>CM057451.1:517030000-517402500 GCA_016271365.2 Neoceratodus forsteri
GGGGACTGTGATCATAACTCTGTCCGGTCTGAACTGGCACTGGGGACTGGTAATCCCTAACTGAAAGCTGAGGTAATTGATTTCAGAGGCGGACTTCGACAGGATGAGGGAGTTGGTCTGGGACAAGCTAGATGGGGTAGACAGCATTGGAGGAGTGGAGGAGACTTTGGTTGGCAATAAAGATTGCCGTTCTCAAGGCATCGGATATGCCTGAGGACAGTAACCAAAGGAGGGGTGGAGGAGACTGGGGGGGGCAATAATGAGGGCCATTCTCAAGGCATCAAAGATATGTCCGAGGACAGTAACAAAATAACAGGTACACGTGGCCAATGTGGTCTTCAGAAAGGGTAGAGAAGCAGTGAGGGTCAAAAAGTCTCATCGGGTACAAAGAAAAGCAGGAGGAGGTAGAATGGGGAGTATACCAAACTGAGAACTAGGGGAAATAAGGAGGGCAGTTTGGGAGGCTAAAGTGGACATTGAGCTGCATATCGCTGAAAGGGTCACAGTGGAGAAAAGCAATTCTTCGGGTATATTAGAGAAAAGGGGGAGGAAAGGAGGGAGAATTCTGAGGGAGGTGAGGTAATTATTAATAAAGGAGGACAAGCGAAAGACAGCAGCCCTTAGCGACTGCTTTTGCTGTGTCTTCACCAGGAAAGTTGGCAGGCCCTTGCCAGAGAGTGACATCACAGCAGCCATTAAGGGGGTCCTGGAGATGTGGCAAACAGTATTTATTAGCAAAAGGAGCTGGAAAGGGTTAGCAGGCCTGAAGATGAAGAATAAGGCCCCAGGACCAGACAGGATGCATCGGAGGGTGCAGAGGAAACTGGCTGTGAAACAAACTGAACCACTGGTATGGCTATACAATAGCTCATTGCAGACAGGAGTAGTTCTGGAAGACTGGAGGGTGGTGGGCGTGGTTCTGCTCCACAACTTGGGGGGGGGGCAAGAAGCAGGTTGGGAACTACAGACCTGTGACTTTTACTTCAGTTATAGGGAAACTAATGGAGTCACTAGTCAAGGAGGACCTGAAAGAGTACCTGGAGAACAATGACCTCCAGGACAGCAAACAGCATGGGTTTGTGTCAGGGATGTCTTATCAGACTAACCTAATATTTTTATTTTATTTTTTTGACTGCATGATTAGGACATTGGATAGAGGCTACACCATAGATTTACTCTACGTGGATTTCAGCAAGGCCTTTGACTCTGTGCCACACAGGTGATTGCTGGAAAGGATGGAGGATCTGGGGGTGGCAAGGGGAATAGTAAGATGGGTAGGAAATTGGCTGAGGGGGAGGCAATAGAGGGTTGTGGTAAATGGGGTCAAATCAGATAAGAGGGAGGTCACTAGTTGGGTGCCACAGGGATCTGTCGCCAGTCTTCTTCAGTATATTCATCAGTGGTGTTGGAGAAAGAATTCAGGGCAGGTTTTGTCTCTTTACAGATGAGACAAAGCTCTGTGGGAGGGTGGACAGTGACAAGGAAATTGGGGAGATGCAGAGTGACCTGCATAGACTGGGGAGGTGGGCTAAGAGCTGGCAGTTAAATTTCAATGCCAGAAAGTGCAAAGTGATGCACATGGGGAGCAAGAACACCAGGACAGAGTACTGGATTGGGGGGGGTTAAACCGAACACTATGACTAAGGAAAGGGACCTAGAAGTCCTCATTAGCGACACCCTCAAACGTTCATGCCAATGTAGTAAAGCCTTTAGTAAGGCAAATAGGATCTTGGGATGTATCTGGAGGGGTATAGCAGGGCAGGTCTTACAAGGATCAGCTTGAGGCACTGAACATGTGCTCGCTTGAGACCAGTAGGAGAGGGGGTGATGAGAGCTCTTCAAATTCTGAAAGGAATAAATAAGATGAACTATGAGAAGGTACTTAGCATAACCACAAATAAGGTCAAGATGCAGGAGTAGAAACTGACAGGAGGAAGGTTCAAGAGGGATATACAAAATATTATTTTCAGAAAGGGTGGTGGAACCTTGGAACAGTCGGCCAGCTGAGGTGGTAGGAGCCAAAACCATAAATGGTTTCAAGCATGGTTGGGACAGAGTGAAGGCTGTAGTGGCCACTCAGGGCAGCAGTAGTGGGGGGAAAGTTTAGGGGGGAGAATAGGTAGGGCTAGTATCCTGGATAACATTTAGGTCCCAGGGATAGATGGGGAACCACAGGAAGACTGGTGTGATCATCGATCATTTTCTGCTGGCATTGTCTTTGTTGCTGATAAACTACACTGTACAGTGATAACTGGTACCTAGGAGACTGCCCACTGTGGCCTCTGCAATGCTGTCCTTGTTTGTAAGCATCAGGTCTGGCATTGCCCTGTCCCTTGTGGGTTCTTTTACTGGCTATCTGAGAAAAGCCCCTTGTAGGGAGTTAAGGATGGCCCTGCTCCTTCCATTGCTTCCAGGTTCAGAATTCAATTTTCCAAACTTCATGCATTTGCACGCATTGCTCTCCATACCTTACTCCCTTCCTGCCTGCTTACCTGCTTTCCCCTTCCCCTTCCAGCCTGTGCTGTTCCCTGAAGCTCCCCCAACCCGACCCACCTTGTCCCTTTTTACCTCTGCATTACGGGTCTCTTACTTCCTTATCTTGCTGTATAGTTGTGTAATAGGGCTGGATTGTACTGCGCCTAGAGCCTTCTCTAAATAAACTCCCACCCCCATCTGACCTCCAGCCCAAGTTGGTTTCCAACCCTGGTTTGTTGCCCTCACAAATGGCAATGGCAGTGGCAATGCCAACACTGCTTGTGTGGGCTGGCCCAATGTATTTTGACTTGGTGCACTGCAAATGGAGATGGAGACACCTAATTTACCCACCTTCTGTGATGGTTTGGATGTACCAGGGGTGATTTGTTCGTTGTGAATACACAGGGACCTTGGGTTAATGTTTTTATGTCACAAGGATAAAACAAATGCATGTTTGTAAAGAGCACTGAGTAACTCGCAGTACGAGACTTACAACATTTGAGGAATGTTGTAAGTGTAATAATCCACTCTGGGTGTGCATGAACACTGCAGTAACCTCATGTAGTGGTAGGATGAAGGCCCTCTGCTGTGCCTTGTGCCTTACAACCCACTTGGGGTGTTCGGTTAATGCAATATTGCCACACACCTCATTGCAGATTATTCCATATATATATATATAGTAGTTGCCTAACCATCAGAAATGGGCAGAAGTGACCTTGGTGTAACATCTGTCTGAAGAATAGGCACTTCAACAGTGTGCCCCCCTTCCCCAGTCCTGCACTGAGTATAAGCACATGTCCCTGGGTAAACCTTGAATCCCTGATCTTCTGTCACAGAGATGTGAGTTACCACTGAGCCATGCTGACACTTCAAGGTAACATGGCAGGAGATGGTGACCCCAATGCATGTCAAAGGGATCATTAGACAGCTTCCGTCTGTTAGATTTGTGACTGTCCAAGCCATGTCCGTGTTGTGGTTTGTTCAGGCATTGTTAATTGGTTGATAGATTTTATCTTTATTTGTTACCCCTGTCCCCGGCTTTAGAGAAGAACCCCAAGAGAGATGGAATACTGGATGGGAAGGATTAACCTGGGCACTACTACTGAGGAAAGGGACTGACTGGGGGTTATCATAAGTGACTCCCAGAAACAATGTAGCCAGTGTAATGAGGCCTACAGCAAGGCAACCAGGATGTTGTGGTGCATTGGGAGGAGCTTTGGCAGCAGAAAGATGAAGTCAATACTACCTCTCTGTAGATCACTGGTGAGGCCCCATCTGAAATACTGTGCCCAGTTCCGGATTCCCCACTTTGAGAAAGATAAATGCAGGCTGGAGACAGTGCAACCAAAATGATTCGGGGCCAACAGATCCTACAAGGATTGGCTTGGAGCACTGTATATGTACTCACTGGAGGCCAGAAGGGAGACAGGCAATATAACTGAGACCTCCAGGTTCCAGGAAAAAACTGAACAGTGTAAACTGTGAGGAACTATTCATCAGGAATAGTGAGTCAAAACCTGGAGACATGAGTGGAAGCTGGGGAGGGGAGGGGCGACTAAGACAGAAAATATTTTATTTTACAAAGAGTGGCTGGTCGTGGAATAGCCTGCCGGCAGATGTGGTGGGTGCAAAAACCATTAATGGTTTCAAGGACAGCAGACACCGGATTAAGGGCTAAACAGTACTCGGTGGGGGGGGAGTTAAGGCAGGGGGAAAGGGCAGGAGGAGGGGGCCAAAACAGTCTAGAAAATGGGTCTCTAGTTAGGATAAAGTATAACATGGCAGACAGGATGGACCAATGGTCTTTCTGTCAGCATTTATGTTTCTATGTGAAATAAATATTTTTTTTTTTGACATTTACATTTTTATTAAAATTACAAACACAAAATAAAAGGCATTAAAACAGTTACATATAAAACAAAAGTAAATGTAGCATTCACTGATGCATACAAAAGATAATTAACCATTTTGAATTAAAATAGCATATTAAGTGTATGTCTAATCACTTTTAATTATATAAACTGTTAAAAGATCTGTAGCCGAGGAAAACACTATATACATCATTGGGGGAAAATCACTTTCAGTTTCTAATTAATATCCATTTAATAAAAGAATCTGACAAGAATACAATAGATGCCATAATCAATACCAATGAGATGCTGCATACTCTTACAGTTTAAAATGGGGAAAGCACCAGGATCAGACTGATACTAGAGTTCTGTTAACTTTTTGCAGACCAAACTCCTCCTCATTCTAGCTACTCTTGCTCGATGCATTTTATAAGACTGGATCAACTCTAAAAATGTTTAAAGAAGCTTTAATTATGATTATGTTAAAAAAAAAGGGGGCTCTTTTTTTCTTTAAAATCCCGTGAATGCCACAAGCCCCTGAATCGTTCCAATGGGCATTGGCAGCATTCTCCTGACGGTGATTTGGATTCTCGGTCCCAAGTGCCAAATGCTGCAAGTTAGACCAGCTTTTTGTTGGTCTAACTTGTGCCATTTGGGGGACCCTTTTTACAGGGCTCGCCAGATCTTTGTTGCTAGCTGCTGTCAATTGAGGAAACTGTCGCAACTACACCTGATGTACTACCATCTGCTGCAGTTGCATCCAAGGAGATCAGCACAGCTGCACCAAAAAGCAGGTTTGATGTAAGGGTTGACACAAGCCCTGCGTCCCCCTCTGAAAATTGAGCCCAAGGATTCTAAACACTGCTCAGCTGACAGCCCAGTTTTGTTACCTAATGTGGACTGTAAGATACTCAATAACATTTTCCCTGGCTCCCGCTGGAACAGTTTGTAACCAGCAGATTTGAGACGCTGCCAATGCTGTATTTTTGGTCAGCAAGTGGGGGGGGGCACCTCATCTACACAATCTGCATGCCCTCCAGCCTGCCTCACTATGGGGGTTCCATGGTATTCGGGTATTTGTTAAAACTGCCAAACAGCAGCCTGTTCTGTGCAGTGTCAGGGTTGCCATTCACGGTGCTGGTGACCTGGGGGGGAGCTCAGGAAGGAGGATTGAGCATCCCAGAGGACTCTCTTCTCCTCCTCCTTGGTAGGATACCATTCTCTGGTGCAATACTGCCACCCTGGTGACCACAGGTGGCAGTGCAGATGGAGCTGTGCAGGGGTGGAAATGCCCAGCCACATGCACATGTGCACTTTGCACCCTTGCTGCCAGCATCCTGAAGGTCTGGAGCACCAGAGCAGGAAAAAAACAGGATGTGAGCAGGCTGGCACCCAGTGCTTTTGGGTCATACCCTTCCCAACTGGCCACTCACATTCTTCCCTCCCCCACTGTAGGATCAAGAGGAGCAGCTGCTAGGAAACCCTCTTTCCCCTCCTCCCCGAACCACCACAGGGCAGAAGCTGCACCTCTGGTAATGTGGAGGTAAGTGCCTGGGAAGGGATGGGGCTGGAAGCCAGGACTGATGAGGCAGCACCAGTGACAAAGGGGCATAAAAGAGTATAAGGGGGGAAAAAAAGTAAAAACAAAAGGAGAGTTACCTCCTACCCCCTCGATCTCCTACCCTCACTTCTCCCCATGACCCCCTTGCCTTGCTCATAGCTCAAGTCTTTGTACTGGTTATTACATGTCTGTAAGTCAGTGACGTTATGTTTGTAACTAAAAATGATGACTGTTGCACACGCTGACGTGGAACCTTTGTAAAAGACCCTCGGCTCAAAGGTATTGTAATCCTAGATTGAAATAAATAAAAAATAAATTAATTAATTTTCCTGGTTGTGTGCCCTCCACAGGCTGCAGTACATTTCTGGTCTGTCGCCACTTAAATACAAAAATCTCCTGACACTGAGCCTTTGAACTAATGACCTGTTTGCTTTGATGTATTTACAGGCAGAACAGCTGAAATGATGTGGAAGAGAAAAATCTGCTCTCCGGCCCCCTTCCTTGGACGCACAATATGGTGGTAAAGCGATCCTGACTGCCAGCTGCTGGACTCACTCTGGAGCATCTGCAAGGAGAACCTAAATCAGGATGTAGGGCACACAAGTTCTCATATACAGGCTTCTGTGGGCTTTCTTGTTGAAATGTGGAAGAGACTAAGGCTGTGATACTGGATTTGATGTGTGGCCTCTTGCATCAAAGTTGGAAAAATCAACTGTTTGGATGTCTTTCTGATTTTTTGGGGGGGGCTGTTTAACAAAAATAGGTGTCGTGCTGGCTTAACCACCTCCTGGGAGTAAACTTCAGACCAGCTTTTTTCTGAAACAATGTGATCTATCGGCCAGAACTTGCCTTCATTTATTCATTCTGATACAGAGACCTATAATAAAAGACTTCAACTTGCCTTTTTTGAGAAAATGATTTAGCAGGAGTACAAACCATAGAAGTCAGAGTATACTGAACCATATCACAGAACTTCTAACTTTTTTTTTTTTTTGCTTTTATCTGGAGACAAAATGACAATTGCTGACTTGTAACTTATTTGAAATGTCTGTTCAGTCACAAAAGGGGGGCAGCTTTAAATGTGTACTTTTATAGCCATTGCCGTTCAGACTTACGGTTTGCTTGGCCAAGTGAAGTGAAGACCTTCATTTCAAATGTCTCAGATATTTTTTACCTCCAAAATTTCCTTTGACCCACATAAAAATAATTTCTGTCACTGGAGTATAGAGTTGAAATGCACAATAATGCTGGGCATCAACATTACAGCCTAGGCCTCCTTCAAAAAACGCTTGTTATCCTGTATACCTTCTTCTAATAGCTCTCTGAGCTGGTATTGATATTTTTCTTAAGAATGTGTCCCCAATTTGTGTGTCAGAGGTATGAGCTAAGATGAAACCTCTCTCTCCAGTTGGCTCCCCGGCCCCGCTGCGGCTCCTGAACAAAGGTCCCGAGTACCTGCGCCGGCAGATGGACAGTGGGAATAGGGGGCGGGCAGTCAGCGCTGTTGAGAGGCTCGAAGCGGACAAGGCCAAATATGTAAAGACCCAACAAGTTCGAAACACCAAACAAGAGCCAGTGCTTGTCCCCTGTGCAACTCCTCCTCCCCAGCCAAGGACTCCTCATACATCGGATGGTGCTTCCCAAGACTCTAGCTACAAGGAGAACCAACAGCTGGAGGGACTTAATGCCATGAAGGCTGTCCCTATGCAGCAAACTCCTGTCATGCGGCGAAACGGCGGGAAACGAATGATGAGGCCGGATTCCTTAATCATGTATCGCCAGAAGCGTGACTGCAAGACACTGAATAAGGACAATACCAAGGGGTACAGCCTGGTCCGGCGGTTGTTCCAAGGGTCTCTGAAAGAGAAACCAGTAGTCATCCCTGAAGTTTCAAGGACTCTTAGAGACAAGGATTCTTCCAAGAGTGGATATTCTAAAGTAGTGAGTCCTCTAGAAACTGCATTACCGAGAACCTACAACCTACAGTTTGTTACTTTGAGCCCTGCAGCAGCCCCATCTCCATCCCCAGAGATGATTTGCATATCCCCATGCAACGCCAAGCAACCTGCTAAGCTGTCTGCTCCCAGACAGAGGGAACTCCAGTCTGATTGTTGCTGGCGAAATTCGTTGGCTCCGTCACAGAAGGAACGATTCTTTAACTACTGTGGCCTGGACTTGGACATCGTGAAGTACTTTGGGACAGAGAATTTTCTCCCTGCTGGTTCAGACACAGCTTCCATCATGTTTCGAAGCATCAGTGCTGCAGGTTCAGCTGGGCGGGAGATCTCTCACTGCAGTGAGGATGGGATGGGTCTGGCCGAAGATGAACTGAAGGAGCAGATCCCTTCAGTGGTGTCCATCATTGAGCGGAATGCACGGGTCATTAAATGGCTTTACAGTTGTCGAAAGGCCAAGGAGACACCAAAGGAATCCACTGTATAAGTACAAACTGGTGAACGGGAGCAGAGAATGTGATGAAGTACTTGTGTTATTTATATGACAAGCTTAATTCTTGACTGCAGTTCTGTTTCATTTCTGTAATGTTATTTATTCAGTGAAACAGAGGTATGGTAAGGCAACTTGAGTATAGAGCACTAGTTTACCATAATTACTCAGTAAAGGCTCTTTATAAAACAGAAGTTATAGAGAGTGATTGGTGGAATCCAGTCACATAACATGTAATCATTACAACACAACCGCACAGGTCAGCTGAGATGTTTCTTGAATTTACGGGCATATCTCCATGGTTTTATAAACATCATGCTACTCGGGGTATACAGTAATTATATAATCCTGCTTCTTAATTGGTGATTAAAGGCACTTTGCTTTGCCTCATGCCTTACAGCCCACCAGTACTACCATATAGTTATTATAACAGTTACACATCCTGTCAATTGTTATTATAAAATGGTGGACAGACTACAGAATTTGATTGGTTAATGGACATTACAGCCGATGTAATTATTTTGCAATAATTGCTGGGGTCAAAATTTCCTACATAAGCACAAAAAAAATTATCTACTTTTATTTTTAAAAGCCATTTTATAAATATAGTACAAAACTTCAGGGACATGAAATTATGGGCAGTAATCTAATTTATTGGGTGTCTTTAAAGACTCTTTGCTAACGACACAAGCAAGGTGTGTGATTGACCCATAATTACCCATCTGTTGTGTCTTATTGCTTACATATTTTTCATAGAAAGTGACTGGTGGTTTGAGGGCTGAACCACGTTGATGCCCCAAACTGTGGGTGGACAAATCCTGTTCTGTTTCTAATCAGAACCCATAAAGGCTGTTTTTGAACTTCTTCTCTAGCCTAGTAATTTGCAGATGAGTGGACAGCTAGTTGCATGTCCGCTACTACTTGATAGTTCAAACCACATAATCTTATTATTTTTTTTTGAAGGATCGTTTAGAACTGGAAAGATTCTTGGGTGGTTTCTTTTTGAAATGGCCTCTGCCTGCCTCTTACTGTTGCCGTTTACATGGCTGGAGCCAGCTGCTGCATGGGGTGTGAATGGCGGTAAAAAGGATTTGCCTTTGCATTTTACTACTGAGGAAGGTCTGTAGAAACCTGGAAAAATTTCTTCAGAAGGAAGGGCTTACAGAACACGGAGTCTTATTTTTTTTCCCCATGCTGCCTACCCCTCTCCCCATGCTGCCTACCCCTCTCCCCAATACCTGCATGCGGTGTGGCTCACTCCACAGCTATACTGCCAACTAAGGTTGCCCTGGTGGTGATAAAACAACACGTGTTGCTGCCCCTCTGTCTCTCCCTCCCTACAGGACAGCATCCTTTAGGATAACAATTGAAGAAGAAGAAGAAGAAAAAGGAATTTGGTTTTCTCTAGCCCCCCTTCATACAAAATATATCCCAAAGTGTTTTACAATCTGGGAGATGAAAGGGGGAGAGAGAAATTTTACTGCCGTTTTCAGCACACAGGGAGATTTCAAAAGAGCACAGATTAGAGGGTTTATGAAGAGGTCGAGCACAGAGTGTTTTCATGATTTGCTCAAGGTCACTTAGTATACTATGCAACAGTTGAGAGATTGAAACATAGAATTTGATGGCAGATAAGGACCACTTAGCCTACCTAGTCTGCCCATTTCCCTACCTAATGCATAGGCTGCAGATCCTAGTTAACCAACAACCTACTTCCTCCTACCCCCACTAGAATTGCCTTATGTCTGTCCCATGCATTCTTGAATTCCCCCACTGTTTTTGAGTCCACTACCTCCTCAGGAAGGCTGTTCCATGTATCCACAACCTTCTCCATGAAAAAATACTTCCTCACATTACCTTTAAGCCGTCCCCCCTCTATCTTCAAATTGTGCCCCCTTGTTCTTGCACATCTTTTTCTGAAAGATGCTACTGTCTTGGACTCTGTTGATTCCCTTGATGTACTTGAACGTTTTTACCATGTCCCCCCCTCTCCCTCCTCTCCTCGAGTGTATACATATTAAGCTTCTTTAATCTCTCTTTGTATGTCTTCTGGTGCAGACCCTGCACCATTTTAGTTGCCCTCCTGTGGACAGCCTCCATCCTGTCTGTCTTTGCGGAGTCTTCAGGTTCCTCTGTTATCCTGCTACACCTAGGCTACACTGCGTCCCTATTCTCGAGCCTCCTGCTGGTCTGCACTGACACCCTGGGGCTCAATTTGTTGTAGCAGTAATGTGAGGTGTTGGAGGGTGCACATGGGAGCAGTGGTACCATTTATCTGCTGTGTCCAGTGCCATTATTCCTGAGTGCTAACCCTCCAACACATCATTATTGCAGTTTATATTGCAGAGCTAGAAAGGTTGAGATGAAGTAGGACTACATAGCGAAGCAATTTTCATTTTTTTTTTCCCTTCGCTGCTAGTTTTTGACTGAACATAAGGTCGTAAACTCTGCTGCATACTTGGGAATGCCTTTTTGAAGTCATTTACATACTGGGAGTGCCTTTTTCAAAAATTTCCTCTGGGTGCCTTTTTGTGTTTTTACAGGGCACAGCCAGGACCCAAGTGCAAGACTGTGCTTGGAAAGCTACTCTGATGCAGTTATTTACCACTTTGCTACTGGCAGGCTGTTTCTTTCCAGTTTTACTGCTTGGGGGGGGGCGGGGAATTAACCATCAGGTTGAAGGACTTAATCAGGGTCATGCAATGCATCTTCTGGTTCAAGGTTCTATACATGAACCCCCGCGCCACACTGCCTGGCTTCTGGGTTTCATTGCAGATTATTCCTTGAGTGAGTCATCCGGTAGAGAGAGAGAGGGGGCTACAGTATGTGCAGTAGGCAAAATATCTTTGTGCAGCAAGAAGGTATTGTGTAATACAGGGCTTGCAAAGGAATACAAATCAGGAATTTGTTTAGAGAAAGGGTGTTATGCTAATGGCAGTTTGAATTTCCAGGCAGAGGCAATGCTGTCATCCACTTCGACCACCAGTTTAAAAACTGAACTGGTCAAACACAATTCCAGATAGCTAAAATCCATACATATGTTATTTATTTATTTATTTTTTTATCACAACTGCTTTTTCCTCCTTCCTCTCGGAGTGGTCCCAGCGATCATCCAGCCACCGCACCCACCCCCACCCCAGACCAGGTATGGCCCTTGACTCATTCTCCCCAACAGGCTGGACAGTACACAGGCTTCCCCCATGGGGACCAGGCACTCAGACACCTGGAGGGCGCACTTGTCATGCCCAGGGGTTTAGGGCACGGGCATCAGCCACCATGATCACCCTGCAATTTTCTGCCATTTTCTCCCCTGTGGAGCCGGACATGCAATGGTATCAGTGCACATTGTGCATGCAACCTGTAGTGCATCTGGCCTCTGCCAGTTGCCACTGCAGAGCGATGCAGTTCACCCCACCCACTCAAGAGGGAGGAGAGCAGTCGTGGGATGTTCAATCCTCCCTCCCTCTCCCTTGCCAGCCCCCGGTGGCCTGAGTCCATTCCCGAACACTGGTCGCTGGTGTGGCGTGAGATGTGGCATCCAGCACCTCAACCCTCAGCGCCACCGGGCCGTTCATACATATTTTAAAACTGGTATTTTGTTTTTGTTTTTTTTTTTCCCTAAAAGAAATTGTATTTTCCAGTTATATTTTATATTGTTTTCCAAAAGCTGGACCCATGGACATTTTGGTATATCCTCTTAATGAAAGAAAAGGGGAATTAACAAACCCGTGCAGTTCCAGTTATTTGTTTTGGATGCAAAAATGTTGACAAAAAAAAGAGTTGATGCTTTTAGATCCAGTGTTTCAGGCCTGAATTGCTTACCGTCAAGTCAGATTCTTTAAAAGTGATCTCAAAGTTTTTATGCTTTCTTAGTTGCCCTCCTGTTTTCTTTTTAGGGTCTGTCATATTCAAATACCATCTATCTTTTTTTTGTTCTATTAATCTAATTTTGTCTTGCGTTTTGTAGCAGACTTGAATCCCTCTCTACTCAACTCCTTCTGTTTTGTTGCGTTTTATTTAATATCCTCTGAACATTCTCTGACTTCATTTGCACCATTTCAGGTCATTGAAATGAACAGCGTGGTGTAACGGATGTCAGAATGCCTTGAAAATCTGAAACAATCGTGAATTAACTGCTGAAGAGAGAGGGAATACAGTGTAGATTTAGTGGTGCTATAAATCCAGATAAATTTATCAAAAAATGGTTGAAGATCAGAAAATGTGGACAGGAAAATAGGAGGGCATTAAGCAGTACAAAAATTTGTAATCCTCTTTTAAATAATTTGGCTGAGACGGGTTGTCTTTTTTTATCATTAAGCCTCTGTTACCACATCTAATCAGGAAGCACTTAAAGTAGAGACATTTTCTTGGGGGAGGGGTGTCTTTCCAGTTTTTAGCACTACAAGAACCTGTGGATGAAGATTTCAACAAACTGCCTATGTTCGTTTTCAGTTCAAGAGAAACTTACTGATTGTCAGTTGCATGTCAGAAACCAGACAGTTATGTACACAAAAGTCAGCGTTACAGTAGAGACCCCAGCCTAATAGTCTCAACATTCACAAGAGAAGTGCACTTTGTTGTTGTCATGGGGGGGGATGTCTGCCCTAAATTCGTAGGGACATCAAGAGACTTTCAGTACAGTTAAGACCACTGATTAATTTACTTTTCAAATTCCAATTAATATTTAAATCTGAATGGTTTTGTGTCTGATTATTTGAAAAATGTTCCTTTGTGAGCTATGAGGCTGGAGTGAATTTCACAGCAACATTCTTGTTTGGATAAGGATTTCAAAATGTTCAAAAAGTTTCCTGATAATAGTTATAAATGGGTTAACAAGAAAAACTAATTTGTATGAGATTCCATTATGAGTGGAGCACACCAGGATGTTATGCAGTATCTCAGATTTCCTGGAGCACAAAAGGGATTAACTGCCATTGAAATTGCTTTGTTTCCTGTGGTCACTCTGTGTATGTTATCCATTGATTTCACATACAGTGCTGCAGGCTTCAACGAAGCCCTCTTGCAACCCTATTATATGAACATTTTTGCTTACCATCTAGGATATTCTTACAACCCTGCTCCACTGTATTGTAAATTCTGAACAAAAAGGTTTTCAAACATGTGCAGGATCAACTATATTGACAGTACAGTGTGACTATCTTTGCAATACCTGTACCCCGTTCTTAAATCACAATATTTTTAGCAAATGTGGACCACTTTTGGTTTAATGGAGTACCTCTCTGGGACAGAAGTGGAGTAAATTCTGCCCTCTTATTATTATAATGGGATTTTTATGGCTGTGTGCTGCATGTAGAGACTGAAAGGGTGGATATAGTGGTCCCTATTGTTTATCAGCACTACTGACCTAAAAAACTATCAAGGATGTAAACTAGTTTTACGTATAAGAAACACCCAAAAACCTCTGAGTTTTTTATTTATTTTAATTTTGTAAGCCTTCAGAGAAAGGTACAACTGTTAATCTGCCTCCTTTGAGCTGATGCCTCTGCATGCTGTCCTGTTTGGTATACTACCCAAAACTGCCTTTACCAGTCTATCAGCAATTCCTAGGCAGCAACATTTTGCTTGGTGTGGTTCTCTTCATAGCCAGGGTGCTACAAGAGTCAGAGCAGGTGTCTCCTTTCTTTTCCTTCTTTATTTGTTACTTTAGATTGATAGGGATAGCATTAGAAAATCTCTTGATGGTCTCTGGCCAGCCATCTTCTGTAACGACTGAAAGCTGCAACAATCCATCACAGCTGTAGGCTGAAACTTTTGTGCTCTTGTTCCCTCATTCTGTGGATTGAAGAGAGGGGCCTTGATGTTTAACTGTGATCCCATAGACCCTTGAAGAATCGGGCAATACTGCTCTCCATTTACATCTAAAAAAGCATAAAATTGTCTTAATGTTGTCTTTAAAAATCCTGACATAATTTTAAGACAACTGGAATGTTTTTTTTTTTTCTTTTTTTCTAAGCCTTCCATAAAGTCTTACAACAATAAGAGGGTCTCTCGGTTCTAAAATTTGGCAGTTCTAAGTTTAATTGGCATAGTCCATTTCCCACAGTGAGCTTCCTGTTTTCTGTAAAGTAAAACTTTTCATTTTAAATTCCATGTCCCATTTAAAAAAAAAAAAAAAATTTTTGTATGCCTCCTCTCACCAACCTACCCCTTTCCACTGGTCTCCTTAGCCCTATCTTTCACTTCATCCTGGTCTTTGCCCCTTACCTCTGTCTTCCTTGGGTTGCACTCCATGGTGGGGCTGTGGGAGTTCCCATGGAGGCTGAATTCAAGTGGAGGAGATGTGCCAAGGTAAACAGTGTGGGACCTATGGAAGACTAGCATCATTCTGCAGCAATCTGGGTCTTTTCCCACTTTCTGTCCTCACTCCTGTGAGACATCAGCAGCAAGGGAATGCTAGCACTCACTAGCATGCTAGCACACGGCACCACCCACTATTTCCCACCCCTCCTCAAGAAGCGTCACCTGTAGCTTTAACTGTGGTCACCCAAGTAGTGCTTGCATTGCAGCATCTCTCATACCCCCCTCAGAGGATGAGACCATCCTCTGAGATGCTCTATTCTTCCTCCCCCATGCCAGCATGGGTTACTAGCTTCACATGTGGTAGCTTTATTACTGTGCCTACAGGCTGGCCTTATTCAGGTTCCATTTTATATGTTTAGATGTACATTTCTAGCATCTGAGGTTATAAACATCATAATGGCACCTCATGCATTCTCCAATCCCACCAGCCTCCTGTGGTTTTAGTGACCATGTCCTGCCAAACGTGTGTGGGAAGGGAGGAGTGCAGGATGCCGCATGGTCAACCATGATGTCCTACACTGCCCCAACTCTCCCCAATGAAGTGCTAAAACAGCATGACTTTTATCCCCTCTCCCTTTGGAGCCTGAGAGCACTGCCTCTATAGTGCTTTCATGGCTCCACTGGTCCAAAGTGTTTGGGAGTGAATCTAGGTTGTCCACACGGGAGGATGACTCATTCCACTGGCGCAACTGAGCTGGGTGACGCTCCTTTCTCTAGTGCCTGATAGGCTTGTCCTGCTAACCGGGCTCATTCTTCTTTGGTTTCTGCTTGGCTCCTCTTACTAAGGTTTGCCTATCCCTAGTATCTGAAATCTGATTGGCTCCTACAGTTAACTGGGCTCATCCATCTCTAGTCTTTGATTGGTTCTTCTTCTTAAGGCTCACTCATCTCAATTATCTGACTCCTGCTAACATTGATTGCCCATCTGTAGTATCTGATTGGCTGCTCCTATTGGGTCTGGTCCATCTCTAGTGCCTAATTGACTTCTCCTGCTTATGGGGCTCATCAGTCTCTAGTATCCGATTGGCTCCTCCTGTTTAATGGGGCTCTCCGAAATCTTGTATCAGATTGGCTTCTTCTGCTAACACATTTAGCTCATCCCTAGTATCTGATTGGTTCCTCCTCATAATGGGGCTCGTTTATCTCTAGTATCTGACTGGATTCTTTGGCTAACAGTTACTCAAGTTTTGTGCTGCCGCATAGCACTGCCAAACATCTGTTCTATTCCTCACCTGCTGACAAGTAGTTTTTGTAGCCTCTGCATTAATCAGTCCATCTGGGATTTTTCTGCAGCACTCCCTCTGAAGCTCTGTATTACTTGATACTCACACTAAATAAGGACCCGAGAGAAGAGCTGAGACATCATCTTTGTCTGTTTGTGTGTGTGTCTCTGTCTCTTTCGCTCTCTCTCTCACTATATGGCTGGACTGTTTTTTTTTTTTGGTTTTTTTTGTTTTGTTTTTTTCCTCCAGTTCTGATTAACAGAAACTTAGAATTTCTGACAGATAAAGACCAAAGGTCCATCCAGTCTCAGTCCCTACCTTGGTCTTGCTACCAGTCTAGCACTAGTGAGACCAAAATTGCTTAAATTTTAGCACACTCTCCCCCTAAGGTAATCCTTATTTAGAGACTTGCCCCCTAATCCCATGAATATATCCTACCCATGCTTAAAGGCATTTATTGTTTGAACATTAACAAAGTTTTTGTGGAAGGTGGTTCCATCTGTGCACCACTCCTTCATTAAAACAAGTACTTCCTAGTATCCATTTTGAACTTACCACCCACTAACCTCAAGTTGTGTCCCATAGTGATATTACTCTGTGTAAACCGTCCATGGCAGTCCACCCTGTGGATGTCTTATAGGTGCTTGAATATCTCAATCATATCACCCCTTTTCCAATAAATGCATACTAAGGCCATCCAGTCTCTTTTCCTAAGACTTCCCCTGTTGTTCATGGATCCTCTGATCAATCTTCTCTGCACTGATTCCAGGTGATCCCCATCTTTTTTCGTGTGTGGGTCCCCAAAGCGGACACAGTACTTCAGGTGTGATTTAACCAATGATCTGTACAGGAGAAGGATCACCTCCTTTCTCCTGCTCGAGAAGGCCCTCCCTATGCATCCTTGCATCCTGTTTTCTTTCCCGAATGCTTTATCCCATTGCGCTGTCTTAAGACGGTCACTAATTATAACTCCCTAAGTCTCTCTCCTCATTTGTTTAAGATGGGCAAACTCCTGCCAGCCAGTATTCAGATTTTGTTTTTGTTTTTTTCTTACCCAAATGCATAACGTTTCATTTCTTGGCTTTGAATTCCAACTGCCAAATTCCAGACCACTTCTCCAATTTTGCCAGGTCCTCCTTTAGCACGCTTACGCCTTTGTCACAATCCACCCTACCACAAATCTTTGTATCATTTGCAAACTGGGACAACCTGCCCTTTATTCCCTCTGCTGTATCCCAAATAAACATGCTGGACCTAGGACAAACCCCTTGTCACCCTCCCTACCATTGCTATGTTAATGACCACCCTCTGATTCCTATCATGAAGCCAGTTTCCCACCCAACAAGTCTGCTCTATTCCCATCCCTACATTCCTCATTTTTTTCACCAGCCTATTATGAGGTTCAAAGTCAAATACCTTGAAGTCCAAATATAGGACATCTAGAACATTCAGTTAGAACTTAGAACAGCAAAAGCTTCCATTTGCATACTGTTGCATAGTATGCACATGCAGATTACATGTTAATACTCATTTGCATTTTAAACCACTTAAAGTTCTTAAAAGGGAGAGATGCACTGCAGCATTCCCAATTCATTTCTACTTACCCCTTGTTTCTTTTGTACAGACCTTTATTTTTCTGTCTCCTGGGCCTTTAAACCAGCTCTTGTATGTACAGTAGCTGCACCCCCACTGCACCATTATAGGTGGTCCATCCAGTGACCTCATCAGTTGCAATCAGTGGTTCCTGATGCTGATACCACTACATGCATGGGTTGTTACATTGACAAAAATGAAACGGCTCTGTTCGTTGATGTAGCGGCCCCTGCAAGTTAACGGTGTCTATGTTGAGACAAGGACTGATTGCAATAGTTGTCACTGGTTGGTACTCCTATACTGGCACAATAAGAGGCTACATACAAAGAGCTACTTTAAACACCTGGGAGATGAAACATATCCAGAAAAAAAACATGCACATGAATTGGTAATGCTGCAGGGCTTCCCCATCCCCTTTTATTGAGGGCTTCTTGTTGGTTGCAGAGTTTTAGGTTGGGCAGCTTCAAAGGGGTTCTGTTCTTCAATACTATGGTCAGTGCTTGGGCCAAGTGCAGTAAAGGGTGTGGGGAAGGGGAGCAAAACTTCTGAAAGTGTTGCTGGTGCCAAAATTGGCTGCATCCCTGATGTTTGATCAGTGTCCGTGGGCCTCTGCTCTTGTTTTGTACAGTAAATCAGTGTCCTGCTTATGAGTGAGACTTTGTTTTTAAGAGAAATCTTTCTGGTATGTAACAGGCTGGATATCCTGAATAAAGTTTCTTTTTATGAATGCGTCTGTGTCAAGTGTTGAACTTTGTTGCTATTGCATAAAGGTTTCCATCCAGGAAATGCAAATGGACATCAGAGAATCTTTTATATAGATATATGAAGATGATGGACCAAAAAAGGCCACAGGTCCATTCAGTTAGGGCCAGCCCATCAATGCAGAGGTACCACTACTATTCTCCCACTTTGCTCCGGGACCTCCGTCCCTTTCACTGTCCCCGGTTGTCTAATGACGTCCTTAATAACTGCCGCATAGCGGGTATAGTGAGAAGGCGTTAAAGGGATGGGTGGGCCGGACAGAGTGGGAGATTGGGGGGGGTGGGCAGATAGGGATAGTTGGGTCGAGGAGACACCCTGGGGTGAAATGGGATCAGAAGAGGGGTCCTCCTTGCTTGATTCCCATACCCAAGGGCTCCACAGATTGTGGGCAGGTACTGCGTTCCTCTCCAAAAACCCATCCAACTCGGGCGGTGCTATGTAATGCCAGGTCTATTAGGAAAAAGACTGCTATTATTGCAGATCTTGTTGCAACATCTGACCTGGCATGTATCAGCGAGACCTAGCTGGATGAGAATGCAGGTCCTATTTTAGACTCTGCTGCTCCGGCTGGGTTCTCTGGGTACACCGTCCGAGATTGGATCGTAGGGGCAGGGGAGTGGCCATCTTTTTTAGATCAGATCCGAGTCTTGTGGAGGTGCCAGTGGGTAACACCAGGTCTTTTGAGTGTATCCTGGCAGCAGGTGCAGAGTTTAGGATTTTCCTCATCTACCGTCCACCCGGCGATGGTGGAGAATTCCTGAAGGAGTTCGCGGACTTCATTGTTGACATGGCATTGGAGTCGCCCAGATGGTTAATACTGGGTGACTTCAATGCCTGGGTCGACGATGAACTCTCACACTTTGGAAAGAATTTCCTCCAACTTATGTCTATGTTGGGCCTGTCACAGGTAGTTACCTCTGCTACCCATATAGGGGACACTCTTTAGACCTGGTGTTCCTACTAGATCTGGATGTTACGCATATGGGGGTGGAAGCAGATGTGTGGACAGACCATCACACCATAAGATTCAGCTTTGGGGCACCCCCTAATAGGCCTGCCTCTACAGAGATGGTCCAGTATCGCCCTTTAAGGGGAGTAAACCCAGAGGGCCTATTAGCGGTACTGAACCTATCGGGTGTTTTGGGTGAGAGCATGAGTCCAGGGGACCTTGTTCTTGCCTATAATAAGGCAGTGAGCAGGGCCTTGGACCAAATTGCTCCTGTTCGTGTTCGCCCACTCACTCAGTGCCCAAAGACTCCATGGTTTGATGAGTCTTTAAAGGAACTGAGGAGAGTGGGGCGAACTATAGAGAGGGCCTGGTGGAAATCTTGCTTGGACGCTGACAAACTTAGATTGATGGATCATTATGTTATCTATCAATCGGCAATAACCCGTAAGAGAAGCAGAATTCCTGTCCAGGGAGATTGCTGCTGCGGAACCGACCAGCTCAACTCCTTTCAGACTGTTGACAGACTGTGCAATCCACTCTGTCTACAGTCTGGAAGAGATTACAAATAAAAGTGTGATGAGCTTGCTCGGTTTTTGCTGATAAGATTGCCAGCATTAGGTCGGATATCGGCCAGGCTCACTCTTCAAGGGTGTGCAGTGATCGGCAGGGGGAAACAAACATCTGTGTCACCTGGTTTGACTTTGGTAAGCCGGAATTCATGGATATTGTGAGGACTGTCCAGACTGTACGTCCAACCAGCTGTAGTTTGGATCTGGGCCCTACGCCTCTATTAAGTTGCGTAGATACTATCTGTCCGACCATTGCTGAAATTGTTTGGAAATCTCTGGAGCAGGGGATCTTTCCTGATCCCCTAAAGGAGGCGGTCATTCGACCACTCCTTAAAAAACCTTCATTGAACCCGAACTGCCCAGCTAACTACAGACCTGTCTCTAACCTGCCCTTTCTGGGCAAGGTTATTGAAAAGGTGGTTGCACTGCAACTGGATGACCATATTACAAATCACAATGTCTATGATACTCTTCAATCAGGATTTAGGAAAAGACATAGTACTGAGACTGCCCTTGTCTGGGTTCTAAATGATCGCCTGATAGCGAGAGATCGAAAGGCTTGTACTATTCCAGTCCTTCTTGATCTCTCTGCAGCATTCAACACTGTGGACCATGGTGTGCTATTGGAACGCCTGCAGCTCTGTTGTGGACTATCTGGTACAGTTCTGCAATGGTTTCAATCTTTTCTCATGGGGCGGAGACAGAGGGTTATCACCGGAATTTATTCCTCTGATACCTTCCTCCTGCCCTGTGGGGTTCCACAGGGCTCCATCTTAGTACCCATGTTGTTCGCTGTCTATATGCTGCCATTGGGAGACATTATTAGGCAATACAGCTTGGGTTTTCACTGCTATGCAGATGATACCCAGCTGTATTTGTCTTTTAGTCCCGGACAGGAAGATGCACTCTCTACACTTAACAGCTGTCTATCCGAGATCAAGGATTGGATGAGTGCCAGCTGGCTAAGGTTAAACCCGGATAAGACTGAGGTGTTGGTGGTGGACCCAGGTCACCTTGAGGCGGGTTGTAGGGCTGGGCTTCCTTCGGGCGTATGGATCGATGGTGCCCAGCTCTCAACCTCAGACCGGGTGCGTAACCTGGGTTTATTATTGACGATGGTTTGACCCTGAAATTTCAGGTGTCATCCGTTGTCAAATCCTCCTTTTACCATCTTAGGAATATCGCTCGGGTGGAAACACCTAGTTCCTCCGGCTGACCTTCCGACATTGGTCCATGTCTTTGTTACTTCTCGCCTTGATTACTGCAATGCCCTGTACCTAGGGCTACCGGGGGTTGATATCCGCCGCTTGCAGCTGGTGCAGAACAGCAGCCAGGCTTTTGACTGGGACATCTATGAGAAGTCATATTACGCCTGTGCTGTGTGAACTGCACTGGCTGCCGGTTCAGTGGCGGATCACCTTTAAGGTCGGGTTACTGACCTATAAAGCCCTACACGAACAGGGACTGCGGTATCTTCAAGATCTCCTCATTCCCTACTGTCCCTCTCGCTCGCTTGGCTCCGCTGATGAGGGATTGCTAGAGGTTCCCAGGGTCTGCTTAAAAACTTCTGGAGCACGGGCATTTTCTTACGCTGCCCCTATCTTGTGGAATTCTCTACCTCGTCGGATACGAAGCTGCCTGACCGTTGAGAGTTTTAAGTTAGAATTAAAAACTTATTTATTTCAAAAGGCATATGGAGAGTGATTTTATTGTGATTATATTGTTATTGTTGTTTTATGTTATATGTATGTATTTTAATTGTTTCTATTTGTACAGCGCTTTGGCTTTGAAAAGCACTTAAAAAATACATTTTTACTTACTTACTGCTCATGAGGCCAGTGACCCAGGTTCAGGAATGAGTCCGTCATCATAGGGTCGGTGGGGGAAGAATGACTGAGCACCCCACAGAACTAGCAGGTGGCAGTGCAGCAGGGAACAAAAAGGAAAGGTGAAGGCTGGCTGAGGGTCATGCGGTGGCATGCAGCAGCAGCATACATGCTTGATACTCCTAGGGTGCCGGTCTCCGTGTGGGAGGGAATTGCACCATAGCAATGGGATAAAGAGGAAAAAGAACTTGGGACAGCAGGATGATGGAGGCAGTATAGTGCAGTGGTTAAGAGCACTGAGCTGCAAACCTGGAGACCTGGGTTTGAATCCCACAGCCCCCATTTGTGGAAATAGGCCCATTAAAATCAAAATTGGTGAATATGTCCTCTGGTGTACCGCAGAGGTCAATTTTAGGGCCTTTATATTTAACGTCTACATTAACTAGCTCGAATTTGGCCTACCAGATATTAAATGTCATCTATATGCGGATGACGCAATAATATATGTAGAGGGTCAAACCCCTGATTTGATCAGATCCAAACTTCAGTTGGCATTTGACCATGTTCAGGAATTAACATTAAATCCAAAGAAAACTCAGGCCCTCCTGTTTAGGAATAAAAAGTCTAAAGAACAGAATCCATGTTTGGCTATCACAACTTTAGATAGTACTGACATTGTGGCGTCACTAAAATACCTTGGCCTCCCCCTGGATCTGGGCTTCACCCTCAAGGACCATGTGGATCAAGTAACTAAAAACGTGCATGCAAAACTAGGCACCCTATACCGGTTGAAAGACCAGCTGATACCAGAAGCCAGGGTCTCCATAGCTACTTTCGGACACCTATAACCTCACAGCCCATAACCTTCCTGCTGTGCGAAACCTGTCTCCGCACATTGCGGCTCATACCCCCCTAGCTATGGTAGTATCAATAACAAATGTACTAATGGAATGCCAAACTCAGCATATGTAACCAGCTGACGGTACATCTATGTTTAACCTGTATCATGAATGTATTCTCTACACTTACTGTACTGTGATGTATCTTATGTTATGTAAATCCTGGGTCACCCCTGCAAAAAGGACCTCCGGGGCCCAGTGGGCTCACCCAGTCATCAAAATTTAATAAATAAATAAATAAAGGTGGTCGACCATTATAAATATTTAGGTCTTTGGTTAGACTGCAAACTGACTTGGACTCGTCATATAAATAATGTGTTAGTGGGATTTAGCAGGAAGTTAGGGGCTCCCTATAGTTTTAAAAAGTAAATGTCTAAGTATACTCATTTAAATGTAGTAAATTCCTTATTAATGACTGCCTTAGACTATGGGGACCTCCTATACAGTGGGGCCTCTGGCTCCCTGTTGAACAGAGTGGACCTTATGTTTCACACAATGGCCCACTTTGTTTTGGAGGTGCCCTATAGAACCCATAGGTGCATATTGTATGACAATTTAAACTGGTCAAAACCCTCTGCTCGTAGGAATTGACATCTTCACAATTTAGGTTTAAAATCTGGAAAACTGGGGTCCCCACTTATATTCTTGAGCTAGTCCCATTTAGATGTGCGAAAGACAATTTGAGATCAGCTCAGGGTATACAATATTCCACTGTTAAATGTCATTTGAAAGTGGGCAGGCCATCTGTTCCTTACAGAGAAGCTGCTCTGTGGAACAAAATCCCATTAAATTTATGTGGGTCTGGCCAACCCGGTGGTGCTGAGGGTTGAGGCGCTGGACACCACACCTCGTGTCACACGGTGACCCGTGTTCGAGAACGAGCACGGGCTGTTGGGGGGGGTTGGCAGGGGGGAGAAAGGATTGAGCATCCAGAGAACTGCTCTCCTCTCTCTGGGGAGGGTTTTGGGGCCTGCTCGGCTGCCTAGTGGCTCCTGGTGGAGACCGGGGGTACTACAGGCAAGCCAGCCATACATAAGAGGGGAGGGAGTGCGGCAGACGTCAGCAGGGCAGCCATGCGCGGACATCATTGCACGTCTCACTCCCTGGGGCAACCACCAAGGAAAAAAAATCCCTTCCTAGGTTGTGGAAATGGGGGCTCCAGGGGCAGGATGCACATCCCAACGCCGACCCATTTCCTCGGGTGATCTCCTGGCCAACCCGTCGAATCAAGTAGGCTCTCTAATTTCAGTTAGGCCGCTAGGGGAGAGCAGGCCCGGCCCAGAGGGTGATCCATGGTGCTAGGGTCTGCCTGGTTGACGGGGGAGTTCACGGAGTCTAGGGTTCAGGCAGGGAGTAGCAGTCCTAGCCACGTGAGCACCCCGGAAGGATGCCTGGCTTAGGGAGAGTATAAACAGAGTAAAAAAAAAAAATATATAATTTTTACGTGGGTCTGGTCATTTGATTCACCTATCTGACCTGAATAAGTGGTGCCTGACCTGCTCTCGTACGGTCTTTCTCATTGTGGTCAATGTGGTGATTAATTCTTGATTGCTCGTGTTCCTAGATATTTTGTATGTCTTATTCATAATGTTGACTTGTGTATCTTTTTATACTGTAACTTATGTTTGTTCTAATACCTGGGACTTCATTGAAAATGAGCAATGCTCAATTGAACATATTTCCCTTATTCTGATGAATAAAAAAACATTTACTACTACTGCTTGCATACTGTGACCCTGAGCAAGTCACTTAACTTCACTATGCTCCCAGGATGCACCTGGAAATGAGCCTTGGCTTAGTGTGCCTTTCCTGGCCAAAAATTGTAAAATAAAAAAATTATGGGCATGCTCGAGCCTAGGATCTAGTGACTGGCCAACCCCCATCCCTACTTTGAAGAACCCATCTAGAAGGACCAACTGTTGCCCTGATCCTGCCCCAGTTGGAAGGGGGGGTAAAGCTTGAGGGGTTCAAAGTGGGTGGAGTATAAGTGCCAGAGATGCTGGGGCACTGCCACTGAGAGCTGCCTGGAGGTAGGAGCATAAGAAAGGAAAATGTCCATCAGTCTGTCATTAAGTTGCTTTTTGTGTTGGTTTTTAGTTATGGCCTGGGGAGGGAAAACACAACTACATTACACTATCTGTATACTACAGAGGAGACTGGACATTCTAAAACAGTAAATAGTGATACTTGGGTTTAAATGGGAACCTTGATATTACACAGATATAGAAACATAGACAATGACAGCAGAAAAAGAAAACTGGCCATCTGTTCTGCCCCTACATCTCTATCAAACACTGGGACCTACTGTCCCTACAGGGTACTAGCCCTCACGGTCCAGCTCCCATTCCTCTCCCCACTGCTGCTACCCTGAGTAACCACTACACACTTCACTTTCTCCCAGTCATGCTTGAAGCCATGTGTGGTTTTGGCACCCACCACCTCTGCTGGCAGACAGCGCCACAGTTCCACCACCCTTTCTGTAAAAGTATAACTTTTTCACATCCCTCTTGAACCTCCCTCCCATCAGTCTCCACTCCTCCCACATGTCCTTGAACTGTTATTCATGCTAAATAGTTCCTCACTGTTCACCTTGTTTATGATTTTCAGAAACATGAAGGTCTCCATCATACCACCCCTCTTTTGTCTGGTCTCCAGTGAGTACACGTTCAGCGCCTTAAGCAGATTCACTACAATCTGCCCTGCTGGCCCCGAGTCATCCTGGTCACCCACTGTTGCACCATCTCAAGGCTGTGCTTATCTTTCCTGTGGTGAGTACTCCACAACTGGGCACAGTACTTTATAGATCATTGGTGTGGTCACACCCAAATGCCCAGTCCAACCAGACCCTGAGGTTCTTGAAGTAGATGTCTTCAATCACTGCACTATCAAAGTTCTGGAAGGAAAGGAGGGGGTGAGTCTAGCAAGCCTCTACCTACCCAACATTTAAGGGCCACTTCTGGGCCCATTTCAGAATGGAGGGAGATGATCTTGGTGACATTGCTGGAGCTTTGACTGCTAAAGGTGTTGGGGTCTAGGGTATGTGGTGAAGGTAGTTAAGGCATACCGCATTACTCCTAGATGGACATGTACTCTGAAGGATGGCAGGGGCATGATTCTGATATGTACAACCTCGGCCAGTGCTAGAAACAAACTGTTACGGGTAACACGAGATAAGGGTGCAGTGAGTTTAAAGGATTGGCGGGTCTTCTTCCCTGATTACTCATAGTCAACAAGAATGAAGATGAAGGCTTTTGAGGGGGATTACTAAAGCCCTTCATAAGGCAGGGGTCTCATACAGTTTAGGGTTTCCAGCTTGCCTTTATTTTTTCACTGAACAAACAAGGCTCACTGTTACACAGACCTAAAGGCGGCTAGTCAGAAAGGAAAGAGGAAGAAAATCGCACATCCTCTAATTAGGGTTACCACCTTTTAAGCCGCCCAAAGTGGGACATTTCCTACTAAAACATGATTTTTCGCAGGACAGTACGTAACCTCGACTAGTGCAACAGACTTTTTTTCTCTATATAATCAGAATTAAGGCTATGTATTGTAGTTTCTTGGTTGCTTCTATGGTTTCATATCATTTTAATGTATTTTAAATAAGGTACTATAGTTTTCTACAAGATTTAGATGAAAGTTAGAAAATATTTTTTCTATTAAAAAGTCAGGACATGTGGTATTTTTCATGTTTTTTTGCAGGACACAGCTGCCCAAATCAGGACTGTCCTGCGAAACACAGGACAGGTGGTAACCCTACCTCTAATGAAGCAGAATGACTGTCTCATAAGGTCTGCAGTTAAGGATTTTCAATGAGCTCAGCTGAGTGAGATCTAAATGCTTTCCCCTCTCACTCAGCAGTCCTTTGTGTACTTTGGGACTTGATCCCTTACTAAACTGTTCGGGACTCTTGAGACACATTTATCACACTGCATCCTATATTTGATCTGACTGGATTCAACATTTGGGAATTCTGTTAGATTTTCTGTTTGGGTTGAGGAACATGGGAGGAGTAACATGTATTGGCTCTTATCAGGACCTGACTAGCTCAGTTTTGGGGTTTGGAACTGTTTTTTATATGCTGATGTTCCAGTGCTTCTCATCAAACTATGCAATGTTTATGGTTTCATAATGAATATGTAGCCAATACAGCAGTATTCGGAGCAAATGTTGGCCCTTGTTTAGCAGTAAATAAACATTTTCTTTTGTTCTGCCACTACCCCATCATTCATCACCCCACAATTATCTACCTTATTTGGAGAAAAGCTGGAATTTGTGGATAAATTCAAATATCTTGGAGTCTGGATTGACAATAAGCTTGACTACTCTGTCCACATTGAAGAGCTATTAAAAAAGTTGAGACAAAGGCTTGGCCTATTTTACAGAATAAAACACTACCTTACCAGAGACTCCAAACAAAGATTAATCCAGGCATCATTCCTATCCCTTATTGACTATGCTGACTTTCTCTACGGCCATTGCTCACTCTCCCTCTTAAATAAGCTGGACACCCTGTATCACAGAGCCATCAGATTTATTACAGACCTTCCCTCCAGCACCCATCATTGTTCTCTTTACATGGCAGTCAATTGGACATCCCTACAGCACAGAAGAAAAAGGAATGCTGCAATCAGGATCTTTAAAGCTTTATCAGGCAAACTCCCCTCCTATATCTCAGACTGTTTCACCCGAATCACATCTAGACCATACACCTTAAGGATCAATAAGCTCATTATGCTAAAGATTCCCATTACCTGCACCCGGTTTGGGAGGGCTGCTATCAGCTATTCCCTAGCATTTGTCTGGAACTCACTCCAAAAATCTATGAACCTACACCCCTTCCTTCTGTTATCCACTATGTTTAGTTTCCCTTCTTCTACCCAGTCTGTTATCACATTTCATATAAAAGCCTACAAAAGTCCTATTATTTGATTATTATCCCTGCTATATCTATTATCCTCTTCATTTTTACAGGTTAAGTTATTTTACTGTGCCTTGTATATCTGTAAATTTTGTATATATCTCTTATTTATTTGATTGTACTAATGTTATGCTATTCTCATGTCTTTGTAAAAAAACTTGTACCCTTATTTGTATGACCACTCAGGTCCATCTTGTAAATGAGCTATGCTCAATGATGTTCGCCTGAATAAATAAAGATTTTGATTGATTGTGGCCTAGAGATCGGAAGCCAAGAAACTAGAAGTTGAGGACAGGAGTCAGAATATGGGCAGAGACTTGATCCTTCCACATGAATCCTGACCATTGAACTGTTGTCATGGACTCCTGCCTTAATCACCCATTGAAGGATGTTCAGGACTTGTTTTCCAACCAGGCCCAGCTGTCCCTGAACTCCTGGACATGGGAAAGGACTCTTTACCTCTTCAGGTGCCACCTGTGAGATAGGCAGATTTGTTTGCTAGTAAAGGTGAACCAACTCTATGGAAGAAAGCTGTGTGGTTGATATACAAAGGGGGCTTGTACATACCTCCAGATAGAGTCCACATATTTATTTATTAAATTTTGTTAACCGGGTAATTGCACTGTACCCCGGAGGTTCCTTTTTCAGGGGTGACCCAGAGTTAGTTGCATAGAGCAGTGCAAGTACAATCAAAGTATACATAGCAGAACAATGCATACAGAATATGACAATGTACAATAATCATTAGAGAGGGCGGTAACATATGACAATACAACAGTAGCAGCTGTTAGACTTAGGGCAGGCAGTACAATTACATATGCACGCAGTACAGTGTAGGACAATAGGTAACAAGTTACATTGGAAATGACCTGTTGTCAAAGGAGAGAGGCTCTATTTACAGAACAGGTACACAAGATCAAGGGTGGCAGCTAGGTGCCAGTTAGAGCAGATTAGACTTTCCCTGGTCATGCTATAGGGCGCATATTTTGACTAGTCTTTAGGACAGACAAAGGAGCGAAGATTCCGGAGGTGAGTGCATAGTCCTGCTAGAAAGGTTGCTAGGGATGGGGTTTCTTGGTGCTGACTGGGAAGCTTGTTGCACAGCGAAGGGGCTATGTGGGCAAAGGATTTACTGCCCACTGCAGATCTGGACCAGGGCAGTTCGAGCAGTGTTTTTGCCCGAAGTGCGGAGGGGTCTGCTGGGCCACTTTGGGGTGATTAGCCCTGTGGGAGGATCGACAGAGAGGAGCTTATATGTCCAGTTTAACAGGAGGTACTGCAGCCTAAGGTTCAGTGTGAGCCATTTGAGTGCGGCAAGGGCTTCACAGTGGTGGATCCTCGGATAGGCATTTGTGGCAAATCGGACGACTTTGTGGTACAGTGTCTGTAGTCTGCCATGTTCAAGTTTTGCTATACAGAGTAGGATTGGGGCTGCATAGGTAAGAGTAGGTAGGAGGACACACTGAGCTATTGCCAGTCTTGTCTCAGGTATCATGTTGGCGCTAAGTCGGTAGAGCAGCCCGAATTTTTGATGGATATTTTTTTCTGTCACCAGATCTACATGAGGCTTTAGCATGAGTCCCTGGTCTAATGTAAGACCCAGGTATTTGATGGATTGGACCACTTCGATTGTTGAGCCCGATGTGGTGACCAAAGGCAGAAGATGTTCCCGGGAGGGACCCAGGGATTTAGGACCAAACTGGAGCGCTTTGGTCTTGTTTGGGTTGAGGACCAGGCAATTCTCGATCAGCCACTCTTCAGCCTGGGTGAAGTCAGACTGGAGCAGGGGTCCTAGATCGTCCCGGCATGGCTCAGTTCTGTAGAGTACTGCATCGTCCGCGTACTGCACCATGGAGCTGCCCCCACAGTGGAAGTGGAGGTCGTTGACCAACAGGCAGAACAGAAGCGGGCCAAGGATGGAGCCTTGAGGCACTCCTCCCATTTAATGGTAGCAAGTCAGAGGTTGCACCTCTCCACTTGACATTGCAATGACATATTCTCTGCATCTGAAATACACACATTGATGCACACTGGTGACTTGAACTATGATATAAGTTTCAAACAGATCACTAGCTTGGATAGGTTTTGGGCACAGTATCAGAAACTGAAGGATACCCAGTTGTGGTCCCTTTTGCTGCAATCCCATTCACCAGGCCAGCCCTTGGAACTATAATGACCCTTTTCAGAACTAAGGGGGTAAACATCTGACATCCTGTTCTGGCTCAGCCAGAGATGTGAGGTACTAGATAAGCCAGTATATTTAGAACAAATCTGGACTGGGGGTGAAAGATAAGGGTAAAGCTTTGGTGTCATGCACCCAGTAGTTTTTTTTGTCTTGTGTTGGGACAGGGGTGCCATTTTTTTTTTTTTTTAATCATCCAGGGCAGCCTAAGTACTGCCACAAATCTGGGTCACCCACACATTTTAGTAATGCCTGTGACAGCACCAGGTATAGCCATTGTTTAGAGCATGACCATACATCCCAGGTCTGTAAGAACACCTCCCCATGTTATCTCTGTGAAGGCTGGGAGCACTCCTATGTTAGATGCCTGTGGGCCTCCCATAACAGGGATGATGGTCTACCTCAGGAGAATATTGTAAATCTGGCCCAGCAAAAGGCTGCAGCTCAAGCATCTGAGAGGAGATTTGCATCTTTGCAAAAAGATCCACAGCCAGTCGGCATGGATCCCTAAATCTTCTTCTCCTGCTCCTTCCCAGACAGAGGACGCTGCAGAGACCATTTCTAATGTCGTATCAGATGGGGACATAGATATGGTACTTTCTGGAGAGGATCTAAAAAATTACAGCTGTCACATTCATGAGGTGGTGTTTTCAATAAAGTCCTCTTATGACACCGTCTCATGAACAAGGGTGGAGAAAATGGTCAAATCCTGCCTGAAAGGTGATTTGCACAGCTACCACAAAATCACCTTTAGGGACAGATTTGCATAATTTCACTGACATTGGTCATAAGGTGGGGTCCTGGAAAAGCCATGTTGAAAATTTGGGGAAAAATATTCAAACATGCCTAAGTTATGACCAGTTCAAAACACACTGAACTAGATTGAACCGCATACTTGACTTCCTCTGTTCCCACTCCGGCATTGTACAGTTAAGATGTGTCTCCAGGCTATAGGGGATTATTGCATTGAACCCCCAGTACGTAAGTAAGGGGTTTGGGGTGGTGGGTGCTGAGTGGGAGGGTCAGGTGGGGAAGAGCAACAGCAGCAGCAGCATTAGACATCAACGGACAGTTTTCTTTTTTACAGGGTGTATTACAAGAAAAATTAACTACACAGAGTGGTTAAATGGGCAAGAGAGACAGCAACAGTTCATTGTGATCTGATGAGTGCTTAGTAACCATGTGATGTCCTTGCTCTGTGTAGCCGCAGTATGTTTATCATGGAGTAACTGTGAGAAGAAACTGATGCTGAAAACTCAAGGCAAGCAACAGAACAAAGGGTGCAAGCATTTTTAAGCCTCCACCCAAGTGTACTTTGTAAACTAAGCGAAGGACAGGGCATTTTCATGTGGAGCCTGGTGGGAGGGACCTGCTTTTAAATGTCTGCAGCAGTGATGTCTCTGGGGGGAAGGAAGGTCCCTGAAACCTGATTCCGTAGAACATCACCAAACATCTGATTTGCTGTAGCTGTTTATGGTCCACAGCTGAAGGCATATGCAGCAAGAAATGCCAGTCGTTGAATCTCAACACTGTAAGATCTTTGGTTCCGCATTCCTTGCTTAAAATAGCAGATAATAATGAACTTATTGACACTTCTGAGTTCATTAAAGGTAAGTTAGTTTCAAGAAGATTGTGATCTCAAATGGGAGATGGCATAAATATGACAACAGCAGGCTCATTGTAGTACAACATGCTGAGAGCATACTGAGGATCTGTACACTACTGCTACCGCGGGATGTGCAGAAAGTGCTACCTCTCTGAATATATTCACACCATGGTCTGTGGAACACCAGCTCTGAATGGAAAAAGGTAAAGTGTGGCATTTCCTTGCAGAAACTATTTGTTCTGGTTTTACTGTTGGCATCTGCTGGTAATTCCAAGTGCTTTGAGGAGAATCTGACGCTGAAAACTCAAGGCAATTACCAAAATAGTCAAGGGTGCAAGCATTTAAATCCCCATAAAGTGTACTTTGTAAACTAAGCGGAGGCCAGTACGTTTTCATATGGAGTCTGGTGGAAGGGACTTGCTTTGGAATGACGGCAGCAATGTCTTGCATGTGCAAAATACTACCCATAGTACATTGGCGAGGACCACAGCAGGCTGATAATGATGTAACCAGCTGTGCTTCCTGGGCAGCATTGTGCAGATCAAATTAACCTGTAGCAATCATTGTAAAAAGAAAATTGCACGGACTACAAACTCATTAGTAAACTGAGTCGAATGTTTTTAAACAGGAGCCAATCTTTCACTATCCCATTACACACAACTTATATTAGACCTTATTTGGACTCAAATTCCCCTTTCGGGAGCCCACATTATAAGACACAAAATTGTTGGAGTCAGTTCAGTGAAGAACAACAAAGCTAATAATTTTCTTAAGAAACCTGCCCTATGAACTAAAACTTTGAAGGATAGGCTTAGTCAGGCTAGAGGACAGAAGGCGGGGAGAGAACTGCTCCAATTATATAAAGTACTAAACGACAAATTAGCAGCACAATGTGAATACAAATATGCATCTAGGAATGTTAAACTCAGAAGTCACAATAAACAGCTTCATATTCAAAGAGTAAATACTTGTAAAAGAGATTGCTTTTTCACGATCAGGGCAGCAAAGGCCTGGAATTCATTACTACAGGAGGTAGTTGATTCTAAAACCTTCCTAACTTTTAAAAATCTATTAGACAACCATCTAAATTGGCTTGGAACAAATCACAACTGATACACCCACTAGGAGAGGGAGACGCTCTCAATGGGCTATACCTTCTTGTGTCTTAAAACAAGTAAACCAAGTAAAGGAAATAGCCGTCCTATTATTGGGCTGGCTCTCTCCTTTGAACTACATGAAGTTTCCACCCAGCAAGCCATAAGTGTCATGATCAGCCTGGCTGATGATTGGTGTGACACTGATGAGCCCCTTGCAGAGTTCCCTGAATTGGCCTGACAATGACCTACCTCTTAAACCCCACTCTCATAACAATGTTCACTCGTGCAAGTGCACAGTGAACATAAAAACTACTTACAAAATCTCACAGGCTTCTTGAATGTGGCATAAAGGCTCATCCTTTTGGTCATCTGGCACAGATCAATGTGATGGGGTGGGTATAATATTGAATGAATCTGCTTTGAAGGTTACTGTACTTGTTTGGCAGACATACACCCTGGGAGGGCTTTGTTACTTGATGTGTCCTGTCGCAGTGCCCAGCTAAGAATAATTGCAACTTACTCCCCTAAGATTAAAGTTCTCTGTTTTGCACTTTTTTTTTTTTTTTTGGACATTCAACTGTTATTTACATACTTCATGCATATTAATCTAGGGTGAGGACTTCAGTTGCAGCATGGCACTGTCTGATATGGGTCTACAAACTGATAAAATATACAGTGATTCTAACTGTCTTAAATCGGTCACCAGTACAGCAAACCTCCTTGACTCATAACAGAAGTATACGTTAAACAGGAGGTAATACCTATTTTAGAGGTACTTACTCCATGAGAATTGATTCACTCTTTATATCTACTTTTTTTTATCAGTACTAGAGAGGCAAGGACCTGGAGTCATGACATGTCTGATCACAGGGCTGTGTAGTGTAAGATAAGTTGGGGAACTGCCCCTACACATAGAAAGCGGCTTGGAGGTTCGATAGTTCAGTACTGAAGAATCCTATTGCATAAAAAATAAATAAGACAAAAGAGTTGTTTTTATGGCGAGCTAGAATATGTTGTGTATGTGACAACATTGCCCTCTGGTGGGAGGATAGTAAAACAGACAGCTAAATTTTCTCAAAACCTTGCAGGAAACCAAGCTAATTTGGACTATTTTACTTATTTATGTCTAAGGGACCAGTTTCAAAAACTGATCCCGAAAACTGAAGCAGAACACAATGATGCATAATACAGTGACCAACTTGCAGATTTAAGAAAGGAGATGAGTAAAACACAGTATGACAGAGCCCAAACAGTGCAGCAGTAGATGAGGTTTGGTACTCCTTGCAAACAGCAGACCTTTGATCCCTACTATAATTGCCACTCCAGCGTGGCTCATAGATCTTTCCAGTCCTTAAGAACTAAAGATGGAAGGACTGCTTCCTCTCCGTCAGAGCTGCTGCAGACAGACGCTGCTTCTTTGGACATACTTCTCAGCCTCCTGCCTTTCAAATCAGGGGCAAGGCTTAAAGAAATCTGGGTCAAATGACCAAAATCGGGGACGCATCTTAAAAAATGATATCCGTTCAGAAAGCCTATGACAGTGTGTGGCCTAATATAGAAAACATTTTCCAATAGAAATCCAGACTGTAACACTAATGTCTGCCATCATTCTATGCATCAAATCCCTAGTTTGTAGTGACAAACTATAATTTTAAGAAGGACAGAGGAACTTTTTTGAGGCAAAATCAGAGATGTCTCTGAAAATCAGGGAGAGTTGAGCGGTATGTCTGTGGATGGTACTTTTGGGTCCCAACTAAATACGGCTATAGACCTTTTTTTTTCCTACTTGGATATTCCTGTTGTTTTAGAACAAGACAGGACAGTCCTAGTGGCCCCAATCACCTGACAAAAGTAGAGAGAAGAACTGTGTCCTTTAAAAATAACACTGCTCCAGGACAGAATGAGCTCAGTGTTTTATAAACAGTTTAGTCCTCAACTAGCCCCTTTTGGTTGGTTATTCAACTATATGTTGGAAAATGGAACCGTAATTGACTTGGTGTCTACTGCTAATTTAGTTTACCTTCAAGAAAAACAGATAAAGCTGACTTGGGAAACTGACGCCATTTAAGTTTGTTGAATTCTGATTATAAAGTTGTTGTTTTTTCCCCAGATTTTGGCAGCTACTCTATCTCAAGTTGCTGAATTTCTAATAAGCCTGCACTAAACCTGTTCAGTGGTAACTATAAGGGTACAAGACAATCTTATGTTTGTTGCATGAAGTTTTTGTCAGGGGTGCATCAGGATCCTTAGCTAGATATGTCCATAGTATCATCCAAGAGAAAGCCTTTGATAGGCTACCACGTGGGTATATATTTAACACAGAAACATAGACTTTGACGGCAGATAAGGACCGCTTGGCCTACCTAGTCTGCCCATTTCCCTACCTACAGGATAGGCCGCAGATCCTAGTTAACCAACAGCCTATTTCTTCCTACCCCCCACAAGAATTGCCTTATGTCTGTCCCATGCATTCTTGAATTCTCCCACAGTTTGACCCATGGCCAGATTAATGGATGTGGGGGCCCTACTCCAAGTCATTTTGTGGCTCGGGGGCCCCTAAATGCCAACATCGCACTCTTCTGCGGTGCCGAGCCGGCAAGGCGACAACAACCAGGGTACTCAAGCAGGATCTCCCTACACATGCCTCCATCAATATCTATTCTCTCTGCCAAAACCAAAATCCTGAGGCATGTATTATTGCAGCAGTTAGTGGGGCTCACAGCTCCCATCATCTCCCTGCTCAAGACTCCTTCCAGTTCCAAACCTGAGACATGCTCAAGCTCCTTGCCTCCACAATGCATCTTCCACAATCTCCCTCTCTGCAGCTATCTTTGTCCTCAATTCTCTCTGTTCTCCCACTGTCTCATCCAACTACATTGTCATTGCTGTCAACTTAAAAGTTGCTTTGCTGCTGAGTTGCCATCTTTGCCCTACTCCAAGTCATTGATGCCAAAGCAACTAAAGAGAGTTGTGCCAGGACTGAGCCTTAAGAACCCTGCAGGTGACTGTAGTCACTTCAGAGATTGTTTCCTTGAGCAACCTGCTGCAACTTACCAGTAATGTATGACTCAAACTAAGACAAAACTGTGCCAGCCAGCAAGTCCCACATAGTTCCTCAGGTGACTTATCAGCACGACAGCACCCCATAATCCACTGTGCCAAATTCAAATCTTATTAAAGACTCAGTACTCTGGTTACTGAACACACACCACAGCTTAGTTAGTTTCTCCAATAGCTTATTTCATTCTGCAGCACAATGGCTTGGACACTATAGCACGCAGACTAGTCAACATACCTGGTGTGGCCTGCCTTGGTTGGCCTTACTGTGATGTGATGACTGTCCTGATGACTGGACTGGAAGAAGATAAATGCCAGCTTCAGCCTGGTGGTGGACAAATGTCTGAGATCCCTTCCTCAAGATCTTGCAGGTGGTGGCGACATGACTCCCTGGAGGAGAGGAGGGAGAGAGGGGATATGATAGAGACATACAAGTATCTTACAGGGAGGAACAGGGTGCAGGAAAACACTATTTTTAAGCGAAAAAGATGTTCCAGGACTAGAGGGTAGGGGATGAAGTTGGAGGGAGGACGATTCAGAGGAAACAGGAGAAAGAATTTCTTCACAGAACGGGTGGTGGACAAGTGGAACACCCTGCCAGAGGAAGTGGTGGGGGCTGAAACAATCACAGGATTTAAGAATGCATGGGATAGACATAAAGGAATTCTGGAGGTCAGGGGTAAGGTGCAACAGACTTCTAGGAAAACAAACTGAACTTACAAGCTCAAATGGGCAGACTGGGTGGGCCATAGGCCCTTATCTGCCGACACTGTCTATGTATCTATGTATCGGCCTGGCATGGAAGGACTCTTCACAGCAGGACCAGAGGCCCAACTTAAGCAGCACTGACTGAATCTGGCTACACCAAAAATACCAGCATCATGTGATGCTGCACACCAGATGGTGAAGCTGAATCCAACTCCGGGTGACTCCCCGCGCCGCTCTCTCTACTATTCTATCATCTTCTTTGATCGAGACAAAGATGAGACCGACCACTGGCACCGACGACTGACTGTCGATGTCCACAGCTCTCTTGTCCTCCTCCTTGACTCCTCACTGCCTGGCCTGGCCACATGCCCTGACACCATGCACGCAAGCACGGATTACCTGCTCCCCTGTAGCCACACCTCCAGAGGACCTCTGATGAATATGATTGGTTGTGTGGTGGGGTCAGGGTGGATCAGAGGCAGAGCCAGAGCCACCCATCAGAGAGACTGAGAGGCTCGTTCGCTTGGAGCAGCCGTGGGGGGGGGGACCAGGCTGACTCAGTCTGAGGATGGGGGGGATGGACCACTGAACCAGAGGCAGAGGCTGACTCTGAGGAGGGGGGGGAGCTTTTTGGTCAATTCAGCCGGTCGGCGGCCACAGAGGTCACCCAGTACAGGGTTTAAAGAAAGTAAATAAGTTAACAGTGGGGGCCCTCCTGAACCATGGGGCCCTACTCCATGGCGTAATTTGCATACAGGTTAATCCAGCCATGGTTTGACCCCACAACCACCTCAGGAAGGCTGTTCCATGCATCCACTACCCTCTGTGAAAAAATACTTCCTCACATTGCCTCTGAACCCCCCCCCCCCCCAAATCTTTAGATTGTGTCCCCTTGTTCTTGCACATCTCTTTTTCTCAAAGATGCTACCTACCATCTTGGACTTTGTTGATTCCACTGAGGTACTTGAAAGTTTCTGTCATGTCCCCCCACTTCCCTTCTTGCCTCAAGGTATACATATTAAGCTCCTTTAGTCTCTCCTTGTACAGCTTCTCTTGCAGACCCTGCACCATTTTAATTGTCCCCCTCTGGACTGCCTCTACCCTGTCTATGTCCTTGCAGAGATGGGGTCTCCAGAACTGGATGCAGTACTCCAGATGGGGTCTCACCAACTGTCTGTACAGAGGGATAACAACTTCCTGTTTTCTGCTGGTGATGCCTCTCCCTATGCATCCCAGTATACCCCCAGCCCTCCCTACTGCCTTCTCGCATTGCTTGCTAGCCTTAGGGTCATCTGATATGATTACCCCCAGGTCCCTTTCCTTTTTTGTTGCCTTCCCCCCAACTGTGTAATCTTCCCCTGGGTTCTTGTTTCCCAGGTGCATTATTTTGCACTTCTTTGCATTGAATCCTAGCTGCCATACTTCTGACCATTCCTCCAACCTTACCAAGTCCTGTCTCATCCTTTCCACACCACCTTGTGTTTCAACCCTGTTGCAGATCTTTGTGTCATCTGCAAAGAGGCATACTTTTCCTTCCAGTCCCTCTGCAATGTCACTTATAAAGACATTAAAAAAGACTGGACCTAGTACTGAACCCTACAGTACCCCACTAGTAACCCCTCTTTCTTCAGAGTGGACTCCATTTACAATTACCTTCTGTGTCCTGTTGTCCAGCCAATGTTTTACCCAGGCTACCACCCTGGGACCCACCCCAGGCTGGTTAATTCACTATTAATCTTTTGTGTGGGACTGTGTCAAATGCCTTGCTAAAGTCTAGGTAGGCCATGTCCACAGCCCCTCCCTGGTCTACTACTTTGGTCACCCAGTCAAAGAAATCTATTAGATTCGTCTGACATGACCTTCCCGCTGTGAAGCCATGCTGCCTTGGGTCCTGTGCCCCACTGGCCTCTAGGTACTCAACAATTCTTTCCTTCAGAAGTGACTCCATCAATTTCCCTACCACAGAGGTCAAACTGACAGGTCTGTAGTTTCCTGCCTCTGTCTCGGTCCCACTTTTGTGAAGGAGAATCACATCTGCCTTCCTCCAGTCCTTGGGTACCACACCATCCTCCCATGATTTGTTAAAAAGAGTAGTCAGTAGTTTCACTAGTAGTCCATGGTGTCACTAGTTCTCCCCATAATTCTTTTAGAATTCTGAGGTGAATTCCATCAGGCCCCATTGCTTTGTCCACCTTCAGTTTTAGGAGTTCTTGCAGAACCCTTTCTTCTGTGAAAGGACTGGGATCGACCCCCCACCCCCCCATCAAGAGTGCTTCTGTTAATTGGATTAGGCACTTCCCCCTCCTCTTTTTGTGAATACTGAGCAGAAATATTCGTTCAGTATCCCTGCTTTTTCACTGGCTCCCTCTGCCCACCCACCGTTCATTCTATTCAGCCTCACTGTCCCTCCCTGTCTTTCTATGCTCTCTGATGTACCTATAAAAGGTTTTATCCCCCTTCTTAACCAAGCTGGCTATCTTTTCCTCAGTTTGGGCCTTTGCTATTCTGACTTCCCTCCCTGCTTCCTTCTGCCTTAACTGGTACAGCTCTGTGTCCTGTTCCTTCTGTGTTTCCTTATACTTCCTGCATGCTATCTTTTTCTCCCTGACTTTCCCAGCCACCTCTTTTGAGAACCATAGTGGCTTTTTCTTTCATTTTGATTTGTTTATTTGCTTCACACAAAGCTTGTTCCCTCTTTGATGGCAGTTTTGATGACTCCCCATTGTTGCTTTACCCCTCCTTCTAACCTGTTTGCTAGTGCTTTTCTAATGTACTCTCTCATCTTGCCAAAGTCAGCCCTCCTGAAGTCCAGTACCCTCACTTTTGTATGGCTTGACTCTGTAGCTGAGTTTAACGTGAACCACATTGTTTGATGGTCACTTGTTCCCAGATGGCAACCCACTTCTAGATCTGAGATCCTCTCACTGCCCCCATTTGAGAGTACGAGGTCTAAGATTGCTCCCTCACGAGTGGGTTCCTAAACTAGCTGTCTGAGGCCTGCCACCTGTAGGGCATCGAAAATGGCCCTGCTCTTGGATGTGTCTGCAGCAAATGTGCTCCAGTTAACATCTGGCATATTCAGGTCTTCCATCAACAATATCTCCCCTTTCTTTGCCATCCTAAGAATGCCTTCTATCATATCCTTGTCCATTCCCTCCCCCTGATATGGGGGTCTGTACACAACCCCTGTGGGGATTGTGGTGCCCTTTCCAGTCTCCAAAGTGACCCACAGTGCCTCCTCTCCTCCCTGTCTACTCTCTTGTTCAGTTGCTTTTATCCCTTCCTTTACATAGAGCTACTCTTCCCCCTCTTCTCCCCTGCCTGTCTCTCCTGTAGGTTATGTACCCTGATATGTTAACATCCCAGTCATGGTTCTCTGTGTACCATGTTTCTGTGACTGCTACGATATCCGGGCATACCTTTCCCATCAAGGCCACCATTTCAGGGAGCTTGTTCCCCAGACTATGGGCATTGGTACTCATTACCCTCCATTTCCTGATGGCCTTACTCCTTTGTACATCATCCCTGTCCTACTTGCCTTTGTCACTTTCCCCATTTACCCCTGCCCTTCTCCCTGACAACACCTCCATGTTGGTGTTTACTGCACTTACTACAGTAATTTTTTGGGGGAGGCTAGGATTTCCCTGCTCCTTTCCCGTGCCTCCCCCCTTGGCTAGTTTAAATGCTTGTCAATGAAGCATTTAAACCCATCACCTAGGATCCTGGTTCCCCTCCTGGACAGATGCAGCCCATCATGCCAGTATAGGCTTGCATCACTCCAGGTGGACCCCCAGTCCCCAATGAAGCCAAATCGCTGAGCTCTGCACCAGTTTTTCAACCACTGATTGAATCCCATGGTGTGGAACACCCTAGCCTCTCCTATGCCATAGATGGGCAGCACCTCCAAGAAGGTTACCGTGCGTTCTTTCTGGTTTAAGGCCCCTTCCCAATTCCATAAACTCTTCCTGCACTGCTCTAATCTCTTTCTTAGCCATGTCATTTGTCCCTAGGTGGACAATGACATCCAGCTCCCCCTCGCCTGTGCAACTGCTCTGGCAATCCTGAGGATTCGCTCCCTGTACCTCCAAGCCATGGTGCCAGGGAGGCACCTTACTTCCCTCTCCCCTTCCTCCCCCAGTTCTACCTTCCTAACAATGGAGTCCCCCCACCAGGAGCTGTTTCCTTACCCTGTGGAGTCCCATGCCACCTCCCTTCGGGTCTCCTTTGTGGAGGTTCCCAGCATCCTCCTTGGTCTCCACAGCAGGTGCTTCCATAGAGGAACCACACTTTGCCAGAATGGCATAGGAATTGTGGAGAGGTACAACTGGAGAGATGCACCTCTGTTCCACCACCCTCACCCTCCCTGAGCCCACTGTGGTCCAACCGTTCCTCATTCTTGGCAACCTCTGAGGCAACGGCAGTGGCACTGGTGGTCCCTGGATGGAAGAGGAGGTCCCACAAATCCTGGCCAACTCAGCCTGGAGATGAGCAACCTCCTCCCTCAGCCCAGAGAGGTGCCTGCAGATGGGACAACACCGCATCCTCCAGAACGTCTCCTGGAAGACTGCTGCTCCACAGCCACTACACTGTGCCACTCCCATCATGTCTTATTTCTGGCCCCTTAACGGTTGTTTGAAATTCTTACTCTTTCCTCTGTTTTTTGTTTTTTGGTTTTTGTTTTTTTTTCCTTCTCTCTCTACTTACTTTCTGCCTCTGTGCCCTTTAAGCTCCTGATTGTCCTGTTCTGAGACGAGAAGATCCTATATTTCTCAATAGACTCCTTACTTGCTCAGAGGCAGGCCTCCAGCAGCTAGATGGGGCCGGAGAGCTACTCTTGCCCTTCTAGGATGGTGGGTCTTTGGTGGCTCTGTGATCACTCACTTCCTGCTGCCAAACAGGAAGTTCCTGTTGTCAGTCAAATCCTGTGCCTATAAAAGTAGAACTAGCTTTGGGGGGGGGGAGGAGAGCAATATAGTTCTAGTAGAGAAGTCCAGTCACACAGCACACCTTCCTCCTGGTACCTCCTGCCAAGCTTCTAGCAGAATCTTTCTAAGACGGTCTTTAAATTTAGCCTTCTTCTAGCTAAGCCACTCCCCCTACTTACTAGATCTTTCTACAAGTAATTTAAACTGCACAGCTATCAAGCCCTTTGTCACCTGAGATTTACACCTAGATAACTGTTCAGATAACCATTCAGTTAACTCAAACACACCAATTTTTTTTTTATCCTAAATGAAGGGTCCAAGTACAAGAGTTCTACTTCTTTAGTCCCAGTAGAGAAGTCCAGTCATACAGCACTCCTTCCTCCTGGTATCTTCTGCCAAGCTTTAACTCATTACAGGCATACGGCATTACAGTGCCTTTCATACAATAGGTAGAATGCTTTTATAAACAAGTGGAAGTAGTTCCAAATATTAATGAATGGTCTGGGTATGGAGAAGGGGTTGGCAGATATACCCTCTAGGCCTGTTACTGTATAAATTTAGTTTAGACCCTCTATTAAGACATATGTAACCCCTCTTCCCTCAGGTAACACACAGTTGGCATACGGCACCACAGGTGGCATTTGTAGGAACAGGCCATTTTCACTCTGGCAATTATTTCCCTGTCTCGATCTTGGGAGGAAGGGGGGTACACAAGTAACATTTGTATTTGTTACAGGTTCAGGGATGGGCCATGGCACTGGGGGCACCAAAGACTGACAGTTCACATACACAAACTGTCCTCAAATGGAAATAGTCAAGCAGTAGGTTTTTATTCTGACACAAAGAATTAGTCAGGAAAACAATGGTTGCGGACTGGGGCTGCAGTGACAATGAGTACACAGGCCATACCTTTCTGCAGAAGTAATTTGCACAGTTACAGGTACAAACTACTTTCTGGTCCATACCTCTTCTGGGCTATGGACACTAGACAGTCGGGATATCCCATCCCGGGGTGAACACTTCACGCTCCCCCTCACCAAAGATTTCTACAGGATCTTACTCCCACTGGACATCTTGTCTTCCCAATTGTATGGAGCAATTACGTGGAGCTTAACCCCAAAAACTGCAAGAGGACTTGCTTGGGGTTTGTCTCTGGACTGAGGGGCATCTTGTTTTTTCAACCTTTAGGTCCATACTGAGGAGGTGCTGCCTGTACCTGAGCCATTCCTTCCTCAGAGTCTGAATACCCACAGAAATTCCCAGAACTCTAGGGGCTATTCCATCTTTTCATACACTGGACATCACTTTAATTTGAGCCTCTTATACAGGTAGGGCAGACCCCACAATTACTCATGATTGCAGAACATCAACTCCACATAGGAGTCTTCACCCTTGCCAGGGCCTGGAAATGCAGCCAGCCATCACAGCTGCTCAATGCTGCTCACATTTACTGACTTTGGGGCTGGCTAGGCCATGGGGGAGAGGCAGCCTCACCCAGCAAGTCCCACACTCCTCCTCTGCTAGCAGACTAAAGGCAACTCTCTAATCTCTGCACTAAGGTGGAATAATCTCTGCACTAGGGTGGAAAACTTTCCCCAGCAGTATTCCATGCCAACATTCTGATATGGATTATGCTGCTGTGAGAATTATATCCCCTTGGAGCCTCTGCCAGGCTGACTGACAAACTGCCATGGAAACCTCAGCAGGTTTTTTGGACCTGGGCTGCCTAGCAAACCTACCTACCAATCTAATGTAACATAATTCAATCTATCTGGGCCCTGGTAACCAAGGAGAACCTGGGGGTTACACTCACCCCCACCAGGAAATCTTGCTTTCCACAGCAAGGGCTTTGGACTGCAACAGCCCCCCCCCGGGTGCCATACAGGAAGTGTCAGCCGCCCCACCTCCCCTACCTATGACTAGCACAGGCAGGTGTCCACAGAGAATTTGGAAGCCATGGAACAGTTCCCTACAGCCACTGACTATGGGGCTCCTCTGTCTTAGCACCTCTAGCTACCGGAGACACCTTCCTGACGGGATGGAACTGACCACCCACCATCATTTTCCATAAGGCCCTCACCTAGTTCCACTACCAAATGTTTACTAGGGTACCCTGTAACTAGGCACTACACACTGCTACACTGCAGGGGCACCCAGGCCATACCTTACCAAATCCGGAAGCAAAATCATATATTTTAGCACCATTTAGAACATGCACAAGCTGTGCAATGCATTTCCTAACACTAATAAATACACATTCTACAGTAGTAAAAACATTTCCTAACATATGTTAAAGCATTTAAAGCCATTTGGTAGACAATTTTAAAAACACAAGTCCCTGAAACGCCGTTGAGTGCTTTAGTAGTCCTAATGTTTCTTTTTCCTTCTTCAGCTTCACCTACAAAAGAGCATGCAAAAGTACACCACTACCTACTACTTGACTACATTTTTGTGAAATGTTTTTCTAGAAAAATATCCCCCCCCTTTTTTTTTTTGTTGTGGAAAACGGTAGAAATCATTAAACCAGGGGAAGGGAACCCTAATAGTCTATCTAAGGAAAAATTGTCCTTGGAGCAAGAACTTCCCAGACAAAAGTGTCTCTGGAGATGGATGGAAACCATTCTAAAGGTTTTCCGTTGGGCACACCACCCACTGGAAGTGTCTAGACAGAGTGACCAAATGGACCAAGTTGAATATACTGCCCATAATACCCCTCTGGCATATGAAACTTATCAATTAGCAAGAAACGAGAGAAACCTGGCCTTATCAGTTCAGATGTGCAGGGAAGGCTCTGGCAACTCACGGCTGCTGCTGGAGTAACTGTCGGCAGATCTGGTGTCTCTGCCCCTTCACAACCTCTGGAAACTGAATACCAAGACAAACTCATCCCTTTCTTCTTCGGGCAATGAAGATGCAATAGCAGTCATCATCCTCTCCAGCCGATGCCCTGCAGATCATGTGGTCCATTGACCATGGCTTACAGTCTCTCTTAATCTTTTTTGACATGTGGCCTGCAGACCACAGTTCAAAATCTTCTTCAAACTTCAGCCAAAGTTGACAACTTTATACACTTGGTGCTCTGTGATGGTGCCAGTCTGGACTTGCCAGGAAGTCTCCTGATGAGTACCAGTCTAGGTGAGGCTTGTAAACAATGGTGCCATCTGGACATTGCACTGGCATGCTGTAAACTTCTTGCCTCTCTGTCTAACACAGTTACTGAGTATATAAAGAGTATTTCCAGTTTTCCACATTTTTATCTTCACACCTCCTTCTTAGCTCGGCGGCTCACGTGGGGGTCCACAGAAACCTTCTGCCCATAGCCATTCTCATGGCTTCTTCCATCAACCCTGTTTCACGGAAGTTCTCTGTCTTATACCAAACTCATTGTAGCAGATATGAGTATTGGCCTCCAAATTCTTTCTCTGTTGTTCTCCAAATTAGTCATTCTTCTTTACTGCTGTTTGAGACACCCGTCACCAGACTGACTGAGTGGTGGCCAGATCTGATGATTCCAGGCTTCCTAATCCCAAGGTAGCAGAACACTGCTGAAATCCACTTTCTCTTCTTCCTTGGCTAAGGTGGTAGCAAATAGTGGAATCTGGCAGGGCAGTAGTGGTGTCAGGCAAGGTGGACTCTTGGGATCGGTCACTGGATCCCAGACCTTCTACAGACTCTGAAACATTGGGCTCTATCTCAGCTGTCTATTTTTTAGTGGCTGGAGTTGGGATAGGGCCACACACATCACCCCTGAATGAGGTGTTAGGCAGTACCCAGCATTGACTGCCTGGCAGATCCCCCAGACTGTCTGCTGGCTTATCTTACTTAGGCTGTTTCTTGCCTGATAGGCTAGCTGTTAACCCAGAAGTGCTGGCTTGGCTACATCACTGCTGAATCCATTCTTGGAAAAATTCTTCAGAGTCTTCCTCAGCAGACAATCTTGTCTCAGCATCAACACCACACCTAGGTACCAATCGGACACAACTGACTTGGACCCCAAAAGGCCTAGGGGGAGAACATAGTCCGTATGTCTCCCTACATCTCCAGCAGTGTAGTACTTCCATGACTTCTCTTTCTACATGCACATACACCATGCATAATGATGCTGGCCATCAAGGTAGGGACACGTGATCCAGAGCCCCAGCATGCCCAGTGCCTTCCTCGAATTCTCTGAACTGTTTTTCTTTCTGGGTGACCCAGGCATGCACATATAGTGGTTAGCAGCTTCTTCCACTGCCATCCATAATTCTGAATTCTGCCAAAATATATATGGCAACTTTAGTTGGGCTGGGTGAACTTTAAATAGTTCTTCAACCACAACTTAGTCAGATGGGGGGGTTGGTGGCAAAGTATTTGGTCCATTCTCCCATTCTTTACCATCTAACATTTGCACAGTACCTCAATTAGTGCTGCTTAGATAGTATCTTAGAAACAAGGATGCCAACAGATGCCTCCCATTTGGCCAGATAGTTGCTGTGATAGGATAGCAGTGCTATCTGACCACAGATCCAACCCTCTAGGATCCAGTGCACAGATATGACAAATGTTGCGGATCCTAGCAACACATTTTGTGGATCCTGTGGATTCTAGCAATAGATCCACAGTTCTGACCAACAGATCCAGCTCAGATCCTAACTATCTGACCTAGGATCCCTGGATCCTACCAAGGATTCATTGCTGTCTGACCCTGGATCCTATGAGTCTTAGGATCCCTGGATCTCACGTAGGATCCCAGAATCCTAACTGGAATTCATCAGTATCTGACCCTGGATCCTACATCTGTATTTCATAGGATTTCTGGTAGGATCCTTCTAGGTATGGTACCAACACTATCTGACGGAAGGTGGTAGGATCCACAAAAGCACTATCTCAGCAACACTAAACTCACTACCTTTGTTACAGTCCACTTTACTGAATGGTTTCTCCATCAACGTGCCGCTGTAAAATTCCTTGCTCACTATGCTTTACTGCACTTGAAGCTAGGCACACTGACCTTTGATTGCAATCGTGCCATTGCTAGGCCTCAGTCTTATCCCAGAGTCCTTGCCTACTACTGTCTGCCACACACATTTTCTCCAACACTTTCCTGACTTCACGAAGGAATATTGTACCTCCTGCTACCTGCATTTTTCTTATTGTCTGCTTTTCCTTCATTCCATGCCCTATGCCCAGTTTGCATGCAAATATTTTGCTCCACAAGCAGTTTGCCAACTTTGCAATTCTTTTAGCTGTTTGTAGCATTTTTGAAGTGCAGGTGATCCATAATACTCACAGTCCAGCTATTCTGCAACTCTGAGCTAACCACGATGCTCGATGCCAAGTGCAACTTCACTTTCTGGCGGTCCTGACAAAGGTATCCAACTACTCTGGTACGCTACCTCCATGCCAATGGACTGAACAGCTGCCCATGACTTGGGGTCTGTCCCGTTGCCTGCTCTGGATGAGCTTTAAACAGTTCAAAGTCTTCCAACGCTCTGCACAAGGCCCAAATGCATGATGATGATGCACAAGCTCCACTCTCTCTCTGCCGTGCGCCTGTCCCTCCTCACTCAGAACAGTCCAAGGGGCAGGATTTACTGGCTCCAGCCAATCACACAATGCCATGCAGATTGGGGCACACACACACACACACACTCTCACTCTCTCTCTCTTCCCCCCTTTCAAGTGTGTACTGGCTCTCTGGGAAGGATTTTAAATTACTACTAGAACTTTTTTTTTCTTAATCGCTCGGACCGTGGCTTGAAATTCACTTTACTTTTGCAGTTAGTACTTGCTCCAGTGGGTAGACTGCCATCATATTTGTCACCTGAGGCCATTTCTTGAGGCAACCAAATCCCAAAATCCTGAGACATGCTACCATCTTGTGCCCCCCTGGTAACACACAGTTGACATATGGCACCACAGATGGCATTTGTAACAAGTCAATTCAATCCCTGGCTCAATCCTGAGAGGAAGGTGGGTTACCCAATCATCATTTGTATTTGCTATGGGTTCTGGGTCCGGCCATGGCATTGGGGGCACCAGAGAATGACTGTCCATACACAAAGCTGTCCACAAATGGAAATGGAGTCAAGGTGTAGGTTTTATTCGGACACAAAGGATTTGACAGAAAAAAATGGTTGACCCCTTGGGCTGCAGGTGCAGTGACAACAGGTATATAGTCCATACTTTTCCACAGAAGTAATTTGTACAGGTACAAAACCCACTCCCTGTCACTAGGGGCACAAACTACTTTCTGGTCCATCCCTCTCCTGGGCTATGGACACTAGACCGTTGGGATATCCCATCCCAGGAGTGAACACTTCAAGCTCCCCCACACCAAAGTTTTCTCGGATTTTACTCCCATTGCACATTTTTGTCTTCCCCATTGCTTGGAGCAATTATGTAGAGCTTAACCCAAAATCTGTGAGAGAACTTGCTCCTCCTATGCCAGATTGGGAGCATGCAGTTCATCCCTGGATTGAGGGGCATCTTTTTTTCCTAGCCTTCAGATCCCCACTGAGGTGTCACCTGTGCCTAAACCAGTCCTCCCTCAGAATCTGAATACTCACAGGAATTCCCTGAGCTCAAGGGGCAATTCCATATTTTCCCACACTAAGCAACACTTTAGAGTCTCTTATACAGGTAGGGATGTAACTCAGTTACTCATGGTTGGAGAACATCAACTCTGCATCGATGTCTTCACCCTCACCATGGCACAGAAATGCAGCCAGCCGTCTCAGCTACTCTACGCCGCTAACATTTACCAACTTCAGGGCCGGCCAGGCCATTGGGGAGGAGTAGCCTCCCCCAGCCAGCCACACACCCTTCCTCTGCCAGCAGGCAGAAGGCAACTCCCTTAATCTCTGCACTAGGGCAGAAAACTCACCCTAGCAACATTCCATGCCAGCATTCTAATGTGGTGTATGCTGCTGCGAGAATTTCATCCCCTTGGAGCTGCTGACTGTCAGAAGTTGCCATGGGAACCACATCAGTTTTTTTGGATCTGGTCTGTCCAGCAAACCTACCTAGCAACTTAATCTATTAGGGACCTAGTAACCCAGGAGAATATGGGGGTTACGCATATAAATCAACAGTAAGAGGTTAAAGGCATATCCATATATCCAGAGGCACCCCGAACAAAAATTATAGCATAGGCCGATATTTTTATAGTCAGAATGTTGACTAACTTGAAATATTTTGCATCTGTGTTAGGTTCACGTGTGAATTACACCAAAAGTATTGGCTTCCATTTAGGCACCTCTGTGGATCATTATTCACAACACATAGCCCCAGTCTTGATCCAAAGCCAAGATATTAAAAGTATAGGTATTGTTTGGTCAGGGGAAACCTTGCAGAGAAAACCTGGGAGCCCTGTTAGAGGATGGTGGAACAAAAAGATAATGTGTGGAAATATGAGAATTTCCAAGCTGAAATATGTATTTCTGATAAACATCCTATTGCTGCCCATGTGTTTATACTTCAGTTACACCCCCCCCCCAAACTGGAGGGCACACTATACAGCATTTTTTTTTTCAAGCACTGTGGAGAAGTCACCTCAGTCCTCTAAAGAGGGAAATTAAGTAGAAAACTGTGCCTCTGGGTGGACTTTTGATGCTTAATCCATTTCTTGTTAATAGCTTTTTTTTATTTATAGTAACATTTGCCTAACTGAGAGACATGATGAGAGATTGTGGACCATATGACTACTTCCCTATCTTCTGGTGTCTACCTTTCTCCCAGACTAACATTTTCTTTTCAAAAAAAATTAAACAATGGACTTTGTCTCATACACAACCTTTAACCACAAGTGGACCACAGCTGTATCACTCTGTCATGGATGCAGCTTTTGGTATAAAGGTGATTTTTTTTTTTCTCTCCATTGTGCCCTGCAGCTGGTACACTGACAGTTGTGAGTCGATTAACAAATCCAATAATTGGCCCCCTCATTTGGTATGTACCTTGGCTCAGCAGTCATGTCTGACTAGGTGGTGAGAAACTTCCGTAAGTATAAACAAATTAGTGAGTGATGCTGCCCAAGGTCCACGTGTGTGGATGTGCAGGAAATCCGAGAACAATAACATCTATTCAAAGACTGCCCCTACACGCATGCCTTTTGCAGGCACCTGGCAGCTCTATGGAGAGCCTGTGTTTCACTGGACTACCCTGATTTATTCCCGAGTTTGTTCTCCACATCTTGGAATAAGCACAACAGCAGCACATAACAAATGAGTTGCACAGCCTTGAAATACTACCTGTGGCAAGCAAGGTGTGCTTGGGTAATGCAACAAAAACAAATGTCTTAACAAGGAAATGGTTAAAAAAATATTTCAATCACTTTACAAGAAGTTTACACACAGGACAAAACCTAGATGCTCAAAGGTGAAGTTGAAGTCATTATAGAGCCACTGCCTCTCTTTTTTTATTTTTTTTTCCCAGAACTGAGTCATGTAGAAACTTGTACCTATCCAGCTGTGATGGTGGATATACAGTACACGCTAATCTGTGTTCTTCCTTTTTGATAGTTTTATAGGTTTATTTTGTATATGCTGGAACATTAATAAAGTTCTGTTCTATTTTTTCTTTTGGAACCATTGGCAACTAATAATGTGAATTTCTTTAAAGAGATGTATGATATGTATTCCTGTTATATATTTTTTTTAGTAAATAAAATTCTCCTACTTTTTTTTTTGTTTTAGTTCTTTGATAACTGGGTAAGGCCTGTTTTCAGCGGTGGCCAAGGAACACAGGGAAGTTTAAGTGACTTGCTGAGGGTCACACAGTATGAAAGTGGAGGTTGTGGTAATCCAACTTGTGTTCACTGGATGTACCAAGCTCATTCACAGCTCGTTACTCTAACCTACTGCCAGTCAAATCATTGGTAAGCATCATGAGGTCTCTTACTTCAATCTAGACAGTGACCACAGATGGGCAGAAGGAATCTTGGTTTAACATCTGATCTGAATGATGACATCTCAACTTTCTTCCCCTGTGGTACTGCAGTACAGTGTCCGGTATGTGCATTACCCCAAGTACAGGTGTGAAGCCAGAACCGGGGGACCTTCCAATCTGCCAGTCCCACAGGCAATCGTGATACCTCCTGAGCCACTGAACTAATTCTAGTTGGTACCAGTTCCAAACAGAACCAGAAGCAGGTCTACAATCTCCAGTATGTTAGTTAAAGTGATTTTCGGCTTTCCTGCAAAAAAATGCCAGTTGACATCAGCAGGACAAAAATCTGATAACACTTCCCCAAAAATGTGACTCTCCAGGTATTACATTTTTAAATACTAAAGAAACTGGCATTAGAAAGATGTTCTCCCCCTTAGGCCTCATCTGTTCTGGTTCCTAACCTGAAGTCCTACTCCTCTAACTGTAACCTCTTGAGTTTTTCCATGACAACAGGTTATGATGTCATAAGCATAAGTTAATGGTACTGGTCCCCAGCTCTCCATGGCACTTCAGTCCTGGTTTCTGTGGCAGGGCTGCCAGGCTGCTGTGGCACAGTTTGCTCATTCCTGCGGCATCAGATATTTTTTCCTGTGTCTGGATGTTTTCCCACTTCTAGCAGAAATATGATGTGATGTTACTGATGAGTTGATATCCCATGCTGAGCGAAGAGGCTTCAAGATAAACAAGGGAGCCAGCCTCTATGGAAAAACTGTACATTATAATGAAAAAAAAAAATCAACAAAACTAATGAATTCCATGGCACTGCATGTTTCCTGCAACATGAAGCATCTTCTGTGGAGAATTCCGTGGCTGTGGAATTGTAACATTCCAACAGCCTTGGTTAAGATCTCATGGTAGGAATAAGTAATAGGAACAGACAACACTCAAGGAAAACCAATGCTATTTTAATGAAAATGTCTTCAGTATTGAAAAATAGAAGATCCTGAAATTCAAATGGGGGGGGGGGGGTATTTTGCATAATTGAGTACTGATGATGTAGGATGATTTTGTGTTTGTTCGTTTGCTGGCAAATGGAAATTCTCCTAAATATAATTTACCTTGGGTCACACTCCTCCAACAGGGACATTTTAGCAGGCTAAAAGGACTTGGCTGTCTCCTCTGAATTAATCCAGGCAAGGAGAGGGGGACTTGCTCAGTCTGGCTGGGCTTTTTTCCCACCAGCTATCAGTCCCCAGAGAACAGTAACCTTAATCCTCCACAGCCGACGCTGATCCTGCTGTAACGTGAACCAGCTTGAAACCTGGGCAGGGAGAGGTGATTGATAAAGAAGCCATAAATCTCTGCTTTGCTGATTTCCAGTGACCTTTGCCCTCTCCCCCCTGGGGGTAATGTTTCATGCATTCCCCCCAGAAGCTCATCCCTGATGAATTGTTCTCTTTAATCTAACCGTCTTTACAAGGAAAGGGGCACAGGGACAGAAAGAAGCCAGTTATCTCATGAGTTCTATAATCAGTGTCTTAAATATACAGTAGTGCAAATGTCTTTCATCTTTTCTACTGCCTGCTCAGTCTGGTACTCCCATCTCCCTAGGACAGCAGCAGCTGTAAACTTCATGATGTTAATTTAAGAGAGGATATCCACATAAAACTCCTCTATTCAGCTGTTACAATTTACTGGAGAACTACTTGTTTATTTACGTTGGACTCCTCTTTCCTGGGTTTAACAGTATATGTTGCCAACTCATCCCCGAGTCTGCATAGAAAAAGTTTGCCTCACAATTTTGCAACTTTGTCATGACCTCTGGAGTGTCCTGAAAAGAAGCTGATACAGATTAGTGTGGCTGTCTGTGGACCACAAGCTGAGTGGCCATGTGAGGGAACCAGACTTGGATACCTTTCACCATGTGGGAGGCAGCCCCACACCCCCCAGTGGGATCATAGAAATCACATATATGGCTAGCTCTGTGGTATTGAGCAATGTGGGACCACCCTGGCATACTGGGAACCTGGGTTCATGCCCCAAGCCTTTGCATCAAGAGCAAAGGCCATGTGGGAGATGGCACAGCAGCCAGACTGATGCCCTCCTCCCAGAAGTGGGCTCTGTGCCTCACTGCTCTCAGAAGGATCCCTGGTGATGGCTTAGAAGAAACATCACTGACAGTGTGAGCACACATGATGTGAGTTTGCATGCTTTCACAGAGAAAGGTGGGCAAGGACAAAACCAAATGAAAAACAAACTATTATTGGAGGCAGAATGAAAGAAATGCGTGCATCCACCCATGCACACAGAGTGAGTAGCCCTCTTGGCAACCACGGCATGGTAATACAGTACTTTATCTCTGAGAATTCTGAAATGGGGCAGCTGGAAATGGGGACCTCACCCCAGATGGTAAGTTGATGAACAAGACATTGTGGCTCAAAGGACGTTACTGCAGTGACTAGGAGGAGGCTGTATGGGAGCTGACGCGTGGGACCATCAAGAATGCAAGCACAATGGCTGTAAACAGTCAGTTAAAGAAGTTATTGTATATGTCAAAGACTAGAGGGGTTATCATATGACACCTGTAGGCATTTGCCCAAGCAGTGCTCAACCATCTTGAAGTGGTCACAGAGTGTGGGCATATATTGGCACCTACATTCTTTCTGCTCTACAGCAACCTCTGGGATCTGAAAACAAATGCAGTGCTACCTATGCCATTTGGGTGACATTTGTAACCACCCCCCACCAATAAAAAAACATATTTTCATTGCAAAAAAGGTTACTAATGCATCAGTTAGGGTTCATATTAAAGTGGCAAAAGTATGGAAATGTGGTGTTAGGGTTCCCAATGCTCACCCCATTCCATTTGTAAGGAAGGTAAGAAGGTACAGTATAGAAGAATGGGGTGAGCATTAACCGATGGCCCCAAGGCACACCCTGACACTTGTTGGTGTGTGGACGGTAAGGGTGGGGTAGTAGGGTTGCATGGGGGGATGAGTTGGCGACGTTAGAGTTGGGAACCCTAGCACCATATTTCCATACTTTTGTTGCTTTAATATGAACCCTAACTGATACAGTAATAACATTTTTTACAATGAAATTCCTTACTTTTTGAGATGATATAATAGTAGCCCCATTTTATTGTGGGACCCTATGCTCCAATCCCACTGTAGATGCGCATATGTATGTAGGTGTGGAAGCCGCTTCCATGTGTAGAATAGTGATCAAATTGTAAGCATAGCCATCTTATTACCCCCACCTCATGTACTGCGGCACAGAGAAATTGTGAAATGCAAGCCAAAACATAATTATGAGCAACTACAACACCATTCTGTGCCACAGGTGCGAAAGCATATTGTGGGCAGGGTTTGAAAAATAACAGCTATGACATACATGAGGTGGGATAATAAGGATATGTTGTAAATCTGGGGTCAAAATATAGAATATTTCTGTAGTTATAAGTGTGCAAAGAGCAGTTGCAATGAATGGTCATAACTTTGTAATTTTTTTCACATTTTGACCCCAAATTTTCAACATAGTCTTCTTATCACCCCACCTCATAAACTATAGGCGAAAATGTATTAATCTGTAGTAAAATGCCATTCTGCACCACAGGTGTGGAAACATATTTTGGGCAGGATGTGAGAAATTACAGCTGTACTATTCATGAGGTGGTGTGGAAAAAATTGCCATTTTGAAACTTTGTAGTGAAAATATTAAAATCTGGCAAAGTTACACACGTGTGTAGGAAAATTTCGATGACCGCGTGTAACTCAGGCTTTTTTTTTTTTTTTTATGTTTTTGCTCGAAATTTTCAACATGGGCTTTTTGGAACCCCACCTCATGAACAATGGCACTGTAATTCAATTACTCTGTCCTGAAAGGTGATTTCATACAGCTTCCGTGAAATCATCTTATGGGTTTGATTAACAAAACGACAGTGACAGTGTTTATGAGGAGGGATCCCAAAAAGCCCATGTTGAAAATCTGGTGCAAAAATACCTTAAAATGGCCGCAATATCAACATAAGTACAAAACACCATTGACTGCCATTATACAGCACTTACCTTGATTCTTCAGCTTGTGGTTCGGCTTTGAAGAGTGCAGACATGTCCTGGTCCACAGAAGATGACATCCGATTACCTCCCTTGGTAAGTATAGGGCAAGGAGGGGGGGTGTGGGGTGATGGGTGCTCAGTGGGAGAGTCTGGATGGGGGAAGGGGATGGGGAGATGATGAGGGACTGTTTTCTTTTTTTACAGGGTTTTAAAAACATTGGGGGACTGTTTTTATTTTACAGGTCTCTGTAAAAATATTTGGGGACACTGGGGATTGACTCCCCAGTGTCCCACACTGTTGGAGGGGTGGTGGTAGAGGTGGCACTGGGAGTGGGCTCCCCTTTGTCCCACACTGGCAGGGGGGCTTACAGTGCTGACAGGGCTTGGGCACCCCACTGTTGGCAATAAGTGAAATAAGTATTTTTGGGATACTGAGAGTGGGCTCCCAAGTGTCCCACACTGTTGGGGGGGGACTGTAGAACATATCTTGGGACACTTGGAATGGGCTCCTCCATGTCCTACACTGGTGGGGGAGGCTGTAATACTGCTGACACAAGGATTGGGCACCCTGACGTCAGCACATACAAACATCCAGTCTGCCCATAAGGCCAAATATTGATTTCTTTTATGCTAACATTCCTCGGGCCCCCTTCCCCTCAGAGGCAGTAAAAGGGGGGGTAATCTTTGAGTAAACATGGTGTTTACCTAAACGGGGGCTGAGGAATCTGATTCTGGGGTCTGTTTGCCCTGAAAATGTACAGGGCTGATTTTTAGGGAGCACTGCCGAAAAAAGACACCATACTTTCATGCAAACAGGGGGTGTTTCACATGATAGTACTGCAATTTGAGGTATTTTCACTCAAGTAATGTCACAATTTGTGGCATTTTCACAAAGGCAGTGTCGCAGTTTGCAGCAGTATTGCTGCAAATTTGCGACACTACTGATAGCTGAACTTAAAAACATATTTCCCAACAGTATTTTAAAAAACTGATGCCAGAATCGTGTTTCCCGGGCCCCAATAAGGTAAACACAACTGTTGGTGTTTACCAAGGGGCAGTATTGTTTTGAATTGCACTGTTTTGGGGTTTCAGGAGGAATCCCATTCATCATTTGATAAAACTCCATGGTACATTGGCTCACATTTCATTCAGGTGCTCCCAAATGGAGGAGAAGCTACAAATTGTGAAGCGGGATTGACCACAGTGGAGAAAATTGCCGAAAAACTTTCCGGAAGGGCTATGACTCTTGAAGGTGCTGTGAATACATCTCTACACAAACAACTATCGAACATTGTTAAATTCGAAAAAAATTGAAAATACCCTGCTACTGAAAAGTCTTCGACTGATAGGCTTATTGGCAGATATACCTGTGGTTGAACTTAAATCAGAGGTGGAGCATATAATCACAGTTTTGTTTTGTTTTTCCCTCTGGAGTTGCCATTGATCTTGGAGTCTTTCATCCTCAGTCAAGGAACACCAAGGCAAACACAGGAGCCAGATATATGATTTGTACATTCACAATGATCTTGCAGCATAATCACATTTTCCAGCTTGCCTGGCAAAGATGAGGTTTCCAGTATGAGGGTCAAAATCTTCACCTGCATCCAGACTTCTGTTTGATTACACAGTGCAGAAGGAAACTTTTTGGCCATTTGAGCGGAATTTATTCAAGCTGGAGTTACTGCCATATGGACACTAACTGAGCGAAACTGGTAGAGGTTACCTTGCTTTGCACACACTTGCTGTGGATATATTGGTGCAGCGGTGTTATTTTATATAATAAAGTTATTATTGCCTTTATTTTGGTCTCCCGAGTGGTGCGACTTTTTGCTGTAACTACTACTCAATATGTACCTGTGAAATAAATGATCAACTGCTTTTTCCTTTAAATTGTTGGGAACTCTGAATTTCTGGAATACTTCATGCTTGTTATAGCATGGGTAGTTTATGGGCTATAACTAAGTTTAAGCTTACTGATTAGTAGGCGTTTTTGGCTAAATGGATGCTTAAGTATTTTCCTTTAGAATGATGCTGAAGCTTGGAGCATGAAATATGGAAAAATGTTAGTTATTTAGGATACTACCTCAAGTTTAATTACTTTAACATGTGCAGTTTCTTATAACCTCCCCAAAAAAGTAAAAAAATACTTTAGTTTGGATTTTATTGTAACTCATTTTCAAGATTTTTCCTTGTTTTATAATAATTGTATCCTCTTTCTCTCTGAATAAAAATAAAGTATATATAAAAAAAATTGCACTGTTTTTTTCATCATTGCTAATGGAAAACAAGATGGCAGAAGCATAAAAGAAGTGAACCCATTTGCAAAAGAACAAGTTATTTCGCAAAAGAGAAATGGTACTTTCGCACGGGACAGCTAATTTTTCCCATAGGAAATAATGGGAAACTTGAAAAGTTAACTTTTGAATGGATTAATATTTTTTTCACCAAACCTTCAAAAGGCACATCTGCAACCCAAACCCCATATACCCTGAATGTTTAGGAGAAACAGCATGACAAAGAAATTGACAAAAAAAGTGTTATTTTTCAAAATGTTTTGACATTCCACCAGAACAAAACTTGCCAAATCTAGAGATCTATGGTACCAGACCATACAACATTTCAGGTGAATCGGTCAAATGGTTGCAAAGTTATTAAAGTACAAAACTTCAGGTTTAACACAGAAGTGACTTGAACCCTAACTATAGTGACACTACCATGCCACTATAATAGATATAATGGGATAAAATAACCCTAGAGTCATTGTTTTGTATGTGAATTGCTTCGTTATGCTGTAATGCAGCAGATTTGGTTTCTTAGGCCCCTAGTTGGTGTCTTCCAGTGTTCTGAGATAAGGGAGAAAGAGTGTGTGTTCATGATCATCATCATGTTCATCAAATATTGTATTAACAGCAAGATGGCTGACTCTAACAAAAAACTAACAAAAAAAAAACACATTGTGCTTAGTTTTTTTTTGTAAGTTTTGACCAATAAAGGCACACAAAGCTGTAATTTAAAAAAAAAAAAAAGGTCAAAGAACTTCACCACAAAAGTACTGAGGTAAAGGTTTCCAATAAAAGGCATTTGAAATAAAGGCAGATTTCATAGAAATGTAAAATTACACTTATCCCAATAATACAAAGCATCGTGGGAAGTATCTTATTTATGGCTTTGGTAACCGGGTGATTCCCAGGGACCATTTTCAGGCATGACCCGGGTCACAGACTGTGGCTCAGAGTAAATCTAGACAGCAAACATGTAGCAGAGGAGCAGTATTACACAATGATTAAAGGTTACAATAGTACATTAGAATACACAAATGGCAGTAATAAAATGCACAATAACAGGGAAGATATGAATAAATAGCAATGTTTACAGGAAAATAATAAATATGAGATCCGACTAATCTAAAAACAGTGCTAGGAGGAAGCGTGAGCAGTCAAGAATCCAAACAGGTTGCATTAAAAGATATACCAGATGATAAGTAACAAAAAGGTAGGTGCGGGGAGGGAAGAGGGGAAGGAGGATTAAGCATGGGAGGGAGGAAAGAGGGAAGGGGGGATTAAGCAAGGGAGAAGTGGAGAGACAACAGCTGTAGGGAAGAGGGCGGACAGGGGGGCTACTCTGGAAAGGGGGGCTACTCTGGAAAGCAGTGGCAGGTGGATGCCAACAGGAGCTAGTCTTTGAGGTGGGTTTTGAACTGGCGGTGGGTGTCAATAGTGCACAGATTGGAAGGCAGTTTATTCCATAGTGTGCGGGCTGCCACAGACAGGGCTCTAGCACCCATATTTGTAGAAACCCTGACGATGTTCAGAGGAGGGATGCTGATTCAGCGGAGGCTGTGGCGCAAGGTGAGGAGGGGCTCAAGAGGAGATTCCTAGCCAATACAAATGGCAGAGTCAGTCATGCAGTACAGGGTGAGGGGGGAAAAGTGGCCTTGTAGTGGGAGCCACCCAAGTGAGTTGTAAATAACACAGTGGTGTGTAGAGAAGGGTGCCAACAAGGTGAACTGATAGGCACCGTTGTAGGCTGTGGAGAGTTTGGCCGTGATGGTTGCAGAAATCCTGGAGTATATAGGAGATCAGTGCTCCAGGATAGGTAGAAGATTACCCTGAATGATAGCCAGATAGGCCTCCGGGGTGAGATATTGCTGGAATCTGTAGGTTGCATCTTAGAACTAAAGAGCTTATGTGCTTGATAAAAGAGGGGTCTAGCATGACTCCAAGACATTTGAAATGCTTGCTATCATCCAGGCTATGGCCATCTGGGAATGTGATGCTTGGGGGGGGGGGGGTCAGATTTGCATTTAGCTAAGAAGGACTTGAATCTGAACACAAATTTTGTTTTTTTGGCATTGACCAGGAGGAGGTTGTCAGAAAACCAGTTGTGGGCTACAGTATAGTTTAGTGAGAGGGCTGCGGAGATGAGGGTGGGAGACTTTCCATTACAAAAGAGCACGAGGTCATTGGCATAAATGAGTGAGTGACAACTGAGACTGCCTGAAGGAAGAGAGTTTACAAATTAGAATAGGAGGGGGCCCCAGGATGGAGCCCTGGGGGACTCCTGTGGAGACAGGCAGGGTGGGGGAGCAGGCAGGGCCAATGCACATGAATTGAAAGTGCTCCATGAGGTAGCTTTTGAACCAGGTGGTGACCTCCATAGAGCAGCCAAGGTGATGAAGTTTGGTGAGGAGGAGGGCATGATTGACCATATTGAAAGCTTGGGCTAGATCAATGAAGACTGTGCCAGTGGCATTTCAACAGTCCGTGTTTGTAAGGATGTGATCAGTCAGAAATGCGAGGGCAGTTGTTGTTGAATGGTTCTTGTGAAAGCCATGCTGTTGGCTACATAGGAGGTTATGTTTGCTTATGTAGTCAGCAAGCTGACAGTGGACGGCTTTCTCCAGTAGTTTGCTTAAGTGTGGAAGGATGGAGATTGGACGATAGTTGTCTGTGGATTGGAGGTCTCCAGCTTTAAAGATGGGGATGACTGTTGCAGTTTTCCAAGGATCTGGCATAGAGGAGGTGGTCAGGGTGAGGTTGAAGATGAATGTGAGAGGAGCAATGATGGCTGGCGAGATGAGCCTAAGGAAGACTGGGGATAGGCCATCAGCTCAAGCGGAGCCATGGTTTGGAAGGCTTTTGAAGAGTTTAGCTGTGTCAGCACACGAGAGTGCTTTGAAGAAGAAAGGGGGAGTTTGAGGCTGGGTGGTGGTCCCGACAGGTGACATCGGAGGGGTGTGTAGGGGGACAGGGTTCTTTTGCAGGCTGTTCGAGAGTTTGATCAGGTACATGGTAAGGTCAGAGAACTTGTCGTTAAAGGCCCTGGCCACTTCTAGAGGGTCCATAATAAGGCAGTCAGCAGTGTTTAGCTGCAGGACTGACTTTCTGGAGGTGGTTCAGTAGTGAGCCAATGGATGCCCAGAATGTTCTAGGGTCTCCGAGGTTAGCTTGTTGGAGATTGCAGAAGTGAATCTGTTTTAGTGCTTTTGCCAGGTGTTTACATGGGTTCCTCTGACTTCTATAGTCATCCCAGAGAGCCGTGGATGGGGTTGCTTTGTAGTGGACCAGGCATGATCTCTGTCTTTCATTAGGGTAAGGAGGTCTTTTGTGACCCAGTGCAAGTAGCCACCTCTCACCCTTCTGGTGGTGGCCGGAAAGTGCCTGTTCTGTAAGGTCATGAATGTCCAAGTGAAAGGGGTTACTGTCTGGGTCACATCTGACTTTGAGAAAAGAGCAGACCAGTCCAGCGCCTGTGCCTCAGTGAGGAGGTTTGGGGTGCTGGGGTTTCTGAAATTTCAGAAAGACAAGTATTTTTTTGGGGGGAGGGCATTTAAGCTTAGATGACCAGAAAAGATGCATGGGGGAGTGATTGCTGATGGAGTCAGCCATGGTACCAGCATGCAGAACACAAGCCTCCCTATTTGTAGATATCCAGTCCAAGAGTGTTTGAGTGGCCATGCAAGGGTTCTGCCTGGTGGGAAGTGTAATGGTTTGGACCAGGCTGTGTTGTTTTAGGAGGGAGGCATAGTCAGGCTGGTGGGTACTCTGCCAGTTTAGTTTGAAATCCCCAAGAAGAATTGAGTCTCTATATGGGGATACGGAGCCCAGGCCAGAGAGGAAGCTGTTGAGGCCCTCGGTTCCAGCAGTAGGAGAGTTGTAACATCACCCAATGTAGAGGTTTTTACTAGTTCCCAGCATGAGTTCTGAGAGGAGCCATTTGCTAGGTGAGGTTGGATCTGAGCAGAGAACAAAGTTGGCTAAGAAGGGTTCCTTGAAGAGCAGTGCAACTCCACCACACTTTTTTTGCCTGGCCTATCAAGATAGAGGGAGGAGTACCCAGGTAGTTGATGGGTGGTGTCAGTAAGATGAGATTTTAGCCATGTTTCAAAGAGTCCCAGGAAGTGAGGCTTATATAGCTCAATCCAAGCCTCCAGGTCAGGAAATTTAGAGAGAATGCTGCATATATTTATATGGGCAATTTTCAGCCAGGGGAATTTAACCAGATGCTGTTGGAGGGGGTGATGTGAAAGTTTGGTGGACCGGGGTTACTTTCAACGTCTCCGGCTAAGAAAAGGAGCGATAGAAGGGGGATGTAGGTGAGGGGGATGCTAGAGAGCAGGATATGGAGGCCAGGTAGTGGCCAAGTATCTGGTGTTCCGAGTTTGAGAGGAGGAAAATGGTGAGACAACCCAGAGGGGAGAGTTCCCAAGAGGAGTGGGGGGGTGCACCAGGAGGGAAGTGGGTGTCTGAGAGGTAGGCGAGGTACATTTGGTCCTGGGTCAGTACTGTGGCGCAGGCGTCTGCCAGCACCAGGGAGGATATCGGAGAGACTGTGAACAGTGTGAGCAGGGGCAGGTTCATGGTGGCAGTAGACACTAGTAAATAATGGGGGAGGTGTATATTGGGGCAGACATTTGAGATGCAGTGGCTTTCTGTGCTCTTGTAGGAAATTAGGGGGAATAGCTTGCTGACCAGGGGTAGAAATAAAGTGAGATCTGTGGTGGGATGAGAGGGACAACAAAAGTCGAGGAGGATAGTGTGGGGCTAGTGGATGGACACGGTTGCTTTCAGCACAGGAGTGCTTAGTCCGAAAGCCAATGGGGACAGGGCAAGCTAAGACAGGGAGATTTCTGGGCTAAGGAAGGGGCCATGATGTATTTAATTAAGGCCAGGGGTGGGGGCAGGCGGGAGAAAATTTGACCTACAGATAGCAGGTGCAGTCCGAGCAGAGATAAGACAGAAAGAGAATTTGGGCTTACACAGCTCTGGCCAATCAGGGGAGAAGCTGTAAGGGCAATCACCAATCGGGAGAAAACTGGAACGTGTACTAGCCAGTTGGAGCCCTAGGAGTCCTGGCGAGTTCAGGAGAGCTTATCCAGTCTAAGCTGCTTGCTGGTGGGCAGGGGAGAGGAAGAGTGGGCAGCTGGTGCTACCAGCCACAGCAGCTTGCAGAGTGGTGGGGCATGCCCGGGTCAGAGGCTGACCTAAATGGGACAGAAAGAGTCTGAGAGTTAGACAATAAAGGGCAGGCTAAAGCTAGTCAGGGGCTAAATCGGAGGGTATGGAGATGGAAAAAAGACAGAAAGAGAAGAGAATAATAAATGAGGGGGCAGAAGGGGCAGACAGCTAAACACAGAGTGAGAGGTATATGCAAATCATCATCATGAAAGAGTTTACATTGGTGCTGTTTTAAGCAGGAGTGCATGGTGCCAAATGTCTTCTCCCACATTCTGCAAAGGCTGAAAAGAAGTCGCAGAAATGTTTTCTTCCTACACAGGACTCATCAGTGTGCCTTGCCTGTAACAGCCCAGGCCCCAGGGGAAGGATGAACCACTCACTCTTTCATGGAAACAGAATTTGTCAGCAGAGAATGACCGCTTGGCCCACCTAGTCTTCCCCTTTCCTACCTATTCTACCACTGCAGATCTTACCTGGTCTTTGACCACCTCCCCCGCTTTGATACCAATTTTCTTTATAGCTATCCCATGCATGCTGAAGCCCACCGCCACTATTTTTGCCCCCAGCACCCCTGCTGGAAAATTGTTCTAGGCATCCACCACCCTCTCAGTGTAGAAATACTTCTTCACATCCATCCTACTTCCCTTCAGCTTTGCTGCATGCCCCCTATTTCTTGTTCACCTTCTATTCTTAAATGCTCCCTTTCTGCACCTTATCCACCCCATGAGGTAGTTAAAGTTCTCTGTCATTTCCCCCCTCTCCCAGGGTGTGCATATTTAGAGCCCTCAGTCTCTTCTCATATGACATTTGGTTACATCCCCTACACCATTTTTATTGCCCCTCTTTGGATGGCCTCTACCCAGTCCATGTCCTTTTTTATGTGTGGTCCCCAGAACTGAACACAGTACTGACTGATACAGTGGTAATACCTCCTCCCTCTTTCTGCTGGTGATACCCCTCCCTATGTACCTCAACATCTCATTGACTTTCCCTACTGCTTTGTCCCACTGCCTTGCCACCTTAAAATCCTCTGTTATTACCCATAGGGTATTTTGTGGTGATTTGCATATACTTCTCACAATGCTTTGATTTATGGGGACATGTTTAATTTTACATTTCTTTGAAACCTTGCTTTATTGCCAATACCCTTTCTGGGTAACCCTTTCCTCAGTGTTTTTTTGTGTTGAGGTTCTTTGACTTTTATTTTCCTGTTTTGGGAACCACCATGACCCAAACTAGTAAGACCAAACTATGACTTGTTCATCCTTTCTCTGGATGATTTAAAATTCATATTAACAACTATTTATACATCAACATTGGAAATTATCATTCATAATGTACTTTTAATCCAAACATAGTTTTTATATTTATACTTACTCATAGCTCTGACTCATCAATCTTGTATTTATTAAAGGCTCACATTTTCATTTATACCACATTTTTCCCCTTTTATTTATTGAATTTTATGTAATACACAAAGTACAATATATATATATATACAAGTGTGATATTAATCCTCAAAACATGACATACGTAAGTGATAACACACAACAGTGTGTGCCACTGTTCTATGATATATGCAAGTCTCCAGTATTTTGTGAGGCATGAGACAAAGACAAGTACCATCAACCCAAGAAATGTGTATATCAGACAGTGACCGCACACCCTGAAGTGTATTAGCACACTTATAAATGGGTTCTAAATGAAAATATAGGAGAAGAAAGCACAAAAAAGATGCAGGTGTGTTGTGGTTGAGGAAGAATGCATAGTCATGTGATGTTTTTGCACCAATGGTAAAGAAGGAATATCTCCTGCAACCTTTCTGGTACTCAGATTCATCACAAATGGGCGGAGGCGTCAATGATTTGTGGTATGCTGTCCCTGATCATTTTAGGCCTTGTCCCTGCTTTGTGACAAGGCAGGTTGAGAGGTATGCATGCAGCTGAAGGTCTCAAGGGAAACACACCCATACAAAGCCCAGGCTTCAAGCTCAAGGGCTCAGACTATGAGCACTATATAGCCAATAGGCTCGTGTTGGGGGACCCATGGACAGCGTCCCTATCACCAACTTGGGAAGGTGGTTACATGAGGCTACCACCTTTCAGTGCAAAGGACTGCCCCATCTGCTTCTTTTACATAGCCCTCGTTTGCCTTGGAGAGACCACCCCCGGTACCTAGATCATCCCTAGGAGGTTCAGATAGAGGCCTCCCATCAAGTTGATAGGAGGATCACAGGTCCCTTCTACACCTTTCTAGTAGACCAGGCTGCAAGAGCCAGGGGGATCTGGGAGTTGGCATCCCACGGAGCCCCTCCATTCCTCAGTAAGGAACTTAATAATTCTCTGAGGAAGGCAATGCCACTCCGCCTGAATGAGTGTCACCTAGCTGAACCGGCATACCTGACAGTTCCGCTTGATAACCAGGTGAGTAGCTGAGACTGCCAGTAGGCCATGCTCCGCTTATCACAGTATTGTGCACCCCTCTGAGTAGTGTCCATTCTAATCAGAGTAACCTGACCAGGACCCTGCCACATGCATAGTAACCAGGCATGGTGAAATATTCTCCCCTCCATCCAGAAGCGAGGCTGCGCCTGCTTTTCACACTTCATGAGCCCTTCGAAATGGCCAGGCTCAGTCTGAAACTGTATTCAAAATTTTTGGACAACTGACTCCATGCGTCTAGGACAGATCTCTGGAGCAGGATCTACCAAGTGGAAAATCTGGCATTCTTTACGCCACTGGTCGCTGCAGGGTAGGGATGCACTCACTAGTCGGTTGGGATGTGTTCACCTGGACCTAACACCCAACCTTGGGTTGTGAACTGTGTCCTCAGTTGACCACTAGATTCAGGGATGCAAAGATCACTGCATTGTGTTGCAGTCTGTTGTGAGAGAGGGCTAGCTGGCTGTTGACCTGGTTTATGAATATTTTCCAATACTGCTCTGGTACAAAATTCAAACCCAGTTTGCCAGGTTCCTAGCATGGAGCCTGAACCAGTATGCAGCTGCCTCTCACTCAGTGTTGTAGGCCTTAGCTAACCATGTCTGTGCCCAGGCAGTGCATGAGTTGGGATGTGGGTGACATGTGTTGAGTGATCGATTCTGTGGGCTGCTGCCTAAGGTGAAACTGCGCCTGTCATGGAGGACCACCCCACCCTCCTTTGATCAAAGTGTAGGTATCTCTATGGGAGGCCAACCCCCAGACCCCCCCTGGATCTTGCAGCCTGGTCTACTAGAAAGGTGTAGAAGGGACCTGTGATCCTCCTATCGACTCGATGTGGGAGGCCCTGTGAGTTTGACCTTAGGTACTGGGATGGTATCTCCCAGGCAGAAGGGGGCTGTGTAAAAGGAGCGGGAGGGGTAGTCCTGTGCACTGAAAGGTGGTAGCCTCATGTAACTGCCTTCCTGAGTTGGTGATAGGGATGCTGTCCATGGGTTCCCCCCAACAGAAGTGTCAGTGGCTCAGTAGGTAGCACACTCGCCTCTGAGGCTGGGAGATAAGAGGGCTGTAGGTTCAGTTCCCACATCTGGTACTTGGATTAATATCCCAGTACTGACACTGTAGTGCAGCATGAAAAGGGTGCTGCACTTCTGAGGTGCCATCTTTCAGATTAGATGTTAAACCGAGGTCCCATCTTCCTGGATTGGTGGTAGTTCAGGTGGATGTTGAAGATCCCATGGCACGTCTTGAAAAGAGTAGGGGAATTTTTTATTCAAGACTCAAAACAAAAGACAACAATGTATTACTTCATACAACATTGTAACTTAAAAACAAAAACCAAAAGCAAGTAGTACATCATACAGAAATCACAAACCTAAATAATCCATAGTTATACAATATCCCCTTCCCAACCCCACTAAAAGAGTAGAGGAATGTTTCATTAAAAACTGAAAACACAATATACAGCAAAAAAAAAAAAAAACCTAGAAAAACAGTACATAAATCAACCAGTGTCCAACTACTGTATCGCTTTCCATTTCAGCTGAAAATGTTGTTTCGATAAAGTCTGAAAATCTTTATTCCAAAGACCTAACAACCAATTATGAAGTTTCAAAAACAAGTGATCAGGGGAAATAAAAAGAGCTCGCAAGGACCAGGTGCACCGAACCTGCCAAATGTGGTATTTTATACCTCCAAAAATCAATCTGACAGTATCAGCATTAAAAGATCCCCAGTCCGAGCTTAAAACCCCAAAAAACAAACATGTAGGGCTAATAGTTGGAAAACAAAAGGAAGCCCATCTAACAGAAAGGATCGACCAAAATTGTAAAATATAAAGGCATTCAAAAAATAAATGAAACATTGTTTCCAACTGATGTAGGCAAGTAGTAGACCTAGGACAGTACCGTTCCTCCTTACTCATATGTTTTAAATTATTTTTAACATTTAATTTCCCATATGCAGTAAGCCAGGTGGCATCCCACATATAATTTGGCAGAGTAACAGAGGTATGCATCGAAGAAACTTGAAGTAAATCCGATTCTACCATATCCGGAAATACAGAGCGATCAAAAAAAACTTTGATCCAATAAGAAATAATACACACGTTTCCTAGAAAATGTAGTAATGGAGGTGTAAGTAATGTTCCATTTCTTAAGTTTGCTAAAACAAGAATAAAAATAAACAGGCAATTGAGAGATAGGTTTCTGCTTGTGAATTACTCCATCTCTAGACCACCCATCCAACCACAGGGAAACATGGTCCAAAATCCACAAAGTCTATATTCTAGGAGTACCAAGAACCAGAGGAGCAACATTCTTATATTAAAAAAAATACTGAAAAAAAAAATGGGATTAATCATATTTAAACCACCGAGTTTAATGGGATTATACAAAACATTTCGTTTTATGGGGTTCAAATGATTACCCCAAATTGTACGAAACAAAATACCATAAAGTGTAATTTCTTTAGAAACCAGTAGAGCATAAACTGCACTTAAATGTAAAAATAAGCAAAGAAGAAAAGTATTGATCATATATATATGTTTTTTTTTTTTGGACATATTCCATTTATTCCAAAGTGATACCTTCCAATTCGCAGTTTGAAATAATTTATCCCAATTATTGGTAGCCGTATCAGTCCCACAAAAAAATAAATCCCCAAAATATTACAAACCTGCATAGTGACAGGGATCCCCATAATTACCGAATGTGTAGAGCCATGGTTACCAAAAAAAAACACTGGCTTTTAGATAAATTAAAAGAGGCTCCAGTTCCATTCATATAAGTAACAGCCAATGATTCCATAGCTGTACAGGAAGGAACATCTGAAAAAAAAAAACATAAGTCATCTGCATATGCTATGACTTTGATTTCCATATCATCGGAACCCAAAGATGGACCCCTAATAGCGTCCATACTTGTGATTGCTGAAAGCAGTGGTTCTAAAGATAAAATGTAAAGAATAGAGCTTAAGGGGCACCCTTGACGCACACCCTTACCACAAGGCAGCGTAGAACCAAACCAGACATTAACATAAGGAATAACAGTTGTGTGTTGATAATACTGTCTTAAGCAATTAATGAAGCAGGACGGAAAACCCATCAGTGCCACACAGTTCCAAAGATAAAGATGCGATATGTTATCAAAAGCCTTCACTTGATCTAAGGTAACACAGATCCCAGCCAGTTCATCCCTATCACCTCGCTCTATAATTTCCCTAGTAAGAATCAAGGCATCTGATATGGTACCGAGCAAAATTGTGTGGGAGAAATAATGTCACACAAAAGACAAGAAATTCGGAGACTCAAAATCTTAGTAAAGATTTTACAGTCAGAATTTAGCAGTGTTATCGGACGCCAATTATTTAAATCACCCTTATCCCCAGATTTATGGAGAAAAATCAACAATCCTTCATTCATACTTGGCAGAAATGTACCCTGAAGGAGGCAGGAATTAAACATGTCAACTATATGGTGTTCCAGAAGTGAACTAATCAAACCATAGATGTCGTTAGGAAGGCCATCCTTACCAGGAGATTTATTTTTCTGAAGATGTTGAACTACAGCACAAAATTCCAATAATGTAATAGGGGTCAATAAAGAAATCAAAAATTTGTCAGGGAACTGTCTCAGGGAACTATATCGTAACCAATCATCAATAGATTGTTGTGTAATGATCGAATTCTCCGTAAACAATGAACAAACATGATCATCCACAATCTGAAAGAGATCCTTACAAGCGGTAACTCTTTCACCTGCAGAATTTAGTAGATAATGCACATCCTTTTTTTTTTTACGTCTGAACATGTTGCTGTCAAAAGGATTAGTAAAAGCAGACAGACCCTGTGTTCCAAATCTCTGTTCTCTCTCCAGTTGTAATTGTCTGGAATCATGTGATTGAACCAATTCAGCTTTAATTTTATTGACAGTAAGAACATACACCTGAAGACCCATATTAATTTGAGAATAAAAGTCATTCAACATAGATTGTAAAGACAGCCGATAAGATTTACGGGAGGCACCCAATATGTGACCAATTTCAGTAAAGTATTCCTTAAAAGCAAGTTTAGAATCTTCCCACCATGTTTGTTTGGAATCATATAGAAAGAACACAGTCACGTGCTTTGAGAACATCCAGAAATCCAGTCTTCACTGCAGGAATATCTAAAAGAGACAGATTCAATTTCCAATAGCCGGGACCTTTAGAAGTGTGTCGAAAATTGGAAAGTGAAAAACTAAGGAGACAATGGTCAGAGGAAGCAACCAAAGTAACCTGAGGGGTGAAAATTTGAAGAGAGAGAGAAACAAACCAATAATCAATCCTTGATTTCCTACTACCCTGGAAATACGTAAAAGAAGGAATATTTTCAAAAACATCACAGAACCCTGTAACACTCAATAAAGCATTCAGGCAGGTCATATCGCAATAGGTTTTTGAAGTAACTACTTTGGAAGTCCGTGAAATATTAAAATTCCCCCCAAATAAAATATTCTTACTAGAAAATAGATAAGGCTGAATAAGGTGTAACAGTTGAATACGTTCCCATTTACTCTGAGGGGCATAGATGTTAATCAAGCGAAATGGGACTGCATCAATAATAACATCCAACAATAGTACCTTCCCTGGGGAAAGATGAACTACATCTGTAACCTTAATAACATTGGAGGTAAAACATATCCCAACACCTTAACATAAGTCAGTGCCCACGGACCAATAACATGGACCCCAACCCCATAAATCAGTAGCTACCGAAAGTTCCTGAATCGTGTACAGCTGAGTATCTTGGAAAAATATATCATAATGTAAATCTGAAAAGGCAGCAAAAGTAACCCATTTTTTAAATAAAGAACGAAGACTATTGGCATTAAGACTAGCCACCGAAATATCAAATCCAGTACGAGAAGAGCGAGAAATAAGTTAAGAGTGAGAATGCAATTTCCTATTACTTTTACGTAAACCGACACGAGTAGTTTTCTTCAGTTTACACTTTGCTCCCACCCTAGGATCCAAAACTGATTCCTGGTCAGAAGTCATGTCCACCTGAGAAGTAGAATCAGAATCATGATCCCCAGTATCTATAGAGGCCAGAATTTAAAATTTATTTGAAACAGACACAGGAGCTGGAGACTGAGCCCAATCCAGCACCGAACGTTGAGAAACATCATCTGGAATAGAGGACTGAGAAACAGCTTCTTCAACCACAAGGGTCTCTGAAGAAGGCATCAACAGAGAACTATGGGGAATCACCAAAGGGATACTCAGAACTGGGGGGGGCAGAAACAACAGGACTGGGGGAGTCAAGGCCAGCACCTGGCTGGAGGGGAGTCTGCCTAGGTGGACGGGGAAAGGCCACTGGGGTTTTGGTAGCCAAAGCAGCAGAATAAGACTTAGGTCTTTGAGGAGTAGTAGGCTCAACACCATCTAAAAGAGCCTGAGCTCCTTTAAAAATTATCAAGTCTTGCATAGCATAATCAGCATCTTCAGTATTGTGAGCTGCTCGGGGACAATCTGAAAAAGAATGCCCTAAGTCTTCACAAAAGGTACACTTAACAGGATTGTCACATTGAAAACCAGAATGTCCACCCTCCCCACATAGAAAACAAATAATTTTTTCACAAGACGTACTAATATGTCTTGGAGAGCCACATTTATAGCATCGCCTGGATTGACCAGGATAAAATAGAAATCCTTTATCCTGGCCAATGAAAAAACAATTAGGGAGATGCACAAAATCATCCTGAACACATTTCAGTTTAATTTTAAGCTTCCATCCCCCATTCCAAAACCCTTCCCCATCTAAAACAGGGTCAGGCATGCCTTGCACCTCACATCTTTTTGTTAACCAAAAAAGAATATTGGCCAAGTTGACTCCCTCACTACGAAATAACACAGTTGCTACTCTAAAAGGTTGTTTCGTCAAAGGAACTATCTGAAAGTGAGACCATAATGGATTAGTTTTAAAAGATGCATATCGTAACCAAAAGGTTTCTAAATGCGCAGGAGTCCTGAAACTAACATCAAAGGAATGTTCTCCAAGAACATGAATAAGGGCATAAATATCTGAAGGCGTAAAGCCTAAGGACTGTTTAATTAAAACTCTGCCCACATAAAAACGATCCGAAAGTTCAGCCATTCCACCCAAATAACGAAGCCTGATGGCATTTCTCCTTTTAGCCAACTCCAAAGGTTTCGCAAATAAATCTACAGAAGGACGTGAGGGAGGGTCTGATAATGGAATAGTAGGAGTAGCCAAAGCGTCTACCGCTATACCCACAGGCTCCGCATCTGGCATTTCTAAAGAGGTACTACCTGAATCAAGAGGCCGTTGAGCAGCAGTCTCCTCCAAGTCCAAAACTCTATCTGCAGGAGAAAAGTCAATATCAGTCACGGCAGCTGAATGGGCCAACACATCCATCAAAATAATCAGCTACCCAAGAGCCATCTGTACATTATTTCCATCCTGCATTTGAAAGGGCAGATTCAGGGGACCAGGGTTCCTCCATCAAGCGTGTAACTGAATCTCCAGTAGCAGGCAAAACTGATTCCAGCGCAGAGGAAACCATGTCATCAGTAGCGCCCAGCCCAAGTTTGAATGTCCGACGAGATACCTCAGGAGAAATCCCAAGTAGTCGCTTTCTCTTCTTTTTATCCAACAATTTGGCTCTCGGAGAGGTAAGAGCCACTTCTGTCTGTAATAATTGATTCTGCAGAGCTGTTCTCTGGTGTAGTATTGCAGTAACTGCATCAGTTTCACTGTCGCTTTTCACAGCGTCCAATACAGCAGGGGAGTCCATAGAAAGAACTGTAGACTCTGAGGTTAACAATGTAGAATCCTGCGTAGTAGCACCTTCCACCACTCCGACTCCTAAAACACGACCGTCCTCCTCCATCGCTGACAGCAAACTGCTCATCTCCAGAGATGCCACGTATGGGACAATGCCCCCTTCCAGAATGGGGAAATTTCCCTGGTGTCCTGGCCAAATTTCCCTCATTCACTAAAAATACTACCAACGGCTTAATCTGGTTCAAGGTCAGTCGGCATTCATCTGTATCCCCCCTTCCCCGGGTCGTGCCTGAAAATAGGAAGGATTTGTCTAGTGCACTTACCTGGTCAACAAAAACTAAATAAATAAAATATGGGCCTATCGGCTGTATAGGGCTCATAGTTGGAGCACTCAAGCTTCAAGCCTGGGCTTTGTATGGGTGTGTTTCCTTGGAGACCTTCAGCTCCATGCATAGCTCTCAACCTCCCTTGTCACAAATCTGGGACAAGGTCTAAAATGATCAGGGACAGCATACCACAAATCATTGACACTTCCACCCATTTGTGAAGAATCTGAGCACTATATAGGCTGCAGAAATAATCACCTTTACCAGGTGAGTAAATCCCATTATTCATTTCCATTTCATAAATAGAAATTAAGCATTATTACCAGGATTTTTTAGTAAATGCACCTGTGGTACCTTACTAGGAAGAGCATCTCCTGAAATAAAATGTAATAGGGTGCAATTGAGCTGTCAAGAAAGCATAATCTTGAGCCGGCCCAGTGGCGCTGAGGGTTGAGATGCTGGATGCCACACCTCACGTCACGCCGGCGACCCAGGTTTGGGAATGAGCCCGGACCACCGGGGGTCAGCAGGGGGTGAGAGAGGATTGAGCATCCACTGGACTGCTCTCCTCTCTCGGGGAGGGATCCAGGAGTAGCCCGGTGCAGCAGCGGCCCCCAGTGGAGACTGGTGGCACTGCTATGCACTCGGGCTCATACAGTAATGGAACTACATCAGACAGCTGCCTCCGGACATAGGTGGGAGCACCTACGCTATGGGCTGTGCGGCATGGCACATCTCACATTGAGGGGGTAACCAGGAACACGGAAAAACACAGCGCCAAGGATCAAGCGACAGCACCTATCCACCATGCCCAACGCCGGGCTCTCCACGGGCAGCCTTCGATTTCCAGGATCCACTCCTCATCCGATGACCGAGTCTGACTCGTAAGTGCACCCAGGCGGGGGGGGGGTTGACCCACCCCAGATAGGGTTAGCCGGGGGTGCTGCCATCGGAGAGGAGGCTTAGCTTGGAGATCCTCAGGCGGGCAGGACAAGGCTAGGATGCCTGAGAGAGTATCTCGGGGCCGCAATCGGATAGAAAAAGAACTGAGAGAAAAAAAAAAGAATACATAATCTTGATAATGCTCATTTAATTATCAATAAATCTAGCCCTGCGGGTTATAAGGGTATGCAACTAACAAATGTTATTGAATTTATAAGGTACTTATACCTTGTCTGCTGTGCATGGTGGCACAGTCTTCCAAAAATGTTGCAACTTCACAGACGAGCCAGTGGTTTTCTCAAAGGGTGTCAACAATAGAAAATGTGTTTGCTTGTCTTAAGGGGACCAGCTCCACCTCCTGCAAGAGCCTCAGCCTGGTTCCACCTACTGTAGTCCTGTCAGTACTGTCACGACCACTCCAGCTTCCACAGAGATACCTCTCAGTCAGCGACTATCCTCTTCAAAACTTCCAACCTGTCCAACAGATGGCAACTTTTGGAATTCCTGGAGAACTACCCGGATGTCTTTGTTGGTCCAGATAACAAACTTGGAAGCTGTGATATCCTACAACACACCATTGAGATGCAGCCCAACCAGCAGCCAATCCGTCAGCGAGCCTACAAACAGAAACAAGTCCTGAAGGACATAATCAAGGACATGCTTGACCAGGACATTATCGAAGAATCCACAAGTCCCTGGGGTGCACCTTCCTTGCTGGTGGTAAAGAAAGACAAAGGGTATCGACTCATGGTGTATTACAGAAAGCTCAATGCCTACATAGTGCAGGACGCTCATCCCTTACCTACAATCGAAGATGCCTTAGAGAGCCTTGGTGCGGCCAGCCCAGCTTACTTCACCACTCTAGACCTTCAGAGTGGATTCTACCAAGTTACTATTGATCCAGCTTCTCACCCATACACAGCCTGGTGCTGCCACTTGGGACTTTTTCAATTCAAACAACTGCCTATGGGATTTCGGAACAGTCCAGCCACGTTTCAACATGTCATGGAAGCCATATTACATGGACTGTCTTGGAAATCTCGCCTAGTCTACCTGGACAATGTTATTGTCTTCAGCAGAACTTTCCCAGAGCCCCTCCAACATCTCAAAGAGGTGTTTGAACGTCTCAAACAAGCCAATCTCAAGCTTCACCCAGAAAAGTGTTGTTTTGCGCAGCATCAGATTCTTCACCTGGGACATGTTGTTAGTTCTCAAGGCATCTCTCCAGACCCAGATAAGCTTTCAGCAGTAAAAGACTATCTGGAACCTACTAATCTCAAGGACCTTAGAGCTTTCCTGGGTTTGTCTGGCTACTACAGAAAATTCATTTGCAACTATGCCAAGATTGCAGCTCCACTGTACACCCTCACCAAAAGGGGATGTGACTATGCTTGGACTTCAGAATGTAAATAGGCCTTTGAAACCTTGAAGGAAAAACTAATCTCTCCTCCAGTATTGGCCTACCCAAGGTTTGACCAACCCTTCAAACTCTACACAGATGCTAGTTATTTTGCCGTGGGTGCTGTGCTATGTCAAATCCAAGATGAAACAGAATGAGTTGTTTCCTATGCCGGGTGCTGTCTTTCCTCAGCTGAACAAAACTATGGCAATGATTGTCTAGCCATAGTATATGCTGTGAAGAAATTTGACTGTTACCTTTGCTACTCCTCCTTCACAGCTATCGTTGATCACTCTGCCCTCAGATGGTTATTTAAAATGGAGCCAGTAGGCAAGCTTGTTCAATGGACTGCCATATTGCAATGCTACAACTTTGAAATTCAATATCAACCAGGTCAAGTTCACTTTCTTGCCAATGCTCTAAGCCAGGGATGGTATCCCTCCGCATCATCCTCAACAGAGGAAGAATCCTGCCTACAAGTTCCTCCTTTTCACTCCACAGATGTGCTCCCTGTGGACACTCCTACAGCACCTCACATTGCCTTGCTGCTACCAAATGTTTCTATAGAGAAATGCACCAGTCCTCACTTACTGCAAGCAGCCGAAGAGCTTCTTACCTCCTCTATTACTGATATCTCCTTGGCGACATTCAAAATGCACCAAAGGGCTGATCCTCAATTCACAGACATGATCACGTACTTAAAGAATAAAACTTTACCGCAACAAAAGCAACACTGCCAGGATGTACTTTTCTTTGCCTCACAGTACTTCCTCAATGACGGTGTGCTCTTTCACATTTGCACCAAGGAAGGCAAGGGTCATCGCACGGATAGAACCCATGTACAGTTGTGCCAGCCTCTCTAGTCAATAAGGTTCTTCAATCCACTCATGCCTCTCCACTTTCTGGAGGTCATATGGGAATCCACAGAACTCTCAAAAAGACAGCTTCACTTCTTCTGGCCTCAAATGAACAAGGACATTGTCTAATTTGTCAAATCCTGCCAGCCCTGCTCCCAAAGGAAGCCTCCTGCCAAACCAACAAAACCACACATCACTCCAATGCCTGTAGCCACTGAACCATTTCAAAAAGTCAGCACAGGCATTATTGGGCCTTTACCTGGCAACAAGTACATTCTTGTTTTTGTGGACTACCTAATGAAGTATTTGGAACTAATCCCCCTGAAAGACATTAACATCATAGCGGTAGCAAATTCTTTCCTCAACACGATTATTTGTCATGGTACACCATCATATCTGCATTCAAATAGAGGCACTATCTTTCAACTGTCATGTGAGAAACGTGCAAACCTCTCGACATTAAAAAGACTCACACGACCAGTTATCATCCACAGTGCAATGGATAAAGTGAGAGAATGATGTCTACCATTCTTAATACACTCTCCAAGTACCTGAATGAGACTCATGACACTTGGGATTGTTTTGTTCCATTTGTGCAATTTGCTTACAACACAAGCCCTTGTGTTGACAGTACAGAGTACACATTGTCACAAACGCACTCAGCAGGTCAGGCCCTCTTCTCCCACAGTGCCAACCTCGGAGCACAATAGTGGGAACAGGTAAAAAGATAGGGTAACCCTCCTGTCTGCTTTTGGGTCTGAATCACCCTTAGTCAAGTTATGGGGGGGGATTCAAACTGTGAACCTTATGCTAGCGTACCCAAGGTACAGGCTCAGACACATACCCTCTTCGGGGATTGTGGTACAATCTTTTGCCAGGGGCACCAAGCCAGGGTTCCAAAATGAACTCTAAAAACTCTGTAAGAGACCTTAGGCATATTCTTACCTTTTCCCAGTTTAGTAACACTCTCAAGCCCTTGAACAATTGTCAGACTTAACCATCAATACGTCACTTGCAAAAAAGAACATGGAAGACACACCCAGGCAGTATCTTGGAAACAAGATTCTTTACTAAAAGATGATAAAGATATGAAAAATGTAAACACAGAACAATATATCAAAGAGCTCACAATCACATAAAAGAACAAGGGAAGATTACAAAATAAAACTCCTACCACAATATAGTTAGACCTTTTCCATCTAATGTACTGGTATTACCTCTGTAAGTGCAGTAAAATTAGAGAACTGTGTCTCTCTAGAATCCCAAAATGATATGACAAACAGTTTAGACACAAGTATTAATTTTAAACTGTGTCTCCACACCCCTTCTGTGAGTCATCTAGCTTCTCCTTTTAGAAAATAAAATTACAACAAATAATTTCCTCAAAGGAGGTATGTTAAATAATGTTACATCAGAAGGAAAAGCATTTCCTAAATATAACTCCTTAATTAAACATTTTCTCTTTGATCTTGTGTGGGTCCTGTTCCCAAGGCAGATCAAAGGGTTTTACAACTTTTAGCACCATGGTGGCATCAATGTTCTTTCTATAGGAATCATAAAACTTTATGAGCCCTATATCCCAGCAACTAGATCAGTTCTAATTAAGACAAAAAAAAAACAGGAGACCTTTAATTGGGTCTCTCTGGTCCTACATATCCTGTAGCTTCACTGAAACCTGGGGGGGGCACCAATGGAAGCACAGGCTGTTTTATGTGATACAATCACATACTACAGTATATTTTTATATTACAAATATCATACAACAATCATAACCTGCTGGTCAAGCATCACACTCTTCCCCACCTAAACTGAATTTGGGGGCTCTGTCCCCTGCATGAGATGAGCTCCCCAAGTCCGTTCACTCCTCATATAGATGCAACAGGACACCTGCGTTCTGTTTGGTCACTCCAGCCCTATGTAAGATTGTCATGTCATACCCTTGCAAGGCAAGACTCCATCTTAATAGTCTATCATTAGTTTTTTCCATTTGTGTCAGCCAACCCAGAGGGTTGGTGTCAGTTTCTGCCTCAAAATGCTGCCTGCATAAGTATGGCTCTAACTTCTTTAGGTCCCACACTATGGCAAGACACTCTTTTCCCACAGTAGAGTAAGCCTGCACCCTGGGAAGTAACTTTTTACTCAGGTACACTACAGGGTGATCTTTCCTTTGGTTGGATGTCTGACTCCATACTACCCCAATACCCACATCTGAGGTGTCAGTCTGCACTATAAAGGGTCTGTTATAGTCAGGACTTGTCAATACAGGAGCACTGCACAGTGCCTCCTTCAGTCTGGCAAAGGCTTTTTCACAGGCTGGTTCCCAGGTAATTTTTCTAGGCATTTATTTATTTACCAGGTCAGATAGGGGAGCAGCCAGGGCACTGTAATTGAGTACACATTTCCTATAGTACCCCGCTGTCCCTAGAAAACTCCTGACCTGCTTTTGCATTTCTGGTCTGGTCCATGCCTTGATCACCTTTGTTTTTATTTGGTTAGGATAGAGCTGCCCCCAGCCTACAACATGCCCGAGGTATGCCACTTCAGCAATGGCCACCTGGCACTTCTCAGCTTTGACAGTGAGCCCGGCCCTCTGTATCCTGCCCTGCACTTCCCTAAGGTGGGACAGATGTTCCTCCCATCTGGCACTAAAGATGGCAATGTCATCCAGGTATGCCGCAGTGTACTCCTCAGCACCATTTAACACCTAGTTCACCAACCTTTGGAAAGTGGCTGGGGCGTTCTTCATTCTGAAAGGCATTACTTTCAATTCAAATAAGCCTATCAGAGTGATGAAGGCTGACCTCTCCCTAGCTCTGTCAGTTAACTCTACCTGCCAATACCCTTTTGTCAGGTCAGTAGTCGTAAGGTATGTCACCCCTCCCAACTTGTCCAGGAGTTCATCTGTGTGGGGCATCGAGTGGGTGTCTGATTTCGTGACTGCATTCAGTCCACATAGAAATTAGTAGAGCCATCTGGCTTGGGCACAAGGACTATGGGTGAGGCCCAGGGGCTGTGGGATCTCTGGATTACTCCTAAATCCAGCATTTCATCCACCTCCCTCCTAATGTACTTTTGAACAGCCTCTGACACCTGACATGCTGTCCACTGTATGGGCGTCTGTGTCCCTGTCTCCACATCGTGTGTCACTAAGGGGGTTAGCCCAGGTTTGGTGTTAAACAGTGGGGCAAAGTCTGCTAAAACCTCCCTTACTTCCTGGATCTTGTCCGGGGCCAGCTGGGGAGACAATTTAACTGCCTCCACAGAGGACTCTCGCTTGCTTTCTTCCAGCAAGTCCAGAAGGGGGTCTCCTTCGTCTGTCCCCTCCCCAGGATTACACACTCCAAACACCATGTCAGTCCTATTAGTGTATGGCTTCATCATGTTGACATAGTACATTCTTTCTGTATGTCTTCTGTCAGGTAACTCTGTGATATAGTTCACATCATTTACCTTTCTAACTACTTTGTACGGTCCTGCCCACTCAGCCTGCAGCTTGTCTTTCCGGACCGGAATAAGGACCATGACTTCCTGACCCACCATGTATGAGTGAGCTCTGGCTCTGCGATCATACCACACTTTTTGTTTCTGTTGGGCAGCTGCCAGGTTGCTCTGGGCTGTCCCCATAAACTTCTTCAGCCTTTCCCTAAATCTAAGGACATAATCTACTATGGGAGTGCCCTGGGTGGCGTGCTTGCCTTCCCAGTCCTCCCAGATCAAGTCTAGGGGCCCACGTACCCGACGTCCTTATAAGAGCTCGAAGGGGGAAAATTCTGTCAACTCTTGGGGGTACCTCCCTGTATGTAAACAACACGTGGGGAAGGTATTTCTCCCAGTCCCTCCCATGCTGTTCAGCAAACGCTTGGAGCACTGACATCAGGGTACCATTAAATCTTTCCACAAGCCCAGTGGCTTGTGGGTGATAAGGTGTTGTGCATCTCTGCACCACCCCACACTTCTCCCACAAACATTTCATCAGGTCCGACATGAAGGAACCCCCTTGATCAGTGATACCGCCTGCAGAAACCCAACACGGGAGAAAATTCCAAATAAGGCATCTGCCACTTTGCCTGTCCTCAGTGAGGATAGGGCGACTGCCTCAGGATACCGGGTGGCATAATCCACCACAGTCAGGATGAACCTCTTTCCAGAGGAGCTGGGGATATCTAAAGGCTTCACAATATCCATTCCCATCCTCTGGAATGGCTCCTTCACCATGGGCAACAGAATTAGGGCAGCTTGGGTTTTCTTACTCGCCATCCCTATTTCTTGGCACTGGTGACAAGACCTGCAATACTCCTTCACCTGCTGGGTGAAGTTGGGCCAATAGAAATTCTGGGCCAACCGCTGTGTAGTGTGCGCGATTCCCAGATGATCAGACAAGGAAATATCGTGTGCAATCTTGAGCAACTGCTCACAATACCCCTGGGGAATGACAAGCTGCCTGCCTATCACCCCTTCTTCTGTCTTAGCATCCTGAGTAAACATCAGTCCATTTTCCCAATAAACTTTATGTTCACCGTCACCTCCCTGTGCTCTGTCAGAGTCTGCCTAAGCCCTCAGCTTCTCTAGACTAGGGTCACTTTTCTGAACAGCTGCAAACTCCTTACACATTTCCAAGACATGGGACAGGACCCCTTCAGTCTCTAAATTATGGTCCCTATCTCTAGCGTCAGGGCACTCTGGATCACTGTCATCCCTAACCCTCTGACAATGAGTCCCCCTTCCTTCTTCGAAGTAACCCTCCATAGCTGTGTGGTTAACTGCTACTGGGGAAATTTCTACCCCCTTTTCATTAGTCTCCATATCAGGAGACACAGGCTGGGGAACCAGCCTCCCAGTGGTTTCCACAGTGGTTTCTATGGGGTCCAGGGAACTACAATTTCCCCTTCCTGCTTGGCTATGGGTAACTGCACACACCATCACCTGTTTGAGATTGTTGCCAAGGATGACATCAACTGCTAAAGTTTTGGCTATAGCCACCTGTTGCACAGTTCCCCCTGTTTCACCCCAGTCTAGGAGAACACTAGCAAGTGTCAATGTTGTCTCCTCACCAGTGAACCCCTGTACAGTTACAAATTTATTGGGTATAAGCTGACCAGGCTCTACCAGATCCCCTTTTACCAGTGTCAGGGATGCCCCTGTGTCCCTTAACCTTTGTATCTGTACACCATTCACCGTGACTGGGTGCATGTGTTTCCTCAAGTTCACAGGCATGCTTCCAGGGACACACAAACAACCCACTTCTTTCCTAGCCCCATTTCGTGTATTTTTCATCCTTCTGGGACACTGTCTGGCAGTGTGCCTAGTTTCTTTGCAAACTCTACATTCATTTCTTTTTTTTAGAAGAATCTTTTCTTTGAAACCTGGGGATAATTGGTTTTGGTGGAGGCAGTGAGGGTTTTAGCTGCCCTGAAGGCGCACTTTTCCCTTTCTGCACTGCCACGCCCACTCCATTTGCTCTCAGAGCAGGTCTGCTCTAGGCATAGCTGTCCAAGAGTTCAGCAGCCTCTTGCACTGTTTTAGGATCCCGGTCCTCCAGCTGGGTTTTCAACTCTGCTGGGCATGCCCAAAAAAATGTTCTAACAATATAGCATTTTCAATTTTATCTACAGAGTTTGCTTTAATTCCTTCCCATCAATATTTTGAACACTGACATTGTTTTGTGGCTAGCTCCTTGTAGCTCATATCAGGGCTTCTCCTGAGCTTACGGAATTTAGTTCTGTATGCTTCTGCAGTTAAATCCAACTTTTTTAAAAGTGCAGCTTTAAGTTTGCTGTAAACATTACTGTCCTCATTGTCCATTTGACCCAATGCATCCTGAGCTTTCCCGGTAAGTAGTGGGGATAGCTGGAAGCTCATGACTCTTTAGGAATCTTTGCCTTAATATAAACTTTTTCAAAGGAATTTAAAAAGGCATCCATAACCTCCCCCTCTTTAAATTCAGCTATCAATTTGGAATTTAATTTGTAACCCAGTCCTGTAGTTCCAGTTAAACCCAAGCCACTTACCTGTTCTGTTGCAGGTGGTTGGAGTCGTAGTTTCTCCAGTTCATATCGCCTCTGACGCTCACACTCCTCAGGGTCCACCTCTCGCTGTTCACGTTCAGCTGCTCGCTGTTCTCGCTCCCTCTTCTCCAGCTCATTTCTCTCACTCTGTGTCTCATTGTTCTCACTCACTCTTCTCCTCTGCACCTCGCTGCTCTTGCTTCTCTTCTCTCTGGAACTCCAGCTCCATTCTGCGCAACTCAATCTGCAGCCTGATTGCTTCTGGCTCCAGAATGCTTATGACCTCCCCCTGCTGCTGTGGCCCTTTGCTTGCACTGGCCCTGCTGTCCTCCTGACTGGATCTGGACACTGCACTGGCCCCTCCATGCCCAAGGTTTGGTCCTTTACAGTCGCAGTCTATGACTCGATGCTCTGGGCATCTGCTGCCATGAGGGCATCCATGAGGTTCTGCTTGGTGGCTCTCCCCTTGTGCAGAACTCCTCTCTCCTTGCACAATTGCTTCAGGTAGTCTGCAGTGTGCTCACTGTAGTTGGAAGCCATCTTCTTCCCTAACTATGGCTACTCTAACTTGCACTTTAGAAAAAAATAAAATAAAACCAGTAGGAACTTTGACTGTAAGCAAAATGATATAGTTCTGTTTCTTTAAAAAAAAATAAATCACTGTCTTAGTTTGCAAGTGAGCTGTACAGTATTAAGCTGACACACAGAACAGTTAAAGCTTGTGTTACCAATTTTTTCGCACTGCAGCCAATCAAATCTGTCACAAACACACTCAGCTGGTCAGGCCCTCTGCTTCCACAGTGCCAAACTCAGAGCGCAATAGTGTGAACAGGTAACAGACAGAGTAACCCTCCTGTCTGCTTTTAGGTCTGCATCACCTTTAGTCTCAAGTTCTGGGGGGGATTCAAACTGTGAACCTTATGCTAGCGTACGCAAGGTACAGACTCAGATACGTACCCTCTTTGGGGATTGCGGTACAATCTTTTGCCAAGGGCACCAAGCCAGGCTTCCAAAATGAACTCTTAAAACTGTATGAGACCTTAGGTATATTCTTACCTTTTCCCAGTTTAATAACACCATCAAGCCCTTGAACAATTGTCAGATTTAACCATCTATACGTCACATGCAAAAAGAACTTGGAAGACACACCCAGGCAGTATCTTGGAAAAAAAAATTATTTACTAAAAGATGATAAAAATATGAAAAATGTAAACACAGAACAATATATCAAAGAGCTCACAATCACATAAAAGAACAAGGGAAGATTACAAAACAAAACTCCTACCACAATACATTTAGACCTTTTCTCTCTAATGTATTACTTCTGTAAGTGCTGTTAAGTTAGAGAACTGTGTCTCTCTAGAATGACAAACAGTTCAGACACAAGTATTAGTTGAAACTGTGTCTCCACACCCCTTCTGTGAGTCATCTAGCTCATCCTTTTAGAATATAGAATTACAAAAATGATTTCCTCTCAGAAATCCGAAGGAAAAGCACTTCCTAAATATAACTCAATAATTAAACATTTTCTCTTTGATCTTGTGCAGGTCCTGTTCCCAATGCACATCAAAGGGCTTTAAAAATTTTAGCACCATGGTGGTATCAATGTTCTTCCTATAGGAATCATAAAACTTTACGAGCCCTATATCCTGGCAGCTGGATCAGTTCTAATTAAGACAAGAAAAACAGGAGACCTTTAATCAGGTCTCTCTGGTCCTACATATCCTATAGCTTCACTGAAACCTGTGGGGGGACACCCATGGAAGCACAGGCTGTCTTATGTGAGACAATCACATACTATATTTTTATATTACAAATATCATACAACAATCATAACCAGCTGGCCAAACGTCACACACATCATTTTTTCTAGTCCATGGACATCACCCAAGAACTTCATTGGACAGGGATCTCTCGCTACTTGAGGTTCCAAAGGCAGCTTCATTTTTCATCATTCCAATGCTAGAACAGCTTGAACTTGTCAGATGTGTTGCATTTGACAGGCTGGGCCACAGAAAATCTGCAATGCAGAAAAAGTCAGCAGTCAAGTCTCATGAGCCTTCATTTTCTGTTAGGGACATTGTATACTTGTACTTACCTGTCCTAGTTCTGGGCTTCACCAAAGAACTGCTTCGTCCTTGGACTGGTCCCTTCTACATTGTGGAAAAGCTTCCTCCTGTTCACGTTCCCTTGCACCACAAGTCCAATGGAAAGCTGGTACACAATAAAATCCACATAAACTGACTGAAACACAGGTACCTGTATGATACCCTCCCAGATTATCCCAATTCCCCGAGCAATGAAGCTGTACTTGAACCTGCTATACTTTCTGAAGCCAAAATCCTGTCAAACAGTTTGTGACCAGTTTCTCCAGAACCCCATAGTCCTGATACGCTTCAGCTGGATCTTGTTTTGCCTAATCAGCCAGATGGACTTCCTGGGATAACTTCTTCTCCTTCTCCTTCTTCCTCCTCCTCATCTTCTTCCTCTTCTTCTTCCCCCTCCTCCTCTTCTTCTTCCTCTCTTGTACACACACCAGCGTACCAGATCGAGAAGATATTATGCAAAAAGTACATAAACACATCCTGGACTTATCATGTCAAGTGGTGTGGTTTTAACAGTATGCAGAACTCTTGGGTCCCTTTGGAAGGAGTCCTGAGGAATTCAGAGTGGGGGATCCCATGGTGATGTCAACAACACCTTGTGGAAGTGGTTCACCTCAAATCTTGGCAATCAAAACCATCTCTGACTTAGGAGGCACAGTGACTGAGTCTATAGCTGTGAGTTGCCTCTGAGGGTCTAGCGACAGTTTGTTTGATGCAAAGTCTAGGAAGACTTTGTGAGCTTTGAGGAAATCCATGCCAAGAATGACTGCAGGTTGTAGATCAGGCACTAGGTAGAACTTGACAGTAAGTTGCTGTGAGCCAAAGTGGTGCTTGAGATGGTCCATGCCTGTGACCGGTACTTTAGCGGTAGTTGCTGTGATAATGTACTTTAGGTCGGCTGGAGAGACATTAAGTATGTGATGAATAGCTAGGTTGTCTAGAACACTACTATAGATAACTGAGATTTCTGCTCTAGAGTCGACCAAGGCATGTGTGGATCAGTTTCCAATGGTTACAGGAACATAGTATGCTAAGAGAGGTGACCTGATGACAGAAACCTTTGTTCCTGGAGGCAAGGGTGTGCCTGTGGTAGCAGCTAGAGGGTGTGGGTTGTTTGAGTTACGAGAGCCAGAGGGGTGGTCAGTTGCTGTGTTCCTCTGCCCAACAAAAGCCTCTAATTTGTTGGGTAGCATTCGTTTCCCTGAGCCTGAGAGTAGTGCTGATTGTGCTGTGGTGGGCGCCTTTGGTTCTCTTGATTTCTGTGGTAGTTTTTTAGCTTGTGGCAGGCAGCGGCAGTGTGTCCCCTGAATCCACACCACTGGCAGATCACCGGTTCTCATGAAGGTGGAGGTGGTTCAGGTCGACGTTGAGGTGGCTGCAGAGCACTGACAGAAGTTTTCAGGGGAAGCAGTAGTGCTGAGGTGTAAGCTGTTGTCAGTAGAGATAAGCTTATCAATCATTGCTTGTTGCTCTTGGACACATGTTGCAAGTGCAGCCAGTTGTGAGAACTGTGGTGCCTGTTCACTGGCAGACTGCAACATTGAGATGGACTCTTGTGCAAGTCACAAGTCACGTAGCTTGGATTGTGTCCATCTAGGTGGTTGGCTTTTGCTGTATGATATAAGTACAGAATTGAGGAGGCAGTCCCTGAACAAAGGCTGTGATTTGATCTTTTTCTGATTTTTTGCATACGTTTACACCATGATTTAATGTCCACTATGAATGTTTCTAGTGTCTCAGAGGGTTGCATGGTGCGTTCCCACGGGAGCTGTTCCAATAACCAGGGCGGATGTGCTTGGAGACGTTGATCCTTGAAGGTTGTGTACTTGGTGGCAGTGTCCCCCTACTACCTTGTCTGGAAGTGTGTTGAACCAAGAGATGGCAGTTCCTCTCAGAAGTAAGCACATGGCATTGGAAATACATAAGGGATCAGTCCAACCATTGTAGGAGACCCAGGCCTGGAATTGCTCAAGCCAGTTGACAGCATCTTCTTGAGGCAGTGCTGAGAAGGGCACTGGCTGTAAACTGGTATGACCATGAACTGTGGTGAAAGAGCTTTAATGTAGGCAAGATCATCCTGAATAGCTTGCATAGTTGGCAGTCCTTGAGCTGAGATGGAAGACTGTATGTCATGTAGGATTGTTTCTATTTTGAGGCCCCATGCCCTTGAAGTGGGAGAAGATGGAGCCACGAACCTTCCAGTGCTCAAAGTGGCATCTGTCTCGGACATCATGGTCGGAGATGGGCTGCGCTTCAGTGAGAGAAGGTCATAGGAATAAGAAGGAGTTTCCATCATGGAGGAAATGAGACGTCATGGAGTAGATGAAGTGGCGAGAAGAGAATATTTTTGTGGACAAAAGTACAATTATTTACACGCAATTTCCATCAGTTGACATCTTAATAAATAATTTCCACTGAATTCTTTGTTGTCAGTTATTTAAATAAAGTTTTTGTTGCAAAAATCAGCTATTTGTTGTAGTGTCCATTTATTTTAATAGACTTGCCATTGATTCTTGTGGAGTGAGGTCATTTGGTGCCCTTCACAAGATGGCCACCACACTGTGACATGCAGTTCCAGTATTTGTTGACTGTAGCAAGATGGCACCACCAGGGGGATTAAGGGTCACTGTTATTGTTATTAGCTCAAGATGGAGGCTGTTTCCCATGAGGTTGCTGTGCAGGAAGGAAAATGGCAATTGCCAAGCTATAGGTCTTCTTTCCCACTGAAAACAGTAGGCTTTTACTGATTTGTGGTGAGTGGCACAATTACTGGGGAAAATTCTGTATTTATGCTGCACTATGGCTTAGTATGGTGCCTTCAGTATTTTACTTGTATTGTCTGTAGTTCCCCAGGTTTCATTTACTTGTCCTGTCCCCAGTGGTTTATGTGCACTGCCTCCAGGTATTGATTGATTACTGTGCCCCTGTACTTTGTTTGCCAGACTGCTCGTTTTTTGGTTTCTTCTATTTGTAGCTACCCCCATTTTGTTTTCCCTCCCGTTGATGTGGCATTTCGTTTTATTCATTTGCCTCCTTTGTCTCTTTAGGATCCCCAGTCTCTGTGTTAGTTGTAGCTTGCTGTGTGGCCCCACCCCTTTTTTTTTTTTATTTTATTATGTGCAGCAGGGCCATCTATATCACGGCTGAGGAGGAGAAAAAAAAAATCACTCCATGTGACTGGAGTGGCTAGTGATTCAGAGAGCAGGGAACAGAGGCTCCGTATGAGAAGCAGCAGTTGGGAGGAGTGAGAGACAGTCCGGTGCGTCTACCAGCTGTGAGTAGGGTAGCCAAGAGGTTTGGGGAGCTGCAGTAGTGAAGAGGCTTGGGGAGCAGCTCCAAGTGTGTGGAGCAACCAGGCGGTTGTGTGAGGCTCTGGCGCGGCTTCCAGGCAAGGTAAGAGCTGCGGTCTGGGTCTCCGGGAGGAGCGGGGCTCCAGTGTTGCACTGTGTGGCTGAGGGGGGAGAAGCTGAGTTAGTGGGGCCGCAATGCTGGTGGAAGACTAGAGGCCTGTAAGTTTGTTTTGGTGCTCTGCATGGCTGGGGGGAAGCTGCGGAATGGAGGAAGGAGAGAACCACAATTGCAGTAGGTGGCAAGTCTGAGCCGTGTTTCTTGATTTATATTAATTTTGAACAATCCCCTCCAGGCAGTAGCTATGCTGTTGGTTTGAGCAGGAGAACAAGCACCAGGTATGAAGGACATTGCGTCCAGTGGCCAGGCTGGCTATAATGTGGATTTTGCTAATTTGGAGCTCCGGAGAGCACAATTTTTCAGCTCCATATGGTCCAGAGTTCAACAGAGTTAATGTAAAACAGTACAGTTCAGTCATTGAGCCACTTGCCAGCAGTGTGGAACATTTTTATTTTCAATAATCTTTGTACAGTATGAAGGCTGCAAGTTGCTGTACAAGAAAGGACACTGTTCATCTTTTTCTCTGTGCAGACAAGGCTGTATTTGAATCAGCTTGGGGTACCAAGCAATGTAGATAAGCGAAATGGGGGTCCGGGCAGAAGAAGGGACGCATTCTCCATCATGTGTGGCATTTTTGGTGTTGGTCTGGCACTGGACCCTTATCTTCTCTCTGTTTTGCCAGGCCCATCTGGATCTGCTGTAGTTGGCATCTTGTTGGTACCGAACTAACTGAGTCGGACGCATTAAACTAATAAGCAAAAATAGTTTATTTGGCCACATCAGGCAGGAGCCACTACTTAGCATGACGTTCAAAGTCAGACTGACCAACAGACAGGAAATAGGGGTTTCCTAACCCTTGCAGGCGACAATTAGCATATCACATTACCACAGAGACTCTCATTTTTAACATTATTTTGTTCTGTTAAAGGGACGGCAGCTAAGTTAGCCCCATACTTCACTATACTCTATGACAGACTATGCCACAGAACAGCCTAAGAATTTAAACTTACCCTCTGCATATTACTAATTTATTAGAATTTAACACACCAGGAAATCCACATTTAGGCACAACACGTATTTTTTAACTGCATCCCAGGTGGGCTGTTACAGCAGCAAGATACTGTCTGACATTTCATACTAAATGATTATAGGAACTAGCATACTAATTGAATGCATGGCAGAAATGTAAAGCAGCTAACTAAGCTCAGGCTGCTGCTTTGAAAGATAATATATGTCTTCAAAGTACATCTCTCTCAGCAAAATAGAACAAAGTACCAATGATATGAACAGGCGTCAAACCGGTTCACTATGAGACACATCAACTGAAAACACACCGTATTAAAAACAGCACACACAAGGGGATGCTAGAGAGCCTGTTTCTGAAAGGACACTTCCTAAAAGAGCTCTTCCATGCAGTCAACTAACTTTGTTTTAAAGTAGGAGTTATTGTACTGGGGATTTGCTGTATTAAATATGAGACATCCTAAAAAAAAAAAAAAAAACAGTGGATACTGGTGGAAGACTGAAAATGTTGTAGTAGGCTAAGGATCCGGCAGGGCCTCTGAGCATGATGGGAGGCACCGGCCCAGCTACTGAGCCACCATGAGAGACCATCCTCACAAACTCAGGCATTATTGTGACCAATTTTCAAATATTAGTGCTACATTAACAGGTCTGGTGCCATGATAAGTGTTAGCAATGTAGCCTACAGCCTGTAAGCATGACTGCTGCAATTTTAAATAACAAACTTAGTGCAGTGCTAAGCAGTTGACGCTAAAGACACCAATGTACCCATGCAAATGAGGGGTTCCTCCATGCGGATAGGGTGCGCTGGTATCTTTAACGGATTTAGGAAGTGTTAAAAGGCTGTAAGTGCAGCGCTAGGTAATGCTTCCAGCACTGAAAGCTGTTGTTAAAACAATGGGACCAAGTGTCCCCCTTTCCTAAGCTAGTACCAGTTGGCACTGAAAGCTCAGCCCCTCTCCCTCACCTGATTCCTGTCGGCATTGAAATATTATTCCATGGTGTGCAGTGGTACCCTCACTTCCTCACCTAATCCTCCACTGGCATTGAAAAATCATGCCCTGGTGTCCAGTGGTAGCCCCCTCACTTGATTCCCTATTGGCACTGAAATATTATTGCCTGGTGTCCAGTGATCCATTTCCCTTCCCTGTAGTCTCCAGAGCACCCCCATACCAACTCCCCCTGAAGAAGGCCAGTACTTCACCCTCTGCTCACCTCCCTAGCTGACCCCTGTCTTCCCTGCATAAGTCCTGAATCAATATACACTGTTGTATAGCGACACAGGACTTGTGGTCTGAAAATAAATTAATTCACTGTAACGCAGCACCTCGCATGTGTGCCATCTTAATTTATTTTAGAATGTGTAGTTTGATTCGCATCTCAAGGTCCTCTACACAGGGTATACTAATATCCTTTTCAACAAAAGTTAGTTCATAAAACTGTGATGTAAGCTAGGTAATTGTAAAGTTAATATTTAACATACCAGTGTTGTGTACAGTTGTTATTTAGACATTAGTTGTTTAAAACAACATTCTCAACAATATACCTTTATATATATGTATTACAATTTTTAAATAAATAAGATTAAAAATTAAAATTTTATCAAAAAAAAAATCCTTATGATCATTTTAGTGATGACTTGTAACCTCCACCCAAAATGTATTTCTTGTTTTATTTTATGCTTTGTTAACCAGGAAAGGCCCACTAGGCACAAGTGCCTGTTTAAGGTGACCTGGGAGCTTTGGGCTAGTTAAGTGGCTTGCTCAGAGTCACATAATATGCAAGTATGGGTGTTAGGTGGGCAAATGATGAACAACCACATTAGGTGGGAGCTACGAGTCATCACTAAAGTGGTTGTGAGGGGGCGGTTCCAAAAACTTTCACCCAAGTTTGGTGAAAAAAGCTTTTAATTTGGCCAAGTTAGAGGTTAAAATAAACTAAGCTGGAATACATGCACAGTAACACATTAGCTGGCTTAGTTTATTTTCTGACTGTAAGTCAAGTATTCCTATACAGCACTGCATAGCACTACAGGACTTGTGTGGGGCAGAGAGTAAGTGCTGGCCGCCATTGTGGGTGGTGATGGTGTTGATATGGAGGCTACTGAGAAGAGAGAGGAACCATGGGACACCAAGGAATAGTAGTTCAATGCACACAGTGATCAGGTGTAGTAGGGGGCACCACTGGACACCAGGGCATAATATTTCAGTGTTGAAACTCAGCTGGCCTATCCCCGGTAACTATGTTCTGGACCTGGTAGAGTAATACAAAAACCTGGAACCTACAGTATGTGTTGATATTTTTCTCACCAATGTGCTCAGCCTCCATACAATCTAAGGAGCAAAGGATGGCTCTTTGGCTGTAAATGGGCCTCTAAAGAGATGCTTATTACCTGTTATGGTCTTCTCTGCTGCCTGGGGTTATTTGCATCTATCTTTTTTAAGACTGTAGCTTAGTGCAAAATACATAAGCTCCTTTGGATTGCCTGAACTGTTACTTTGCTCCGTTGTGGCCTGTTTCTACTGAGTGTGATATCCTAAAGTGGCCAGCAGGGTGTTGTACTTTGTGTCCGAGCACCTTAGGGCCTTGGTTTGTACCACTCTCTAGGAGCAATCTTTAACCATGCTTTAGGCGCCCAAAGCTGGTTTTAAAATGGTAAACTTTGGATAGCGAAGCTGCATGGCACAAACCTCAGTTTTTAAAAGAATCATACTCATGGACTCTATAACAGAAGCATTTTTGCAATGTATGAGTTCCCAAGATGTGAAACTTTCCACAACAGCAGACATGGCTAAAGCCACAGGGGGGAAGGGATCTATTCAGGCCATCTCTGTCATGAGTAAAACACCAGATTAATGAACTGGCTTGAGACCATAGAGAATGTGCAAGGGGCTCCCAATATTAGAATAATTGCTTTGCCAGAGGGAGCAGAGGTAGACAAATGCTACAAATGTTGTACTCCAGGGGATACCTGAGTTGCTACACTTATTGGAGGAGGAGGATGGTTTCTTTGTCAAAAAAGCCTAGTGAGCTAAGGTGCATGGGGGGATAGTGCCCATGACACTTTCATATGGCACAACTCCATCCTTAGCCAGAGGTTTGAACATAGGGACATCCCTAGTGGCCACCTCATTGGTTGAGTATATCTGACAGCTCCCCCCCCCATGGTACATGATGGGTTAGAACAATAGGTCCCAGGTTTGTTAGGGTTTAAGGGCAGACTGGATGGACCAGCGGTCTTTCTGTGCCATCACTATTTGTTTCTATGTGACAGTAACCTATGCACTTTACCTACGTAGAGGAGAGTGCCTATCCCTTGCGTCGCTGGCTCCTCTCACCCATCTGACACCCCGCATCCACTGCAGAGGACAGATACAGTGCAGCACACACCACCACATGCATCATCATCAAGCGTGTGTTTGGAATGCTCAAGATGCAGTTCCAGTGCCTTGACAGGTCAGGTGGTGCCCTACAGTATACCCTTCAGAGGGCCTGTGCCATATTCCTTGCCTGTTCTATACTACACAACATAGCACTTAAGCCATGGGATACGCATGCTGGCCCCAGAGGAACACCCTACATCAGATTCAGAGCCAGAGGACCAGGGGATACAGGCATTATCCCAGAATGGCCAGGAAGGCCCAGGAGTACACAGCCTGAATCATAAGAGACATCTTTGGACATGGTAGGGTGAGTATAGACCACGCAGGAGTCTGTAATAGGATTAAGCAATGTATTATCAAACAACAAGAACAGTGCATACAGTGCATCATAATAGGCAGGGAGGGTTACAAAATGGGGAGATGCAGAAATGCATTGCTAGCAGATGGGGGGGTTGCAAATAGGGTGCATGCATAAAGAGGTCCATGTCAGCAGGGGGACTATATGGATGTGAAGAGATACATGCCTTCCAGGTGGGGAGGGGGGAACAGTGGTGGCATATGGCATTACAGGCCCACCTGGCATGGGGGTAGCAAATGGGGTACACATGATGATAGGCCATGTGGGGGGGCACTGGGCTGTACACAGAGATATCTGCCAGGCAGGGTGGGGGCTGTGGCACTGACCATTCATGCAAGGGATAGGACTGCCTGGGCTAGGTCATGGGCAGATGGCCATGTTACAGGAACATCACGGGGGAGGGAAGGAAACATGTTGGTGAGGGGTGGCCATACACAGCCTACGTGTGTCCCCTACTAGTATGGCTGTGCTGTCAGTGGTATGGTTGGGGGAGACTTCATACATGGCATGTGTGATGAGCATGGAGGTGGTGTTTACCTGCCCCTGGCCATAGCCCCATAGGACACTACATCTGGGGAGGGGCAGGTCACGACCTGTTGTATATGGGTCTTCACTGATCTTGGAGTCCCGGGTGTACTGGGCGTTCTCATCCCAGCACTTCATAGCATGGGTGTACACCATGGTGTCCATTGTGGAGTGGCACTGCTCCCATTGGATAGGCCAGTGCTATATCCAGCCCTCACAGTGCCTGCCACTATGGCTGAAGCCTCCAGCACAGTGGCACTTGGGTGATTCATGAAGGTGGTCACGCCAGCGTCCACAGCATGGCACAGGTCACATAAGGGGCAACATGTGCTCCGCATGCCATGCCTCCACCCACTGCTCAGCACACTGCATGTCCATGTGCAGCATGTGGCGGAGGTGTGTCCACTCCTGCTGCATGACACTGTGCACCTCCGTGGTGGACCACAGCAGCTGTCAGTTGTCGGACGTATTCTACTGTTGCTGGGGATTGTCCATTGGGACAGGGTCAGGCTGCACCCTTGACCATTGTAAGGGCTGGGGATGCACCATAGTAGGTGCTACAATCCATTGTGGGTGCTGTGGCCAACCCCATGGATAGGCTCAGGATGGTAGGGCTATGTTAGTGCCGGAAGATGCATCATGGAGAGATGCAGCAGCGGCTGGCCTTGAGGTATTGGCCAGGGTGGTAGGGCAATGGCCATGCCATTATTGGGGTCCTGGGTTGGCAGAGCGGTGGCTCTGCCAGGGACTGTAATGGGCTGCACCCCTGTGACAACTGACCATGTAGGGACAGCAGCTGATCCCCACTGGTATAGGAGCTGGTGGGGGAGGACACGCTCCCCTTGTTGGGGCAGGCCCCACCAGTTCCTTGCTGTCAGTGTCCTTATCAGGTCCATCTTGTAAATGAGCCTTGCTCAATGATGATCACCTGAATAAATAAAGATTTGATTGATTGATTGATTGACAGTGTAGGTCTCGTCATCATCCGCTTCGACGTCCTCCTCAATGCTATCTACCAGATCGTGCTGATGGGTGGATGACAGGGGCTGCAGATGCCAAGATGGTCCTGGGGCATCCTCCATGTGTCTGATCCGACATGGTGTGCTGTTGAGAGAGGAGAGGGGAGTTATACAGTACCATCCTGTACAGAGTGGTGTGCAGGGGACACCAACATGCATGCTAGTCGTACGGTGCCATGTCACCCAAGCTGTGTGTGCAGTGCACCACCTTATACCCCCAGTTACCTACATACCCCTACACCGGTGAGCACTCACTCCATCATAATGAGGCACTCAACCCAGCATCAGTGTGCTCACACCTCCACATCTGTGTATGCACCCAGCACCAGTGCGTACACACCCCACCACCAGTTAATACTCCACCAGCATTAGTGAGCACACACCCCACGGAGAACACATACTTAGCACCAGTGGACATATTCCCCAGTAACCAGTCAGCACAGCCCCCCCACCCAGGTGCACACATCCCAGAATCTGAGCAACACAGGCAGCACTACATTGTGCATGGTTGTGGACCTGCACACAGATAGCTACACACTGGGTGACAGGGAAACAGTAGTGTGGCCTACAACCAATGTGTTAACCAGCACTGACATATGCATGCACCCACACCTATATACACCCAGCCATACACACATGGTCTACGGGATGTCATACTGGCAGTCACTCACATGGCTGGGCAGGTCCCCTGGCCTCGTAGGCTTGTGCTAGTGCTAGTAACTCTTCCATGGTGAAGTGATGGGGCAGAATGCTGTCAGTGTCCTCCATGGTACCTGCTGAATACAGGAGTGCAACACAGGTGACTGGGAAGTACGCATGGCAGAACACAGCTGAATGTGACAGTGGTGTAGCCTCCTCACACCAACCACGTAGGTGTTCCAGCAATGCCAGCCCTAGGCTACCCATGCATACCACCAGCCACTGTGACAGTCATAGACAGGCAGGAGTGGACAAGGGCAGAGGATCACAGGCCCCAGGGCCACCGTCATGTGTGCATGTCTGTGGGGGGGGTAACTGTCAACCATGTGCACCACGGGCTACATGAGGGGGATGCCTCCTCCCACACACAACAGCACCTCCACCACCAAATATGGATGCCATCGGCCACCACTGCCATATTTCAAGAGTACCACTGCATACATGACCTGAAAGGTGGCTAAGGAGCCACAACATGAAAAAATTGGAACAGCAAAAAGCTAGGCTAACCAGTAAAGACACGAAAAAACAGTAGTGGTAGACATACCACAGTAGCAAGACTCCCCAACCACCAACATTTTGTGCCAATACTTGCACTTTATCATTGCCTAGATAAAGAACAAGTATTGGCGCGATACATTAAGGTGTTTTGCTACTGTGGTATATAATCTATATTTTGACAATAGTGTTTTACAACCTGCACCACTATTGTTTTTCAGTGTCTTTACTGGTTAGCCTAGTTTTTTGCTGTTTGTACCACTGCACGCAGCGTACACCACAAGGGTTACATTGGGCAGGAGTCACAGGACCTCCGCCAAAGCACGTCCACTGCACATATCTAACAGGCCCACCACATCCTGCCCTACTCAGTACTACTGGTGACTACCACCACCTACAGAGTACACGTCCACCACCCAGAAATCAGGATGTGTTAGGTCCCCCACCTAAACATTACCTATGTAGCAGAGTCCCCAGCTGTACAGGGCTTCCCGTATAGCATAGGGAAAGGGGGACATGTACATGAACAATGTTTCCATGTTGTTACATTGGGTACATAGGACAACTGACTACACCGTCCTGCATATTATGTAATGGTAGGTTCCAGAACACTGTGGAATGCAACCTGGAGGCACAGTGACAGTGCTCCAGGATTGGTGTTGCATGTTCCACGTAGCTCCATGGCACGTTTCCCATGTTTTTCTATAGCGTTCTACATTGTCAATGGGTAATCATTACAAATGGGTATAGTGAACCCCTACCAGGGAAACAGCACAGCCCAAGATTTAGATTTAGATTTGGAATGTTGGGCACCTGAGGATTCCCTGCACTAATGGCAACTCCCCAGTTGTGCTGTGCCATTCGAAGGGAACAGAGCTACTTTCTCTTCTCTGAAAAAGTTCAAGTTTCAATATTTGAGACCTCAGTTGGGGCTGCAATTCTGCTGTACAGGTTGGGGCTACCTGTTTTCAGGGAGTACCCCTAAATTTAAATTGTGCATGTTAAGCTGTTGCTTTATAATTGAATAACCTGCCTTTTTTTTTCTCAGTCCCTGTGTGGACTGGGAGCCACTTATGCCTTGCTTGGGTGTTTTCCATGGTCTCCTGTTAGAATTCTTTAAAAATGAAAAAAAGGTGCCTCAGGTAGGTGCAGATTTATTTCTTGGGAGTGTAAGGGCTCTGAGGGGTCACTCGTCCTTAGCGTTGGTTCCTTGCCCTTCTACCCCCCCCCCGCTTGAAGTTTTTAGAGTTTTCTGTGTTGTCTGGCAAAAAAAAAATTTGTCTTGCCAACTTGTGAGGTGTTTTTTTGTATGTTCTTGCCTTAACATCGTTTTCTACAGTTGTGCGGCCGCCATTTGAACTGGGCGCGTGCTTCTTTATCATTATAGCTTCCCTCCAGCAGGCAGGGGAATGTAGTGTTCACGCACACTCAAACATGCATTCACTCTCCCATGAGCCTAGAGGGCGAGCACACTCTCAGTTACAGCTTTTCAAGCTGCTGTAACATTTTTTCACAGTTGGCTGACAGTTTTTTTTTCACAATACAGTTATAAATCTGTTTTTTTTTTCCTGTCACAGTTTTCCAGTTGTGGAGCAACTATCTTAAAAACAATTTAAAATCAAGTTTTTTCTGTTTTGGAACCATGGCTTTCAGGAGACCATAAAAATGATGTAAGACCTGCAGAAGGGTGATGGGGCCCTCCCACATGGGTACATATTGTCCTCATTGTGTTGCCTAGCATAATATTTCTCTCACAATTACCTCCAGCCAGTGTCCGAGCTGAGGGGCACCTGGTCCATCGCTTGGCAGCGGCAAAGCAGAATTGCATAGAAATCTCTGGTTGCTCCTTGGTGAGCTTTTGAGCCCTGGTGTCCCACAGGACATCCCAGCAAATACACCTGACCCCAAGTCAGGCCCCTGAGGTTGGGGGTGGGCCACACAGGCATGTCCAGGTGTGATGCAGCTGGAACAGACTGTGGAATCAGATATGCAAGCAGATCCCAACACTGACCCATTGGAAGGCCAGGATGATGATTACTGGGATCTTGAAGAAACATCTGACCTTAAAAAATTACTTTCAGAAGAGGAGGCCATCCTCTCTAAGGAGGAGGTAGAGGAAAGACAGTGGACGGAACCCAAGACCAGGATACCAATTCCACCCCTCTTTGATAATAAGTCCTTGTCCTTTTTGATAGCTAAGGCATGTTGACCTTTACAGCTCAAGGAGGAGCACTCCGTGAAATCACTGGATGTTAATCCAATTTTGTCAGCATCATCCTCCTCTGCTCTAAAATGTTTCCCAGGTTTTCTCCACTGTGACCAAATTATTGAACAGGAATGGGCAGGTGTGAATGAGAGAAGAAATCTCCAAAACCAAGAAGGCTAGGAATGATCTTTTTTTAGAAGAAAGGTCTCGCAAGTGGGAACTCTCCCCACCCCAGCAGACAAGGCTGTTTATAATTCTATAAAACACAGCACCATTCCAGTGGAGGTGGCTCTAGCACTACCAGATTCACATGACAGGCGGACGGATACCTCATGCAGGAGGGCTTTCGCCACTTCAGCCACAAACATTTGTACCTCCTACGCTTCATTTATTGTTGCCAGAGCCTTGAACCTCTGGGTCACTACGTTGACTGATTACATCCCCTCCTGATTCAGCGGGTGTAAGTATTTTTCAGTTGGTGGCCATGGCATCCTCCTTCCTTGGAGATTCCACAGTGGACAATTTATGTTTGTCAGCCTGCTCAGCCTACCACACTGCATCAGCCATGAGGTCCATGTGGCTCAGACATTGGTCTGCTGATCAGTCTTTAAAGACAAAACTGTTTAGTCTTTCTTTTGAAGGAAGTTTTTTGTTTGGTTCTGATCTGGATTCTATCCTGCAGGACATGCAGGATAAAAAGGGCCACCTCCCACAGTCAAAACTGCAACACAAGGCCAGAACTCCTAAACAAGGCCAGGGTGATGGTCGGCACAGACAGTCCCAGGAGAGTTTCGTCCCTCTTTTGGAACTTCAGTACCCAAAGAAACTGAAGTGCCTATTCAGGCAATAGAGGATACAGCAGCAGAGCCTCCTTTTCCAGGTGCAGCGGAGGAGGACCAGCACAAAGGCCTGGTACCTCAAAATGATGGTACATTGACCAGTCCCTGCCCCCTTCCCCTTGGTGGAAGCCTTAAGGATTTCTTGCAAGATGGGCCCAAACAACATCAGACACCTGGGTTCTGGAAATCCTTCACCTAGGCTATGCCATAGAATTCTCAACTGTTCCTTCAAGGGAACGTTTTCTGCCATCCCCAGTTTCAAAGCAAGTGGCAAAATGCCAGGTAGTGTCAGACACTCTGGCCCAGGTTACTGAAATCGGGGCCGTAGTTCCAGTTCCCCAAATAAGCAGGGTCAAGGGTTCTACTCCCTCTACTTCGTAGTTCCCAAGAAGCTCAGGGGATTCAGGCCCATTTTGGATCTGAAGAGTCTAAACAAGTTTGCGCACCAGAAAACATTTAAGATGGAGTCTCTCAGGATGATAATCCGGGTTATTCAACTGAGGGATTTCTTAGCCTCAATAGATCTGATGGATGCTTACCTTCACATCTCCATCAGTGAGTCTCACCAGAGGTACCTCAGGTTCTCAATTCTGACCAACACTTCCAGTACAGGGCTCTACCATTTGGCCTTGCAATAGCCCCTTGAGTTTTCTCGAAGGTATTGATTGTCCTGGTGGCTCAACTATGGCAGGAAGGTCATCATGTCTACCCTCATCTGGACGACCTGCTCATTCGAGCACCAACGATGCTTCTTGCGAAGAGATCGGTGTCCAGGACTGGAGATCCTGGAATCACATGGCTGGATGGTGAACTGAGAGAAGAGCTCCTTAGAGCCATTGCAGTCCTTGGAGCACTTGGGGGGAGATCTTTAACACAAAAGTAGGGAGGGTGTTCCTATCACCCTCCTAGGAGGAGATGTTGCTGTCGGAGATGCAGTGGCTCAGGCTTCAGAATCGGCCCACCCTCTGCAGCGGATTCTGGGCCTCATGGTCGCAGTAATAGACTTAGTTAGCCAGACTAAGGAAATCCACCACACCATTTAAAATAGCACTTAATACAGACTCCACCCTCAAACAGGTTCACTTTTTCCAGTACCTGGGGATCACAATCAATGAGTCTCTCTCTTTCGAAGAACACTTAAGTAATATCACTAAGGCTGCAAACAGGAAGTTGGGGACACTCTACAGACTCCTCTTCTGCCTCACCCCTGAAGCCAGGCTCCAGGCGGTCAATGGCACAATCCTGGACTATGGAAACATGGTTTATAGTGCTGCCACGGACACTAGCCTACACAAAGTCCACCTTACCCTCAATAAAGCATGCAGATTTGTCCTGGATGTGGATCACATCACACACACCTGCGAGCTCTACATAAGGACAAAGTGGTTCCCCCTCCAGGATAGAATAAAGCTCCAGACCTGCTTACTAGGAAAGAAGGCCCTACTGGGACTGGCACCTGTCTCCCTGCAGACGTTATTCAGACCTGCCCCAGGCGAGCATGCCACAAGAAGCGTCTCCAGGCATGCCTTAGCTATTCCCTTCAGGAAATCAGCCCAGGGGAGATGTGCCTTCATGGTAAGGGCTCCCACCTGGCTAAATGAGCTTCCAAACACAATCACCAGCCTTCAACTCCTAGGGCACTTCAAATCCAAACTCCGTTAAGTCCATCTCTTCTCCAGTCCACTGCCTGTGTCAAACGTAATCCCAGCATCCGGACCACCACTTAACTGCCCACTTGCTCTGGCCAGATTGCACCTACTCCCTCCCCCACCCCTTCCCCCAGCAACTCCCCAACTTGTCCTTTGTCCAGCACCTCCTCACTACCTCCCCCCCACCTGCCCTCTGTCCAGTTCACCCACACTACTTCCTGCCTGGTCCCCTGTCCACTTCCTCTGCCCCTTCTGCTCCCCTCAACCTGCCCTCTATCCAGTACACCCACACTACCTCTAGCCCATTTTTCTGACCTCTTCCTCCCCCCTTCCACACCCCCTCACCTACCTGCACTTGCCAACCCCCAACTTGTCTTTCTGCACTTAACTTCTCTCAGGTGGCTGCACATTGTGTACCTCCACTGGGAAATTTACAATGCTACCAGCTGCTTCATTCATATCTTGACTTGTGTAAACCGTAAATGTATTTGCTACCCCTTCCTATGTAAACTCTATGTTAGTAGTACAACCCTAGTGTCAGTTTGTCTGCTGTAATTATGCTGTTGCAACAAAATGCATCTTCTTAAGTGTTGAAGTGGATCCTTTGTAAATGAGCTCTTAGCTCAAAGGTTTGTAATTCTGAGTTCCCGATAAATAAAAAATATATAAAATAGTTCCCTGGACCTGCTACCACATGTGGCCTCTTCAGACAGGACTGCTGATGGCCTGGGACCAGTTATCAGAGGACTATCAAGCCAGGATCCCCCTCACCCCTCAGCTTTGTCACTCCTTGAGTTGGTGGCTGAATGTGCAGAATCTCATCAAGGGAGTTCCATTGGAACTCCCAGCAGAGGTGATTCTAACGACGGATGCAAGCTTGCATGGGTGGGGAGCAGTCCTGGACCAACTTCCAACTCAGGGGATTTGGTCACTACACGAACAGCATCTTCACATAAATGTCCCGGAGATGCAGGTGGTTCACCTAGCTATGCTTCATTTTCAGTCCAGACTGAGGAACACCGCAGTAAAGGTGCAGGTGGACAATGCCATCACAGTGGTTTACATAAACAACCAAGGAGGCACAAAAAGCAGGACAATGCTTTGGGAGGCCTCCAACCTACTGAGCTGGGCAGAGGAGAAACTTCTCTCTGTCGGCAGTACATCTAGTTGAAAGAAATAAACGTTCAGGCAGACTGGCTAAGTCATGAACATGTTCACCCCGGAGAGAGGCAGTTGAACCCGAAGGTGTTCGGACTACTGAGTAATCAGTTAAGGCAATCACAGATAGATCTGTTTGCTTCAAGCCACAATCCTCAGACCCACAGGTTCTTCAGTCAGTATCGGGATCCTCACGCAGTGGCAGTGGACTCCCTGACTTAGGTGTGGTCCTTCAGCAGAGCATATGCTTTTCCTTCACTGCCTCTCCTCCAGAAAGTCTTAAGGAAAATAAGACACTCAAGTGGAAAATTTCTTCTGATAGCCCCAGAGTGGCCAAGAAGACCATGGTTCTCAGATCTAGAGAACCTAGCCCAGCAAGCTCCCTTCTGCCTTCCAGTACAAAGGGACCTCCTGCTGCAAGGCCCCATTCTCCACCCGAACCCAGGTGCAATGCAACTCGCAGCCTGGCTCCTGAAAGGAGGAGAATCTTAGGACTAGGTTTTTCCCCAAGGGTAGTTGAAACCTTGCTGGCGGCAAGAAAAATCTCTACCTCTGCTGCTTACACCCGAGTCTGGACTATATTTTCTTCTTGTGCAAGAGAGAAAGGAATTAAGCCTTCAAAGGCCTCCATTGCTCGATACCTGGAATTCCTTCAGGATGGTGTAGATAAGGGGCTGGCATTGAGCACTGACTATGCTGAGAGGGTAGGTTTCCACTCTCAGAGCTTCCTTAGGGTTCTCCCTAGGAACAAATAGAGAGGTTGTTAATTTTTTTGCATGCAGTTGGCAAGAGCCGACCCCTGTTTCAGTCCCCGGCTCCACTGTGGGATCTTAACTAGGTTCTGAATGTTCCCTGTATTGAGCTTTTTGAACCATTGTCATCTGTGCCACTGAATGTTTTGTCCTACAAGGTCTGTTTTTCAGTGGACATGTGTTCAGCCAGGAGAGTGGGTGAACTCCAGGCCTTGTCTTATAAGGAGCCTTACCTTATCATGCGTAAGGACAAAGTGGTGTTTAGGACTGTTCCATCCTTCATCCCAAAAGTGCCCATGGCTTTTCATGTGAACTAAGAGATTTGCCTTTCATCCTTCAGTCTGCATCCTTCTCACCCCAAGGAAAAGGAGTTGCATAAACTGGACCTGAGGCAGTCAATTAGGCTCTACTTTAAACATACGTCGGAATTTCATAAGTCAGATAGGCTGTTTGTGCTTTTAAGGGCAGCCAAGGAAGGACAAAAGGCCTCTAAACCCACCCTAGCTAGGCGGGTATGGGCCTGTGTTGCTAAGGCCTATGTGGCGAGAAAAAAGATGCATCCAGCTCTTATCAAGGATCACTCCACCAAGGCACTGGCAACTTCCTGGGCAGAGAGGGGCGAGGCCACAGTTTCAGAACTATGCAAGGCAGCTACGTGGTCCTCAGTCCACACATTCATGAAACATTATAAATTGGATATTCAGAGTTCTGCTGACATGGCTTTTGGTCACAGTGTTGCAGGCAGCAGTTCACAAGTAATTCTGAAGCATCTGGCGTATGGGATAATCCCCCCCCTCCTGTTTTTTTCTCTGGGTACTACTTCTTAGAACCCATTTATAATGATTACCCATTGACAATGTGGAGCACTACAGAAAGAAAAAAATTACTTCATACTTACCATAATTTCCTTTTTTGTTAGCTCCAACAATGTCAATGGGACCTGCCCAGGAGCACGGCTCCGGAGGGAGAATCTTATCCTGCATGCTAAGAGACAGGTCTGTTTTTTAGTAAGTTCCCCTACGTGGACCTTTCTCTTTTCCACTGCATTGTACTATGATATGTATAATTACATACTGATTTATCAATTACGCTGATTTTATATGCTGATTTATCAATTATCTGCGACCGCAGGTTAACAGATTTTGTTAGTTAACTAAGATGTGTTTCCTGTTGCAGTTTAGTTCTCTGCCTTCTAAAAACAAACAAAAAGGCCGGCCCAGTGGCACTGAGGGTTGAAGCACTGGACGCCACACCTTGCTGCACACCGGTGACCCGGGTTCGGGAGTGGACTCGGGTCGCTGGTGGGTCAGCCGGGGGGAGATAGGCTTGAGCGTCTGACAACAGCTTGCCTTCTCCAGGGAGGGTTGCGGTTTAGCCTGAGCACTTGTCTGACCCTTGCGGGGAGGCTCAGTACTACAAGCCCCAATCGCAGGGGGAACGGGTGGCCGCGACAGTGTGGACGTCGGCACTTGTCGCCTTGACATCAGGGGGTTGCACACTGTAGGGGAGGGAGAAAAAGAGGAAAGACGCCTGCTGGCTTTGGGAAGACGGACTTCCCAGAGCATGCCTCTGATGTGCCCTGCTCACCAGGCCCACCATCTCGGCCTGATGAGATTAGATTGCAGGGTGTTGGACCCTGCCTCGTCCCCGCTCGGGGGGGGGAACCGAAGCTCCAGGGAGGAGTGAGAGGTGAGTCCTGGTGGGTGTGTGTTAGGAGGATGACTCATTGGATGTCCCGATGGGTCAGGGCTAGCAGGTAGTGAGGAGAGAGAGAGTAATTTTAAAAAAAAAAAGATAGAGCATATGTCTTATTGTATACTAGCTTCAGTTCACCGAAGAATGACACCTGTGAGACGTGTGGTGTCTGTGAAGCACCTTGCGACTACAACAAGATCCGAATATTTCAGGAGTCCTTTTAGGTCCATGAAATACATCCCTTTTCCGAATATCGAATAGGAAGGTAAGGCAGTTTTTTATTCTTGTAAATATGTGATTGTTTTTTCTGATTGTAGCTGTGTGTAGCTGTCATAGCACTGCTAAGCAGTAACTGGGGAGTTGCCATTAGTGCAGGGAATCCTCAAGTGCCCAACATTCTAAATCTTGGGGTGTGCCATTTCCCTGGTATGGGTGCACTATACCCATTTGTAATGATTACCCATTGACAATGTTGGAGCTAACAGAAAAGGAAATTACAGTAAGTATGAAGTTAATTTCTTCTTCCTGTAGCGTACATTATGGCCTATGGAAGCAACATGGCTCTGTTTTCCCAAATACAGTAACTACTGCACATCTGTGGGGACAAGTTTCCTGTAAATGGGTACATTTTCCTGTGAAGTACATGACTCCCTGTAGATCTGGGAGCCCTGTCTTGCACATGTGACATGAACCTGGGAGCCATGCTGAAGCCACACATACACAAAGTCCACTGCACACCCATTCCATTCTAGGCCATTCCACAGGATGCCTACCTCTGTTCACATGCATTATCTAGGTGATGCACTGTGCTTCTTTATTACAGTATGTTTACTTGCACACATGTGCAAGAAACATAGTGCGACCATACAACTTTTTGTAGGTGTGCCACCCCCTCTTCCAATGCCGGGATACTTTTTGGAGGCATGACCAAACCACGCTAATGAATGGCCGAGCAGTCTATGACAGCCGTTCAGTTGCAGTGGCGTACAGTTGAAAGAAAAGTACCACTGTAGGTAATTTGCATATTTAGCCCGTCGTCATACTGATCAGTTTTCAGCAGTGTGCTGCTGGCTCCCTCACTTGCCCTCTCCCTCTCCCATTGCATAGTTAGTGCCTGTTGTTAAAGAATTTCTTAGTTGTAAATGTTTACATGCAGGTAATTATTTCAGCCTGGAAAATGGCATTCTATTTAGATGCAGGCTGCAAATGTCGTCTGCAGCACTCAAGTGTCCATTCTTCCAACAACACAAAATGTGAAATATATTTTCTCTTCCTTCTAAATCTGTTTACTGATGTTGTATTTTAATAATAATAAGAAGAAGAAATTTAGTCATAAGGTGCCTTATCTGTAGCCAAGGCGCCTAACAATTTTAAAATAGATCAAACATCAATACAATTCAGAACAAACATCAATGCAATTAACATTAAAATAACAGTAGATCATTCATCAAAAAGAAGATCAGTCACTGAATGCCCGGTGCCACAAAAAAGTTTTTAAAGCTTGCTTGAATCCCTCCACAGTTGTGCACTCCCATTACCGATGGGGTAGAGAATTCCACAGGGTAGGGGCTGCATACATAAATGCTCTCACCCCAGATGATTTCAAATACACCCTTGGAATCTCTAGCAAACCCTCATCGGCCAAGCAGAGTGATCGTCCAGGGCAGTAAGGAACCAGGAGCTCTTTCAGATAATCTGGGCCCAGTCCATGTAGGGCTTTAAAAGTCAGTAAACTGACTTTAAAGGTGATCCACCACTGTGCTGGCAACCAGTGCAGTTCGCACAGCACCGGCGTAATATGACAGGACCGAGCAGATCCCATCAAAAGCCAGGCTGCCGCGTTCTGCACTAGTGCAAGTGGCGGATTTCTGCCCCAGGAAGTCCTAGGTAGAGGGAGTTGCAATAATCTAAGCGCGAGGACACAAAAGCGTGGACCAAAGTAGGAAGGTCACCAGATGAAATGAGATGCTTAATCCTGGCGATATTCCTGAGATGATAAAAGGAAGATCTGACGACAGCCAACACCTGCGAATGCAGGGTTAGTCCTTCATCAAAAATTATCCCCAGGTTACGCACCCGTTCAGAGGCCGTGAGTGAAATGCCACTGATAAGAAGTCCCAAGGGTGAACCAACCCCCCAACCCCCTTATCCGGCGACCTGGGTCCATAACCAGCACCTCAGTTTTTTCCAAGTTCAACTTCAGCCAGCTGGAATCCATCCACTCCTGGATTTCTTTCAGACAGTTATTAAAGACCAAGAGAGCTCCAACCTGGTCGGGTGCAAAAGTAAGGTAGAGCTGGGTATCATCAGCATAGCAGTGAAACCTCAGCCCATACCTTCTTACAATGTCTCCAAGGGGTAGCATGTACACCGCAAACAACATGGGTGATAGCATTGAACCCTGAGGAACCTCACATGACAGAGCAATAGCCTGAGGAAAAAATCCCAGACACCATTCACTGTGTTCTACCCATGAGGACCAATGTAAACCACCTGAGGACTGTTCCTGACAGTCCACAGATGTGCCTCAGGCGACCAAGCAACACCCCATGGTCCACGGTGTCAAATGCTGATGGAAGATCCAGAAGAACCAAGATGGAATGGCTCTTCTGATCTCTAGCCATCAGAGATCATTGAGCACCTGAACCAGTGCTGACTCGGTACTATGTCTCTTTTGAAAACTGGACTGGAGCGGTTCATAGATGTCATGGATGGTCAAATGGTCCTCCAATTGTGCTGCCATTACTTTCTCAATCGCCTTCCCTAAAAAGGGGAGGTTAGAGATAGGTCTGTAGTTTGCATGGCAGTCTGGGTCCAAGGTAGCTTTCTTCAAGAGTGGTGTACCACTGCCTCTTTCAGGGAGCTAGGAAACTCTCCAGATTCCAAGGAACACCAGACTATCCGTGCAAGCACTGGACCGATGACATCAATACAACCCAAAATTAGGGAAGTTGGTCCAGGGTCCAAACTACAGCACGTAGGGCGCACACCCTGGATGATCTGCATGACATCCATGAACTCCAGTCGGCTGAAGGTACTCCAAGAAGGACGAGGTGCAGTGACCTCGTGCTGATCAAGAGCAACTCCCATAGAGTGTGCTGGTTGAAGTACCACCCTGATATCAGCCACCTTATTAGCAAAGAATCGAGCAAGTTTGTAGCACTCTAATTGCGAAAAGGCTTTCTGAACATGTAGACAAGCTGGGTTGCACAGTCTGTCCACAGTTCAGAAAAGCTGAGCTGGTCGATGAGCAGCCGCAATCTCCCTGGATGGGAATTCTGCCTTCTTACAGGTGATTGCAGATTGATAAGCTTGATAATGGTCCATCAATCTAAGGCGGTCGGTATCAAGAGCGGACTTCCGCCAGCAATGCTCTAACCTTCATCCTAGTCTCCGCATCTCCCTCAAAGTCCCATCAAACCAAGGGGATCAAGGGAGAGAGGATAAACACGGACTGGAGCAATGGAATCCAGAGCCACTGAGATGGCCAAATTATGGGCCATCAGGGTCACTGCTTGCCGACGAGAGGGATGAGAGGTCAAGCACCGCAGATAGGCTATGAGAACTTATATCTCATAAAGGACAGTACCTAACCATCTCCACAGGGGTAGGCTTATGAAGAAGGGGTGCTAAAACTAAACCCCATGGTGTAGTGATCAGACCACCCAACTGGTTCCACCCCTAAGTCAGATGTTTCAATCCCTAGGAGGAAGACTAAGTCAAGGGAGTGCCCATGTTTATGAGTAGCAATGGTAACCGCCTGTGTAAGGCCCAGAGATGTCATCAACTGGAGGAAGTGCTGACCAAATTGCGAGAGTTCGTCATCGACCCAGGCATTGAAGTCACCCAGAACCATCAGTCTGGCTGACTCAAACACCATGTCGATGACAAAGTCTGCCACTTCCTTAAGGAATCACTTCTCATCACCGGGTGAATGATAAATGAGGGCGATCCGATAACCTACACCTGCTACTACGGCGCACTCGAATGACTCATCTTCCTCAACTAGTACACTCATGAGGTTAAGTTCAGTCTTAAAACAGACTGCAATCCCCCCCCGGTCCAATCTTGGGTGGTGTATCACCGAGTACCCGGCTGGAGTTACAGCCTCCAAAATGGGGCCAGGGTTCTCATCTAGCCAGGTCTCAGTGATGCATGCCAGGTCCACCATTTCAACAAGATCTGCAATAAATGCAGTCTTGTTCTTGATGGACCTGGCATTGCACAACACCACCCGAGTTGGATGAACCTCCCGGGCCGCCTGAACCATCTGCCCACTACAATTGGTAGTGCCTTGGGTATGGAAACCAGGCATGGAGAACCACGTTCTGGGTTCCATTTCACCCCAGGGTGTCTCCAGGATCTTACCACCCTGATACGATGACCCCTCTGATTCACCCTCCACTGTTCGAAGACCCGCACTCTCCTCCATCTCCTATGCACAATACCCAGCACTTTACAGTGCTGGTAAATTGTAAACTGAAGGGGAGGAGTGAAGAAAGGGCGAAGGGCATGGAGAGCAGAGGGTGAATAACACTCCACTGCGGAGGAAGGCATCCAACACATTCCACACAACTCAATAAATAAACAAAGTCTTCCTTAGACCAAATAAATACCCACCAAACCAGGAAGCTCAAAATAAATAAAAACACCCGCAATACATATAACCGGGAATAACTCCCTCAATACTTAAAAAATCAATTATAAAACAATCCCAGTAAATAATGAAAATAAGGCCAGAGTTCACAATTAGGCCAAATCCAACAGAAATAAAAGTCAATGTCTGGGAGATTCTCTCACAGCCTCCCACCTCAAATAAAATCAGAAAAATTGAAGAAATTAGGACTCTCACGCCCAGTCAATGGAAAATATTTCCAGAATCCAAGTAGTCTCTCACAAACTCCCTCCACAAGCAAAACAAAAATGAAAATGAATAGGTATTAATCCCAGAAATACAGGGGAAGGACAACTGAACCACCAAAACCTCAGGCCAAGCTTGAGTTCCAAAAAGCTTCACGTGCAAACGAAGCAAATCTCATTTTGGCAATCGCCAATCACTTCAGTGTTTTAGAAAGTTCAACCCCGTCCCAAATTTGTATTGATTCATTGATTGCCCCCCCACACACACACACACAACAAGGAAAACAGGGATAACTGAGTAATTTGGAGCAAAAATGGAGTGCTATAAACAGTGAAGATAATCTAATGTTTTAATTACACAATATTTTGCAGTCCCTGCTTTAATTTACAGAAGGGGTCGTCATTATACTATCTGCTATCTGTAATAGGCTATTTTAATGTTTAATACATTTGTTTACAGTACTTCTTTAACTTCAACAGCTTAGTCCAGTCAACTGTCCAAAAATCACTGTTAATGCTGAGTTCATATAATAAGCTTTAAATCATTAACAAAAACAACAGCAAAAAAAAAAAAGATAGCCTACACAAAATGTGATGTTTTCTTAAAGATATCAGCAGGTAGATATAGTTGAAAATCGAATTAATGTTCTCTTAATAAGGGACTTCAAACAGTTGTAGGTCACAATTCTACATCAAAGGGAGAAAAGAAGGCAAACTAAAATCTTAAAGGAGAAGCAAGAGCAGCTCTCTGACCCATTAGTAAATAAGTGGTGTGAAAAGGAACAATGACAGGGACTGGAATTAAACTCACTAACACCTTTTTGTTATGGCGAGAAATCTCTAATTAGCAAATTTATGATCAGTTTGCTCATTCCCTCTTTGCTAGTGTAAGTAGAGTACCAGCGAATTTGGTCAGTGTGTGCCTGAGAATTAATGTTTTTATCAATTGTATGTAACACAAGGTGACTTTATGGGGTGGAAGATCTGACTGTGTGTTTTTCCACTGAGATGCTGATTTTAACAATAAACCCAAACTTCTGTTTTACTTATAAGGAATGGCTGTGGGAGAAAAAAACATTAATAATAGTCAGCAGTGCCGAAGCCTGGTGCCCATTACCTGTGTGTTGTGTACAGTATTATTGCTTTGCTGAATTCTCTTAAGAGAGTTCAGACTTGTCTTAGTATTAAATAAATGAGCTGTGTTTCTTTATTGCAAGAAACCTGCTTGATATCTCTTCAAGTTTAAACTTTGAAGTAGAACTCCAAAGAGTCTCCTCTGTGCTGTGTCTTTTAAAAAGGAACACAGAGAACCAAGCAGTACATTGTACACACCACACTAGTGTTCATCTGTTGTCAAATTAGTTTGGAAACACAATATCGATGCTTCGGTGTGAGTTTGTTACACCGCATTATTTTTTAATGCTGCATGTAACAGGACATCCAGTTGTTAAAGAAATGATTTTCCTAGCCTGCCGTAAGAATACTAGATTGTAATAAATGTGGATTATGCCAAAGCAAGCTACCAGAATTAAAATTCCCAGAATCAATAATATGAAAATTTGTAGGCAACATCTCCAATCGCATTACAACTCATTTCATAGCATGCAATATATGTTAATCATTTGCTAAACAATTGCGGACCCTAGGAATTTAGCCCCCCCCCCCCACACACACACACACATATACTTTGGACTCGTAATAAAATGTGTCATTTTTTAACATGGGTAACAATATTAAATTCAGGTTAATACTTGACTCTCCAGACCCCCTATGTTTAAGAATGTGACGTATTAACCTCACATAGTAAGCTGATTTGACACTGTCATGCTAGTTTCATTCAACATGGTGGATGCTTACTTATGACACACTAAAGGGCTACTGCATTTTTTTCTGAATTGCATACTTCAAGTGGATTTTCACTTAAATGATCTAGCATCCTCTTTTTTGATATCTGATTTTATAAATAGGAAAGGGATTATGCATACAATTAGGCACCTTACTTATTAATGTCCCAAAATGGGTCTCATTTTTTAGGTGCAGAGCATGTCTGCATGAGGCTTTGATAATGTACTTTTGACACCTCTGTGTAAGGGTGTCCATACAGATGCAAAATGCTCACTGAACAATGACAGGAGGAGGGAGAGAAAAGGAAGCTAGGAAAGAGTTAAAGGGCAACTGTAGGGCTCCAAATAATAGAATACATTCAGATCTCACATGTCATATAATTGGTCTATGGATTACGAGTTTGTTAAAAGAAACAAGAAAGAAATTTATTAAAAGGGCATAGTACGCAAGATAAATAGGATCCTGGGTGTTTTCAGCTCAGGGAATACAAAGCTCAAAGTATATATTGGTCCTGGGTGAAAGAAAAGAACATTGGGTCTGGGAACTAACTCAAGCAGACATCAAGAAGCAAATAGGCAGCAGGTTGTAAAAAAGGAAACGCACACAATGACTGCAGGTATAGTGTAACCTGAAATCAGGAAAAAGCTAGAGATGAAGTAACGAAAAATAAAACTGCCACAAAGAAAAAAAATGACACACGTGTGTGTGGCACAGAAAGAAATGAGAATTCTAAAAATGAAATACAACATATAAGCCAAAGGGTAACACCAAGGAGGCATCCAGGCATTGTATAGGGAACAGAACATACAAGCAAAGCAGCTGGAAAAATATTGACGGTTTACAGCAGGTTGAACAAAATAGTTTTCACCCAGCAGGAATTCCGAAAAGATAGCGAAAGAAAAGTTTTGCATTTGACAATGAGAGTAAATACCTTTTCTGCATTAAAGTTCATACAATAAAACTAGGTGCATCTAAAATTAAACAATGAAAATATATAAAGGACATCTAGACTCCAGGCTAATTCCGGAGGCGCAGGCGACTGAGTAACCACTGTGCAGTGCTCATAGTGTGGACAGACACATGTCTCATCTCCAGGACCTGTCGGAGCCTCTAGATCTGCCTCTAATTTATTACCCCAATCAAATACACTTTCACGTTAACCAGCGATACTGACGTTGCTTTAAGGCCTTAAATCTGGAGCAGAGCCTCCTTTCACCAGGCTTTCCTAAACATAGGCTCTCCAAACACAATGTATAGTTCGCATGATCATCCACCATTACCTTAGCTGTACTTTATACATTCCTTATCACATATGGAATCACTCTTTAAGCACCACTGATCAAAATCTGTTAATTGCTATGAGCATTTGATTTCGAAAGAAAACAATTAATGGCCCCTCAGTGTTTGTGGCTTTGGAGAACAGAGATGCTGACACAGTTCTATTTATAGTACGTCACAGATACAAACCTATTTGGAAATTGTTGTGTGTGTGTGTGTGTGTGTGTGTGTGTGTGTGTGTGTGGTCTCATTGGTTTATGGGACTTGAGGTTCTTTAGAAAGGAGGGCAGGAATGCTTTAAGGATTTAGGAGTTCATCGTGATTTACTTACATTTCTTTTAGGATGATGAAGTTGGGGAGAATAGGTCCACTAGTTCTTTGTTTTTGCTTCATTTCCGCTCAGTGAATGCGAATTGTACCCTTGACATTCCTGACTGTATTTTAGATATTATTTCAGGCCAGTCAAGTAATCACATATTTTGGTGTCACTGAATCAAATGCTGGTTTAGTAGACTAGTGCACTCCCGTGTAGCAGTAATGCCATCAGACATGCCAGCATATTGGCTGGAACAAACTTGAGAGATTACATCTTTTCAAATGTGTTGCGTTTTAAGAGCAAGTGCACTGCCTAAAACTAGTATCAGTTTTTAAAAGCAGGTGACCATTACCTTTTGTATCAGAGGATCCTTTCCTTTTCCCTTAGGTTAATTAGAAGACTGTATACCTGATGTTAGTCGGTGTGGAGTGTGGGACAGCACTCTGCCTGGCAGCTGACACATCTATCTAAATTCCCCACACTACACCATCAGCACTGTGACCTCATTGACAGTGACATTGCTACTGCTTAGGAACAGCCACTCAGTAGCTGCCAGCTTCCTCACCTGTGATGTCACTGTCAGGAGATCACAATACAGATGATTTAGTTGGAGAGATAAAGATAGATAAGTCAGCTGCCAGGCTGAGGGCTGTTACCCACATTCAACAACAATATCATCACAAGGAAGACTGTTTAATGAGCAAAAGGAAAAATAAAAATGCTTCAGAAATAAAAAGGTTACAAACTTAATACTTCTTAAAATTTGTATTATTGTCCTGTATGCCTGTTTTGCTTCCACTAGCTCTTTAAAATGTTTTTTAAGTCAGTCAAACCCACAGTTAAACAATCTAGCAGAATCGCTTACTGTGCACAGTCAAATAAATCTTACAAGTCTACCCCTTTTTGCTTTTAGAAGAGTAAGTTTCTTTACAAGTCCTGTGATACTAGGAACATTTTGAAAAACATAATACTTACATATAGTCCTGCTTATGTTTTACATACTGTATTTTCTGCATTTATATTCCCCTCTTTAAATGGGCAACTACATGAAAATAAGTCCACTGCCCCTCGCACTTCATATACTCTGTCTACCCCGATAGCATAATCCTCTATTTATGAGTCACAATTACTGTAGTTGTCATGGAAATTCTTATGACATCACACTTAGTAGATTATGACATCAGGTGTAGACATGCAGCCTGAGTAGATGAAGCCCAAAACAGTACTAAAGAATAAGGCGAAGATATAAACTGGAAACCTAGGCACTACAACTAATATTTTGTATAATTTCCAAAGTGTTCCCAGAGGCCTCAAAGACTGTTTACATGTATTATGTAGAAGGAAAGGTTAAAAGATAAATTGCTTAATGCAAACATTGACTTAAAGTGAAATAACAACCTTAATGATCCATGCTAATATTGTAAATCATTTGTAGTCAGCGGTATAGTTTTGATCATTGTAAATACGTTTCTGAAGCTTACGGTCAAGTTATTGCCACATTGGTCTGAACAAGGTGTGGCAGTCCCAGGAAATGGTTAACAACAGAAGTAGATGGTTTGGTGACTTATACTGTGGTACTAGGATGACAGAAGGCTATATGTCCATGTAAGTCATCCCTACTTCTCAGTTCTTGTTTATTATGCACAACTTCCAAGTGAGCATCCAGTCTTGTTTTAAATCTAGACTTCTACTCAAATTAGTTCTAAGGTAAGGTATTATATTTTAAATTGAGCTGCTGGACCTAACTTATGATGATCTGAGAAACTGATGCCAATTATATTTCTGTTATGATTCCACTTAGAAAATGGTCAGAGGGCTTGTCTTCAGTGTACTGTTAGATGGTGGGTCTAGTATATACTTTCAAACAGTCAAAATAGCATTGGCAAACTCTTGGATCTAACAAGTTCAATTTCTTGTAAACCAGAAATGGATAGACCAAAAGTTCCCAAAGATGTTTAGAGGTGAAAAAAAAACAGCTTACATAGGCTCACAAAAGAAATGATACAAGAGCATTGTCCCAGTGGAGTATCATAACTTTGAATATTTGGAAGCATTTCTGAAAATTCACGATTCATTTCTGTGGTTTGCTTGTGTAGCTGATTTATAATCAGTTTGTTATCCGCTAGTTTACACACCAACATTATCTGTATACCATGATATTTTCACATCACCTTCAAGGCATGGCATTTTTTTAATTTCACGAACCTATGTAAAATAAGTTATCCCTCAGTGCCAGAAATGACTGTGATATCTGTCTGTCTCTCTGTCTGTTCACACATCTGGTGCAGAATGGCACAGTCGCTGTGGGACATCAAAGTTTGGGACACATTACAAAAGCACAGTGCCACTGTTCATGAGTGGAGGTCCCAAATGCTTTCATGAGGTGGGGGTCACAAAAGGGCCATGCTGAAAATCTGTAGTGCAAATACCAACAAATGCCTGGGGCATTAGGGTTTCTAACCATAACATCCCACCCTGTACAAACTCACAGGCATCAGGGGTGTGCCTTTGGATTGCCAGCTATAATGTTCACGCCATTCCACCCCATATATGATGCAGTAGCCCTGAAGCCAGTGACAGGCATCGAGGTGTGCCTTGGACTCTTTGACCCCAGACTTCACCCCATTCTCCTATGCTGCACCCATTTCAGTGTATGTCCTTATGAAATGGGATGACTGTCAAGCTGAACATCCCAAGGCACAGCACAACATTTGTAGATGTCTAAGGATAGCGTGAGGTGAAATGCTGTGAGCATTATGGCTAATGACCCAAAGGCACACCCCAATGCCTATCCATCTCTGTGAGGTGGGGTTGGCATGAGTTCAGTAATTCACTGCAATTCCTATTCTGCATCTGTCTAACTCCTGCGTGTCCAATGCTAATATCAGCAAGCAAACACTCAGCATTGACAAATGCTTATATACTTCAGGCACAATCAGGCATGCTAATGTATGAATACCTGCCAGTAATGACAGGCAAATGTAGTTGTTTGCCCATGTATTGCACAATAACCTCATCTGCATACCTGGCTGAATATTACATCTTTGCCCTGTGCACAATCTTGGTTTGCACAAGCGCACCACCACTGTGCTGTGCCTGATTTGAGCATCTTGAGGCTATGGCACAGGCTTGTCATGTACCACCTCTGATGTCATCATACTGCACAGACGTGTGCAGCACATTAGTGCACAAGCATGATGTGCAGTGCAGCCCCTGCACATTGCTAATGCATGTCTCGCACACGTACCAACCCATGCTGACTGCATGCCCCCAGGCCAGCCCCCAGCCCTGGACATGTGCGTTGCACAGTGCAATGTGACATAGCCCTGTGCTAACATTACAACATGCTGTGCAACACCCAGACAGGCCTGAAACAGGAAGCAGCATGGTCACACTGCTCTGCCAAGTAGAGATAACACCATGGCTGAGCGGCAACACAGGGCTGTCCAGCAGATAGATCATACACGGTCCATTGTAGAACTGGTCAATCTGGTCAACCTTGTAGTGGCCAGGAAAGACCAGCTGCTGGGGGAGCTGGCAGATGCAGACAGGCCCTGCAGGGAGGTGTGGGCATCAGTGGGGTTGTGCCTCACATGCAGGACAGGGGTCACCCACACCAGGTACCAGTGCAGCTATCACTTTAATGACTTACAGAGGAGGGAGGTGCACCACCTACAGGAACTGCGGGCCATAGTGTACAGTGGCACTGTGCCCAGGCCAGGTGAGTATGGATGGTTGTATGTATGGTGTGTGTACTAGCCTGTGTGCAGGCCTGTGACATGGTAGTCTGTCATAGGGCTAGAACCCTGAAGCACTGTGCACAGCACCTGTGTGCCCTCAATTTTCCCTTGTGTTTTATAGGACATGCCCCAGTGCATGGCCTGCCAGGACGTATGCAGTTGTCTTGGCCCCCAGTCACAAAGGGATGTCCTTGTGCCCTGTACATGGCTGGACCCGCCATAGTGGCCTGAGGTGAGCACCTGCCTTGGCTGCATGGTTGTATGCCACCACAGCAACATTTTAGCAGTGCCAGGGGCATAACAGACCTATGTATAGTGGCATGGCTTGGTAAGCAAGTATTGTGTACTGGGTATGGCGACCTAGGCATGTCAGTGCTTATTGCCACTTATGACCAGGGAGAGAGTCACATGTGTCCTATGTGTAGTTGTCCTGAGAGGCATCTCCAGCAGGATGTGGGTGTGACCATTGCTGGTATTGTGCACACTGTCCATTTTACACCACATGGCCACAAGTGTGTATCTGCCGGGTACAGCATGGGGTGCTACAGTACTGCACCGGGAACCAGACATCTACTGGCCTCTGTGTGGGCCCTCACATACTGTATCCTGGGCCCCCAGCCATTGCACCAGTATGTCGTGCCTACCCTTGCCATGTGTTAGCTGGTGCACCATACATACTCATGCATACTAGGCTTAGACGGGGTCTGCAGCTGACATGTATGTTCTGTGGTACAGGGACTGGGGGGGCTAGCTGGATGTAGCTACTACACAGGCCAGTGTACACTGTGGTAGCCGCTACCCAGCACAGGGGGAGGTACCATACCTTCTGTGCCTGTGCCAGGACACACATATGTGGTGCCACAGGTGGTGCTATGGGTACCTTGCAGCCCTGCTTCACCTGTCTGTCCACATCATGTATATGTACTGGCTGGTGCAAGTACAGGCATATGGGCATGTATACTGAGTAGTGTGCAAGGAACGTGCACCACTGCAGGATACTGATCACACCTCCCTTTTCCTCCTCTATAGATCTCAGTGGCCAACCAGCCCCAGACAGGGGCAATCACCAATGGGAGCAGCTGTGGCAGAGGGAGGCACTCACAGGTTGTGACAAGGCTGAGTACGGCTCTGTCCCAATTGTTATGTAACAGTTTAAATGCAAGAATCTGTTCTACTCTCTCTTTTTCTGTCTCTTCTCTGGTTGCACAACCAAATTTTCTCATGAGACATAGGACTTTATCACCTCGGTGGTCTTGCAATTCTGTCTCTTGCTATCTCTCTCTACCCTCACTTGCTGTTCTGTCTTTTCTCCCCCTCCCCCGCATATCTGCTGGTATAAAAACATACATGAATCATTTCGTGGAAATGTCACTGATACTGAATCCCTTTGTTTAGAAATGTATATAGTTTTACTGTTGAAATGATTGCAAAAAAACTGTTTGGAATGTAAGGGGTTAACCTGAGAAGCTAGTTTGCAAACTCTGAGAAGCTGTAAATAAGAGGTCAGTTCGGGGTCACAATGTTCTTTTTGCTGCACTTATTGAAACTTACAAGAACATTGTGTGAGAAGCATGCTGTTTTCTTAATGAGCGGGGGTTGCAAAGACTTATAAAAACAGCTGCAATTTCTTGCAAAAGAAACACAGAGACTGACAGTGGAAACTGAGAAGAAACACAGATGGATTTTCTCCATTTATACTGCCATTGTAAATAGTTATACTGAGCAATTTTTATTTTTTATTTTACTGTTAGTAATAAATCATTTGTTGCAAATTTTACAACTGCTCCTGGTTTTCCTATGCTTCCTGACCTGTGCCTCGATGACACAGGGTTGCTGGGCCATGATAGGGGGCCATGGCAGTGCTGCACAAGGGGAACATCCAGGAAAGTACCCTGCATTGTGTGTTGCACCCAGGATTGCATGTGTACACATATAGGTGCCAGGACAGCTGGCACTGCTATGGCCATAGCCCTACCACTTTTATAAGTGTTAGGGTCTGGCCATATCCATTCTTGTACTATTGGCTATATACGACACTGGTGGAGGGTGCCTAGACATCATCGAGCATGGTATCCAGAGGGTTACTTATACAGCACTGTCTGTGTGGCATGATGGATGTCAATGGCGTTAGGGACAGGACTCTCCTTGTTTTGTAACTGGAGGTGGACAGGGGTTGTGTCCTGCTGGGTCATGGCACAGTGAGCAGACATTACCAGTGTAAACAACATGCCTGTCCTTGGGGGGGATACAAGGCACAGGGTGACGCTGTTGGTGGGTGTTCTGAGATATACCAGTATTGTACAACTGCTCGGAGAGCTCTAGACAAGGCAATTTTTTTTTTTTTGTAGGCACCCATTCCCAGAGGCTCTGGGTGCCATACAAATAGAAAATACCCAAGAAACAGTAACAAAAATAAAATAAAACCAGAATAAATATAAAGCAGAAGGCTAATAATAATAGTTAAAATACAGAGAAGGTCATTGTGCACCTGAACTAACACAGTCTCAGTGCTATGCCTTGCGAAAACCCAGACTCATATAGATCAAAGGTCACGAGGTGCTCCTCAAGCTGTTGTGACACAATCTTCTCAACAACCTTTCCTAGAAAAGGGAGGTTGGAGATTGGACAGTAATTCGCCTTGATGTCAGGGTCCAAAGATGGTTTCTTCAGAAGGGGTCTCACCAGTGCCTCTTTCAAGAAATCTGGGACCACCCCCTCTGATAAAGAGCACTGGACAATCAAGGCAAACACCGGGCCAACAGAGTGGACACATCCCATCAAGAAACAAGTCGGCACCGGGTCCAGTTCGCAATATGTGTGCTTCAGCTTGGAAGCAGCGTCAATTACCTCAGCCACCTCCATTGGGTTAAACTCGCCCCACCCATGCAGAGTGCTCCCTGGACATTGAAGGCGACCACTATTAGCCTGTCAGAATTCCCAGATGGGTGGCTGACACCCTGAAAGAGAAGAATCGAGCAAACTCATCACACAAAGAGTAAGAAAAGGCTTTTTTCAGCTGCAGAGAGACTGGTTGAAATAGTCTATCAACAGTCCGGAAGAGCACTGTTGGTGGATTTTTCCATGCAGCAATCTCCCTGGACAGGAACTCAGCCTTCTTACAGTTGATTTCCCCTGGTACTCACTATAATGAGCATGCAGGGCCAGTTTGTCCTCCTCCCATCCAGTCTTCTGCCAGTAGCACTCCAACTTCTGATCCATCATCTTCATCACCTAGAGCTCCCCATCAAACCACGGAGATCTCAAGTGAGAAGATTTGGGTTGTACACTGACCGGTGCGAGGGTATCGAGTGCAGCAGACATCACCCTATTATAGGTGGCAACCACCTCGCTCGGTCCACTCACGCATGCAGTACTCACACTAGATAGATCAGCCACCGCCAAGAATCCCTCCAGGGTCAGCCCCCTCAAAGGACGGTAGCTGACCATGTCTGCAAGGGGAGGACTCTCGGGGGGCCCAAATGAGAACTCCACTGTGCAATAATTGGTCCAGCTGACCCAATTAGTCTTGAGGTTGTTAATCTCAAGCCCCAGTGAGAACACGAGGTCTAACGTGGCCGCCCTGCTGGATCATGGAAGAAACTTCCTGTGACACACTCAGAGAGGACATAGTCTAGAGGAGGTTAAAACCTAGCCTAGAAGATTCATTGTCAGCCCAAACATTGGAAGTCCCACAGAACTAAACATCTGGGAGCATCCAACATCTTGCTGATGACGAAGTCGGCTATCTCCTGCAGGAAATCTCCCATCGCCCCGGGGGGGCGGTAAATCAGGAGAGTCCTGCAGCCTGCACCCAGACCCCCACGGTCTGCCACACATTCAAATGAACCAACTGCTCCCACTGAGTGCATGGTGAAGCCCAGGTCGGACCTAAAACAGATAGCCACTCCCCCATAACTTTGGGGCAGTGACCCAACGAATACCCGGGGGGAACGGCGGCCTGTAAAACTGGGCCAGCATCGTCACCCACCCGGGTCTCAGTGATGGAAGCCAGATCGACCGAAAAAATCAAGTCTGCTATAATTGCTGTCTTAGTTCTGATCAATCTGGCATTGCACAACACTGCCCTCAGGGGATTGGTGGGTAGCACAGCCCCTCTGTTTACTTGCCCACTCGGTCTGGTGGGAGTCCTGGGAACAGGAACCAAACATGTCTGGCATCTCTCAAGTGCCCATCTAACCCTGGGGCACCTTCTGCACTCAACCACCTCAATCCTGCTCCCCTCTGCTGAGCCCGAGGCACCCCACCACACCTGATCAGTGCGGTGCCTCCTGAACCTGACCTCCTGACAGCGATGTGCTGTGGTGATAGAGACTGGGAGGTCGGTGAAAGGACGCATACCTAGCAGGCAGTATGCCTCATAGATAATCCTAGCCTGCTCTAGACCCTTACACATCCCAAACCTCAAAGCTGAACTATCCTCAGGCAAACTAATGCCTGCTGAAGCAAAACCACACGCACACACACACATATGCAAACACCTAATACAGAAAAGCCTAAAAAAACATTCACACACAATCACACACTACTTCAACTACTAAATCAAACAATTAAAAAAGTACCCCCTCCCCCCGCTCTACCCCCAAAACACCCCCTACAATTGAGAGCAAAAATAACAGAGATAAAGCTTTCCAGGAGAACAACCTGCTGCTCTGAAAAATAAAGATGCCACCCTACAAGACAGGGCTAAATGCTTCGGAATTTAGAAAGTCAGTCAGCTTGTAAAAAACTGTTCCAACCCAGAACTATTACCGAGGTCAAGAGCCCTCTCACTGCCCCTAGTCTAAGCTGGGCAAGATGCCCAAGGAACAGGACAGTACACCTGTGAAGTCCACTCGAGGAGATTAACTTGACTCACAGCCTGGTTCTCCTCTCACCAGCTCCAGGAAAGATGGAAATCAATGAAACAAGTGAAAAAGTTTACCAGTAGTCTCAGACAACCACCAGCCACCACACAAAGTTCCTCCGATAGTCACCAGCAGAAAAGGCTCCAGCCAGGTTGAGAACGCAGCTGGCAAGACACGGAAATAGCACCAATCACAGACAGAATTTTCCCTGACCGCTCTTCAGAGCCAAAGGTCCCAGAAAAGGAACTACAGACAATGCCCTCCTATGTGTCCATGTTCCTCCGGGAGGAAAAGTCCTGCCAAAATGGATGCCAGTCACACCTTCAGCCCTCTTGTATGCTGGCAAAAGGAGGCACCTCCAGCTGTCTCTGGAGTCTCTATCCTCTGGTCCCTCCAACTCTGGAGCTGATGGTTGGAGATCCAGTCCTGGGATCACAGTCCACCCCAATGGCAATGTCACGTCCCAAGCTGCAAGGAGGTGCATCTGCACACCCCGTGGCAACTGACAAGGCATCCAACATACAGGCTAACCCTGGCATACGGGACACAGACATCCAGGTGCTTCCCTGGCTCGCAGCTGGGGGGGCTCAGGCACATACACTTGGTGCACACAGCACAGCTGTACATGGCAATGACAGCCAAGCTCGTCACGCAGCGGCACCTCCCCACGTGCCTTTCCTAGTTATGAATTCTAGAAACATGGCAGCAGTGACTGCCGCCACCGCCTGCCACAATGCCAACTTCAGGGGTGCCCAATCCCCCTGCCAGGCTGCCCTGGGACCGAAATTATGTGCCGGTGGGAGCCCACCCCTGTCGCCATAATGTCCCCCATTTGTTGTGTGCTGAGGGGTGCCCAGTCCCCTCAGCTTTAGCTGCCCCTTCGGTATGTGCTGATGGGGGTGCCTAATCCCCATCTGCTAGACCCCCAATCACCTAGGTTTCATGCTGGGCACCACCCAGCGTGCCAAATACCTGCAAAAAAAAAAAAAGTCCAGCGATGATTTTTTACCCTGTAAAAGAAGAAAGGTCCCTGTAGTCTGTCCTGCCCCTCCCCAACCTGCTCCCACCCTGCACACCTCACGCCATACTTGAGGCAGTATAGCTGCAGTGGTCTAAGGCTCTGAGCTGCAAATCTGGTGACATCCAGCAGACCAGACCTGGGCTTGAATCCCACAGCTTCCACTTGCATACTGTGTGACCCTGAGCAAGTCACTTAACCTCCTTGTGCTCCCAGGTCGCTCCTGTAAAAAAGCTTCCTGCTTAGTGTGCTATACCTGGTTAAACAACTAAATAAATAAATAAAATAAATAAATACTTACCTCGGGAGTCCATCACAACAATCTTCGTGGACCGGGAACACGTCTGCACTCTTCAAAGCCGACCGCGAATTGAAGAAATGCCGGTAAGCTGTATAATGGCATAAATAGTTTTTTTTTTCAACTTTGGTGCATATCTCGGGCATTTTTGGAATTTTGCACCAAATTTTCAACATGGGGTTATTGGGGCCCTTCTTCATGAACTCAGTCACTGTCATGGCGTTATTTGGTCCCAAAGGTGATTTCGCGGTCACTCTTGGCAGATCACCGGACAAGCTAAAATGACAGTGCCACTATTCATGAGGTGGGCTCTCAAAAGCCTATTTTGCAAACTTGGTGAAAAAATCAAAAAAATTACTTTTATGAGCGTGCGTTGCGCTGTTTCCACGCATGCTCGTAACTTCATGAATTTGTAATATTTTCACTCCAGATTTTCAACATTGGCATTTTTCCACACCTCATATAAACAGTACAGCTGTCATTTTACAAACCCTGGCCGAAATATGTTTTTGCACTTCCAGTGCAAAATAACGTAATCGCTGTGCAAAATCACTTTTCGGAACAGTTTGAGAAAATGACAGTGACACTGTACATGAGCAGATGTCCTAAAATGCGTTATTGAAAATTTGGCGATGAAAGTCCATAAAATGACTGTGTTACAAGCATGCGTTGTGCAGTTTTCTGCATACCTGCCAGCGTCTGCTACGGTTACATGTAAGCAGCTCATCTTTGAACTTTAACTGTGCCATTGCTCCTTGACTGTCCCGGTACCCGAGCTGTGTTAAACAGCTGAGAGGGGGTGGTTCCCAGAGCAGAATCATCATCTAACAAGGAGGGGCACAGCAGCATTTAAAACTCTTGCTGCTACAGCAGCTGAACATTTTCCAGCATACCAGCCAGCATCTGCTACGGGCACATGTAAGCAGCTCATCTTTGAACTTTAACTGTGCCATTGCTCCTTGACTGTCCCAGTACCCAAGCTGCATTAAACAGCTGAGAGGAGACGGTTAACGAAGCAGAATCGTCATCTAACAAGGAAGGGCAGAGCAGCATTTAAAACTCTCGCTGCTACTACGCGAGCACGATTCAGCATAGAAAAGTTTTTAAGGTAAATTTCCAAATTAGTAAATGGGGTAAGAAAAGTGTTTTATTAACTAGCATAATTTGAGTGACTGCTGCTAAATTTGTGGAACTTTGTTCCTTTTATATTTCTGTTTATTTTAGTGGTGTTTTAGTGAGTAAGAATAATTTCTCATGAAAGCCCATTGCACATTTGCACTTTAAATCAGGAATAAATGTGTATTAGTGTATATAGATAATTTAGAATAAGTAAAGTTAGGTTATTTTTAATTTAATTTTACTAATTTTGTCTTAGTTTGTGATTTAATTTAATCATTGTTATTTTCATACATTGGTAAAATTATGTGGTTGGGTTTAGTACTGTTATTATGTGGGTCCTATCAGCTCAGGGGAACAACTACATCTGTAATCCCTGGGGTAGGTAATGTTTGTATTAATGGGTTTATTATGACTAACACAATGCAGAGTGTTACATCTAAACTTCCTAGTCTGCTTCATGAGAGTATGCCAATCTTGGTTAATGGGCTAGGATGCTCATTACTTAGATTTGGCCACAGAGTTACCACTGCACTGTGTAAACTGGGTATTCCTGTTAGGTTTAAAAAACTAAGAGGTATACCTAAAGAAGATCGACTGAAATTAAAATTGTTGCTTAGACGTATGATTTTATTGTTACTCTTTCTTTCCAGTTCAGTCCACCTTCATCCTGGTCCAATACATGATAATAACCAAGATAGTTTATTACAGTCTTCTCTTAAAATCATACACCTTAAAGTACAAAGTCTTGCAGCCAAATGGACTTTATTTGAGGCATTGGCTGTTCATCAAGATTTTGATGTTATAACTCTTTCTGAAACCTGGTTGACTGATAAATTTCATAATAATGAAATTTTTCTTCATGGCTATAATTTATTTAGACAGGATAGAATAGGAAAAAAGAGTGGGGGGGTGGTTGCAGTTTGTGTCAGTGCCAGATATAAGGTAAATGAGTTGGTCTCTCATTATACTGGATCAGGATGTGATGTCATCTCAGTTGACCGGTTACTAGGTAGTAATAAACATCTTACTATCACCTCTCTTTATATCCCTCCACATTGTATTAAGCAAGGCCTTAAGGTTGTAACTGAGGTTAGGAAATCATTACCAACCAACAGAGAATGGATTCTATTAGGGGATTTTAATCACGACTGGGAAACAGAACAAAATTCTCATATTGTAGTAGTTTTCAAGAAATGGGAGTACAACAGTTAATTTCGCAAATCACTAGATTTAAGTATAGGGCTAGTGGGGGCACCATATTAGATTGTATTGTGGTTGCACACCCTTCCAAGATAGAGTCAGGAGTTCTATAAGATGTCGTTAGCAACTGCAGTCCTGTGTATTGTAGATGGTCAGCAAAACAGTATCCTACTCCACCAATTTTCATTGAAACAAGAAATATAAATAGGGTTACCTCTCAGTCCATGATTCAAGCTTGTGAACAAATTGATTGGGCTTGTCTTGAAAACATTCAGGACATACATTTAAAATTAGAAACCTTTAGTGAATTATTTAATCAGGTAGTTAATCAATTGGTTCCCCTTAAAATGATCAGAATTACAGGAAATAAAAAAGAATGGGTTACCAGAGAACAAAGGGTATCAATGAGGCAAAGAGATAAAGCTTCGAAACTCTTTAAAAAAGATAAAGACCCTAAATCATTGATTGATTATAAGATTCTTAGGAATAGGTGCAAGGCTGCTATTAGAAAAGTAAAAGCAGGATTTTTTTTAAAATAAGCAATTATCATCTTTTGGTAATCCAAAACAAACTTGACAAATACTTAATAAACTTTTGGGAAAAATACTGGTGTAACTGCAATTACTGTCCAAGATGGAGACCAGTTATGCAGTGATCCCCCTTGTGTAGTTAAATTGTTTAATGAATACTTTGGGGATTTAGTAACCTTTCAAAAAATCAATCTCTGCTAATATAAATTTGGCTGTGGAAGAAGATTCTAATGATAATCATCCACTTTTTTACTTTCATTTTTTGACCCCTGAAGTAGTCTCTGACTATATCCTTAAGAACAGTTCTAAACCATTAATTGGATAGGATGGGATTGATTACAGATTACTCAAACTGGGAATAAGAGTTTTGGCAACTCCCCTTGCATCGATATGTAATTATTCATTATGTTATAAAATCGTCCCAAGGATTTGGAATTTAACACTCATTAAACCCATTCATAAATCTGGTAGTAAGAATACTATTTCTAATTATAGACCAATTTCGTTACTGTCACCCCATCTAAGATCCTTAAAAGAATAGTTTTGGATCAAATACAGGTTTTTTTTGTCAAATTATGATCTACTGTCAAATTGTCAACATAGTTTCAGAAAACATCATAATACTGCGACCGCCTTGGTGGGGTTCACGAACAGCATATGGGGCTCCCTGGACTTGGGATGCTCTGTTACTAGAATTTTCATGGATCTCACCAAGGCTTTTAATTTAGTTGATCATGATCTGCTGTTGAGGGCCTTAAATGAAGTTTATCTCTCTAGGGATGTAATTACTTGGATAGGAGGCTATCTTAAAAATAGGGAGCATAAAACAATTATTGGTTACTTTATTTCTGACTGTCATCAGATATCTTGTGGGGTACCACACGGTTCAATATTGGGCCCACTTTTATTTTCCCTTTTTGTGAATGCTGCTCCCTCTACCAGTATAGGGTCTAGTTTCACCATGTACGCTGATGATGCAGTAATTTTTTCAGAGGGAAAAACACCAGATCAAGCATTACTTAAGGTCCAGCACGACTTTGATCATTTGCAAGTATGGTTGTCTTCTTGTCACTTGGTTTTGAAGTCAGGGAAAACCAAGTGCATGTTTTTTACTGGTCCCAGGAAACATAGAGATATAAATGTACAGATCATTGATCTAGCGGGGAATCGAATTGAATTGGTAGATAGTTTTGATTATTTGGGAGTGACTGTAGACTCCCAACTTTTATTTAATTTGCAGGTAACTAAGACTATTAAAAAAATTCATCAGAGAATTGGAATGTTATATAGGATTAAAACCTTTCTTATTCCTGAATCTTGTAGACTTCTTGACCACTGTCTTTTATTAAGTGCTTTTGACTGTGGTCTCCTTATTTATACTAGCACATCTGATAAAAATGCTGCAGACACTACATGTAATCTATAACAGTATATAACGTTTTATGACTGGTCTTCTAGTACGAACTCACCATTGTGTGTTGTTAAAAGAAGCAAATTGTTCCTCCTTTTTAGATAGGATAAAGCTGAAACTTGGAGTATTTGTTTACAAAAGAACATTGGTCCCCCAGGTGATTCAGGACCTTACTCCCTACCAGCAGAGTTATATTGAAACTAGGTTTCAGTCAAAGGGCTTATTTAGAATTCCTCTTTATAAAAAAACTGTTGGTCAGAGGTCAGTAATATATAGGAAAATAAAAATTTTTAATGGTATCCCAACTGAAATTACTAATGTTAAGACGGTTTGAATGTTTAAAAATGGGCTTGTTAAGCGGTTGAATAGTCTTGATGATTGTAATTGTAGTTCCTAATAATGCATTGCACTTTGTATTGTATGTTCTGTGTTTTGATTTTGTTTTTTGTATTTGTTTTTTGTATTAATTGTTTTTGTAATTTATTTGTTAAACTTGCTGCATGTGAAAACGGGCAGTTTGCTCAAACGAGTATAAAAAATAAAAATGAAATGAAGTTTCCACGCACCCTTGTAACTTTGCAAATTTCTAGTATTTTCATGCCAGATTTTCAACACTGGCATTTTTTCACACCTCCTTATGAACAGTACAGCTGTCATTTTTCACATCCTGCCCAAAATGTGCTTTTGCACCTGTGGTGCAGAATGGCATGGTCGCTGTGGGAAATCAACTTTTGGGACAGAGTAACAAAATCACAGTGCCACTGTTCATGAGGGGAGGTCTCAAAATGCCTATGTTGAAAATGTGTCTCTTCAGGGTGGGGGTGAGGTTGGCATTAGTTCAGTACTTCACTGCCATTCCTATTATGCATCTCTAACTCCTGCACTACCAATGCCAACGCCAGCAAGACGACATTCACATTGACAAATGCTTGTTGGAGAAGCCACATTCTGGGAACTTACACATGATCTTTTGACACCATGCTATGATCTGGGGCACACGGAGGAAGGAGGGTAGGATCTGGGTTTCCTGTCCCTACAAACAGTCAGTAGCCCAGTAAAAGACAATTCAGTTTCATTTAGGAAGATTTTTTTCTCATTCTCATGCAGACTAACGTCAATTAAAGAGCAAATCTTTACTTTCCCACTATATTTAGTATATTCATAAAACATGTGACAGTTGTTACACTGGAAAATTAATCTTTTTAATCAACCCAATGTCCTGACTGAGAAAAGCCAAGCTGGCACCACCAGCAGAAATTATGTATAGAGGTAATTTGAATATGAGGTGCCAAGTTTGACAGTCTGTTTGGCAGAACATGAAACCTTTGCTGGTATTCTGGTTTCAACAGCAATATACTCAGAGTGAAGTCTAATACAGGTTGCTAATTTGCTTGAATGAAGGCCAGGCAGCAACGATCTCTGAGATGTGCTATGTAGAAAAATATCCACTCACAGTGAACGGCTGCTGTGTGCTGTGAGCAGGAAAGCAGGAGAGGATCATCGGTGGAGCAATTTGAGGCTTTGTCCCAGTTTCAGTAAGAAGCAGGAGCGTAATGATCGGGAGCGAAATGACATAGGGTGAATTGGAATGGGAGTGAGATGTAATGAGGGAAATGATGGGAGTGTAATGTCATGCTCCCCATTCCGGCACACTCAGGTACTGAGACAATTTTCCTAGAAGCATCCTGCTTGTTGCCCTGAAAACAAAATGTTTTCTGGAGATGGATCATAATGTCTGAAAACGTTGGGTCACCTGGTGGAAAACAAGGAAGTTCAGGGGTAGTTTCCCCCTGAACAGAGGAGGTGGAGGAGGAGGACCAAGGGGAATCCTCATGGTCCATGTCGTCCTCGTCCTCCCTGTCCGGCAGATCCCAGTCCTACAGGAAAGGATCTTCCATGTCCATGTCCTGGGTGTACAGACCCAGGGAGACAGGGAAAGAGCTGGTTGTCTGCTGGGCTAAAGGAGCCTAGAGGGAGCAGAGACCAGAGTCAACCCCTCCTTAGGGGGGCACGGGGCCTGAGATAGTTCCAGTATGGTATTAACCAAAGTCTGGACATCTATCATTTCCATCTGTCCAGTGGTAGTAGCCATGGTGGATTGGACAGAGTGTATGGAAACCACTGATGGAATGGGAGTAGGCAGTGGTATGAGAGAATCAGCTGTTGATGAGGGGTGTACATAGGACCCCAGGATTGTCGATGCAGGTGCCAGACTCAAGCCTTGTGGGGCAAGGCCAGTCACTGATGATGTGATCGTCCACAGGCCTGAAGCCCCTGTCATCAATGAAGTGTCCTGAATCATCGTCACTGGTAGAATCATCAATAAAATGCCATGCAGTGTCGCATGAGGCAAGGCTCTCAATGAGAAGGTCATCGATGAGCCTGCAGCCATTGTTGATGGATGATGGCTGGGAAGCATGGAAGAGGGAGGCAGCTTAGGAAGCTGCAGGACAACCCCAGAGTCCACCATCAATGGAGGGAGGGGCCCACAATCGTCGATGGTGTGGAAGACGATATGTGAGGTGCTACCTTCCCAATACTCACTTGTGTGGATGTTGAAGCTGACACAGGGGTGGTAGAGACATGCTTAGTTTTTGAGGCATGTTTCTTACCATGGCCCTGTGTTGACATGGAGGAGTCCCCCATAGAGTGGTGAGACCCCAAAGGTGACGCCAATGGTTCTCTGTGAAAGGATGTAAAAAAAATTAAAGTTAGATTGATAGAACTCTTCTTTGATGACTGAAAAGCAGGAACTCTGAAGGAGGACTTGTTGCATACAGGTCGCAGTTGAAAAGAACTGAGGAGTAGCTGGGACCTCCCCCTTTTGTACCTGCCAGGTAAATGCCACATGGTGGTGCTAGGGGGAGGTCCCAGGGTCAATTGCTGAGAAAAGTCATCTGGAGGAAATTACACCTGCAGCTGAATCCCACATGTTATGACCTGCTGCAAGAGATTGCCTCAAAGAAGATCAGGGAATTCAAAAATGCATGGGATAGACATAAAGGTACCCTAGCAACAGGTAGGAAAGGGTAAACCATGGATCATTTAGGGTCCTTGGTTTCATAAACAGATGGGGAAATGGGCAGATTAGATGGGCAAACGGTCCTTATCTGCCGTCAACTTCTCTGTTTCTATGTTTCTATGATGTCAGCCACCCATCATCCAAGTGTGCATGGTGGTGCAGGTGTTGACCGGTTTAACCTTGACTCTGTACAGTAGGCAACACCTGCGTTTCCCATTCTGTGTGCACAGCTGCCTGAGTTTTTTGTCTTTCTGACCATAGGTGCCTGGAGGATTACCTATGGAGACCATCTTGATGACTGGGAAGGAAGGGACGACCTGCTGCAGAAGATCATCCACCTGCGTAGGCGTCTTATCTGTCGGGTGATGGAGACCACAGAGGCCATGTAGGACCTGGCCCGGACTACTAGAGCAACAAAAACCACCAGCAGTGGCAGAGGTCCTGTGCGAATGTGGCTGCATCAAAGGTGTTTAGTTGTTCCCATGGATTTTCATCCCTACTCTCGTGCCTCATTTATGTACAGTTGTCCCCATTGCTTTTTCCCCACCCCAATCTAGTCAGTGTTGTTTTTTTATTCAGTTTGTACGCTTGCTGCCATTTTGTTGTATTACAGTTTATTTTTAATACCTAAGTTAGCTGTGTTGTGTGTCTGTCATTGGTGTCCTCCTCACCCACCCACAGCTTCCCCAATGTGCAACTCCGAATGCACCACAGCTTGCTCCCTTTGTGATCCATGCTATCCATAATGCTATATTCAGAACTGCAGTGCACTCTGCACTCACCTGTCTTGTGCATGCTGTGCAATAGCCTATTGTTTGTGAAGCACGCAATCACCTGTTATTTGCATGGCCTGCAATCCACCCCATATTCAGAGGGCTTAGCGCAGGCACAATGCCTCTAAATATGGCAGGCTAAGGGACCAGCATCAGCACAGTACAAACATTGCGCTTGCACACACTTTCGAATATCTCCCCTCTCCCCGTGTTAAAAGCTGATAAATAAAGGCCACAACTTCAATTTGACTCCCAACCAGTTTGCTTCTTTCCTGAGCTCTTCTATGTGACACAGTGTCACCAAATGCAATTTGTTGCAGTTTGCAAACAACTCTGTGAACTAGGAGTTGTGCATTCACTTTTGGCACTAGCTTGAGTCTTGACTATGCACAGCATATGTTGAAAAGGTTTTCCAATACACTGATCCCCAGGACAGCAGGACGTAAGTAACAAAGAGAACCACTGGGTTTCAGTCAGGAGCAGGCACCAAATGGGATAATTAAGTAAGGAGACATGACAGGGTGTGCGTCATGGTGGGATAACAGTTCACCTTGGTAGGTTGAAGCACGAGGCAAAGTCAAATACTTCCGCCACTTGAAAAGGCCATTAGCCCACCATAATGCACCCCCTGGAGTGTCTTATTGAGAGATTATGAAGTGGGTCATTTTTAGTAAATTGGATGTATTTTTTAAACATATTTTGTTGAGTTACTTTCACTTTGCTGTGCTGGAATAACAGCCTGGCTGAAAGTTACTTCTTGGCTAACCAGGAGCCAGCATTCTTTCTACCCATTTCATAATTCAAAAGAGTGAAGCCTTGCTGGCCCGCTCAGCGCAGCGGTTGGATGTCCGCTTGCAACCCCAGCGACCTGGGTTCGGGAATGGACCCAGGAGCTGGAGGGCCGGCCGGGCGGGGGAGGAGGCTTGAGTGTTCCATGGATGGCTTGCCTTCTCCGGGGGAGGAGGAGGGACTCAAAGCCTGGCTCTTGTCTGACCTCAGGTGAAGACCCGAGAAACAACAAGGTCGAGGCCACAAATAGGGTTGACGTGCTGGACATCAGCACTTCAGCGCCTTGATGTCGGGGCATACAGCACATCCAAGAACAACGGAAAAATACCTGCAGTGCTCCCAGTAGACAGAGCACCAAGACCCTGATCCTCAATGCCCTTACTGACCGTGGTGACATCCCGATGAAAGACAGACATGTCGGGGTGGAAGGGCCCCCACTCCATACCCACCTGGGGGGGGTATAACCATGGCTCCATGGGGGATGGACAGCACCAGAGGTTCTGGTAGGTGAGGGGGACTGATCAGGCTGATGGGTGTCTCCCAAAGAGAGGGAGTGCTGTGGGGGGAGGAGGGGGGAAAAAAGAGTGAAGCCTTGTTACAGATAAATGCCTAGTTGGACTGTGATGGTGGGGAACCTTGTTTACGTAGACTGCCTTTGGGATGGGGAAGACCTGTATAACCAAACCACCAGTTTGAGTGGGATTCAGATTTTACTTGGGATGGTTCCATGATCTGGACTAAAAATTTGTTTCGAATCCTCCTTGTGGTGTGATTGAATTGGGTACAGTAGGCAGAGTCTAGGTGGAGTTGAGTGTTCTTCTCCACAGGCTAAAGAAGACTCCAAACCAACAGAACAGAGCACTTACCACCCAGAAGTACTGACAAATTTTAAGTGCAAAAGGTGTTTTTTATTTTAAAGTGCTTAAGTGCAATGCCATCAAATATATACAGGTACAGCCTCACTAGGCTACCTGCCCCTGCACGTCACTCAACAGAGCTTCCTTAGGGGGTATCAAAATAAGAAATAAGAGCCCAGATTTCTCACTTTCTTTGGACTTGTGTCGATTACAGAACTCTGGCCACTAAGGGGCCCCCTTTCACTGCAACTGCACTCATAAAATCTATGCATCTTCCAAACAAGTTAGTGTCAAGTTTCACTTTTTTACATTAAGTTAGGAAGTACTGTTTATGTGTGTGGGTAGGCTATAGGGAAGTTTTCGAAGCTGTTGCTATCTGCTGCATTGGTTGAGTGGAAATTAGCCAGCCTAGTAGCTGCATTACATAATCTAACGTTTGGTTTCTCCACATCTTTGAATGGGCTTACGCAAATATGGGGGCATATTTCTTAGTGTCATGATTGCTATAATAACCACCCCCCAGTTATGTATCATCTGAATGCAAGAATACATACCCCGATAGTGATGTATTTTTATCCTATGTAATTGTCTTATCTTGAAGGCAAAAAAAAATCAAAGTTTTAAAAATGAATACACATACACACATGGTTTGCTTCTCAATCTAGTTCACAAGGTAAACCTTAAAATGATCAAAAACAGTTGAACCCTCCCAGCATCATCATCATCTCTATATTCACTTATTACCTAACGCATTATATTATATATTGTTACTATTCCTGGTAGACTAGTTAACTCCCCCTTCCCCAATACCCTGTTATTGTATAGTTTCACTATCCTTGGTATTGTAGTGGAGCCCTCTTCCTAGTCTGTGTATGTGATGCCCACCTTCCCTTCCCCTTCCAACCCCCACGAACAGGCAACCTGCAAAGACTCAGCTCTCTAGACAGCCACCATCTGCCACATGCAAGTATTGTGACACTGTAGCACTGTATATAGCGATTCAGAACTTGAGGAACATCTAAAAGACTTGAAAAAATAAGTACACTACAACAAAAAATAAACTGCATGCGTAGACAGACCTTTTTTGCAACCAAAATGTTCTTTAGTTTTACTTTTTAATTTTGTTTAATACTCAGGATAATACTCAGGGATTTAGGACAACAGGAGAGAATTGCCCATTAATGTTGACCCCACTTCACAGTGGAGGTAACAAATTACCATCTTTAATGAACCTGTTAAGTCTTCCCTTAAATGCATTAACACTAGGGGCATCAGTTACATCGGCTGGTAGCTGATTCCATAGTCTAGCTGCTCTAGTAACATGACCCTGCCTCCAGGATTCTGTTTTAGCATGATTCTCAATAATCAGATGATTATGCTCCCTTAAGTCATATCTAATATCTTTATGGACAAGATGCAAGTCCCTTCTTAATACTTCATCATTTAGAATTGTGCACATCAACAAAATGTTCCCCCTGGCATGCCTAGTCTCAAGATGCCATAGCCCCATACCTGATAATCTTGTTTCATACGGTTTATCCTTGTATTGGGATACCAGTTTGGTAAATGACCTCTTTGGTCTTTCAATCAAAATTGTGTCCTTAAGATAAGGACTCCAACTTTGGGAGCAGTAGTCCATATTTGGTCATATATAGGTTTTATACAGCAGAAGTAATACATTAATGTTTCTAGAAAAAAAAGATCTGCAGTCACAGCTAACAAGGTGCATTGTTTTATTGGTGACATGTTTGTAGTGGGCACTACTCTTGAGGTTGGTACTAATATATACTCCAAGGTCCCTTTCACAAGTTGATGTTTTTAGTTGATTCCCTTGGACATGATAGTTCTGCTGTATATTGTTTTGCCCAAAATGCATAATTAGGCATTTATCTATACTAAATTGCATCGTGTTTCTTCTTGCCCACTCAATGATGTTCTCAATCTTTCCTAGATCTAAGCCTATCTACGAAGGTATCAACAATATCCCCCAGTTTTACATCATCCGCAGATTTACTCAGCTTGTTGTTACTCTCAATACTTAGATCACTTATGAAGACATTAAACAAAAGTGGATCCAGTACCAATCCCTGAGGGATGCCACTAGTGACCCTGGCCTCAGTGGATAAATAGCCGTTAATGGTTACTGATTGGGTTCTGTTAGTAAGCTATTCCTTTATCCATTTTATCACCTTGTGATTAATCTCTAAATGCACCAACTTCAAGACAAGACCACTATGACTTCTGGTGGAACCGAGAACCAAGATGGCGGTCTAGTCGCAAGCTCCGTGATCCCCCCCCTCACTAAATCCCTAGCAATCATCAAGTTTTACTGCCTTTGGGATCCAGAAAGAAGTATAATCGCAGAGACTATGGCTAAAATGATACAAAATCTGCTTATTTGTACACGGAAGAAAGTGGGAAAGAAAAGATCCAGCAGCCACAATGTCGGCCCGGGAGGCCTCCGACTCTGAGCTCTCTGTGGCCCTATCTGAAATCACTGAACAGATTACTACAGCCCGTGGCAAAATAAAGAACAAACGAGTGAAGCTTGATACAATATGCAAAGAATTGCTGGCATTTCGAGAGGACATAAAAGATATGTATGGGAAGCTGGGAAGAGATGTGACGAATTTAGAGCAACGAACAGATTCCACTGAGAGGCAAATCACTGTAGTAGAAAATAGGGTGGATGACATCGAAGAGTCTTTACACTAATTACAGGATCAATATGCTCTCCTCCATTCCAGACAAGAAGATGCAGAGAATAGGGCTAGACATAAGAACATTTGAATTTACTGTATCCCGGGGGGCTCAGAGGGCCAGGATCTCCCTGATTTCATCACGACTGTTTTGAAAACAGCCTTAGAATTGCCCTCAGATATGCCACTGGAATTAGAGTGAACCCACAGGGCATTGGGCCCACAACCAAACAATCCAAATGTTAGACCGCAGTCTATAATACTCCGCTTCCTCAGTTATGCAGTAAAAGAAAAGATATTGTCAGCAGCATGGCGTAAAGGGAAGATTTCCCATGGAGAGACTCAAATCTATTTAGATAATGATTATGCCCCCCAAACCATGATGAGTCGGAGGGCATATGCAGACATTCTCCCAGTTTTAAAAGAGGCAAATATTAAATTTTCCACCCCTTACCCTGCTCACCTTGTTGTGCAGCACCTGACAGGCAGGAAGAAGTTTCACTCTGCAGAGGAGGCCAGGGAAGAGCTCCTTAAAATGGGGATCCAGATTAAGAAGAGGGCTGAGTTAAGACCTATGGTCTCCCTGAGGGTACCTAGATGGCAGACAGTGACTCCACGTGAGAAACGTCGACAAGTGAGAGAGCAGAGACTGGACAGTCTGAAGAGTCGACTCGCTACATTTCGCAGATCCACTCGTGACAGAACCTGACTTAAACTCAGAAAAACACGGAGAAGTGTTCAGTGAATCTAATCTACAGATATACTTTGGAGATTTTAACTACAGAGACTAACATAACTGGGTCCAAGGCCCGACTCCAGGATGTTGCACAGGGACAATCTCAGGATGGTATAAATAGGCCTACAACAGATCTCAGTTATTTCAGTTTCGAGCAAATATATATGACTTTATAATTACAAGGAGAAGTAAATGAAGGTGAAAGAAGGAGGGTTTAGTGTACAAATAATAGGAGATATATATGACAGCCTAATGTTTACAAAAGAAAATTATAATCTGAAGCGGAGGGGGGAGCCTGCAGTTACCGCCAGGCTATCAGGTTTATGTTTAAGTTAGAAGGGCAGCAAAACATTACATTTTGTTTTATTTTTGGAATTTATTTTAACATTCTGCCCATTTTTTGTTTTAATCTTAGAGGGAATTTACACCCTCTGGAGGCCCGAGAGTAGCATGCACCCGGACTACCTCCGGTTCCTTCTGTTGGTTTGGAGGAACATTTAGGGAGAAGGCAAAGAATCGCCCTTACCTTGGAAGTTGCAGTAGATGTACATAGTTCAAGTGTTGAGGTGGGGTTTCTCCTCGACTTTTGGTTCACACAGTTGGCTGTACGGTTTGTACAGACTAACACATTTAAAACATGTAAACAAAAACAGTTGCTTCATTTTTTTCAATCGTATTTACAGCTACAGCAGGACAGCAGGGTTGACAGTAATGTTCAAATTAAAGATACACATGGGTGGAATTGTTTTTGGGGGAGGGGGGTGTGGCGAGGGGTTAAGGGCTATGAACCAAGCTCAAGGATAAATATTATAATGTTCCTTCACAGTATATCCAAATTATATCCTCCCATTTTACAGATGGAAGGGGAAGAGGTGCAGGGGGAAGGTCCAAATGCAACATAATTTTTTATAATGGCGATTCAATTTATTAGGGTTTTGTCCCTTAATATAAACGGGTTGAATAACCCGATTAAAAGAGCAAGACTCTTACAATACCTAAGGAAACATTTATCTGATGTCATATATTTATAGGATCGACACATCGAACATTCCAAATTATCGGAAGGGGGAGGCATTGTATATAAGCTCGCCTTTTTCTAGCGGAAACGGCGAGTAGTACCTATGATTCCCTGACCTCCCCTTTTCACCTATCCTCACAGCTCACTGATCCTCAGGGAAGGTATGTGATCCTTAAGGGGACATTGTTTGGGAAACAGGTAACACTGGTGAATGTGTACTTTCCTCCAATGATGCCAGTAACAGTATTGAAACGATTCTTTGGCAAATTAATAGACAATCTTCAGGGATGTTTGATTTATTTATTTATTTAGCTTTTGTTGACCGGGTAAGTGCACTAGACAAATCCTGCCTATTTTCAGGCACGACCTGGGGGAAGGGGATACAGATGAATGCCAACTGACCTTGAACCAGATTAAGCTGTCGGCGGTATTTTTAGTGAATGAGGGAAATTTGGCCAGGACACCGAGGAAATTCCCCTACTCTTTTCGATAAGTGCCATGGGATCTTTAACATCCACCTGAACTACCACCAATCCAGGCAGATGGGACCTCGGTTTAACGTCTCATCCGAAAGACGATTATGGGTGGGGATCTTAATCTTACCTTGAATCTCCATTTAGATTCATCAGCCCCACATAAGCATAGATCTTCCCCAGCCCTGAAATATTTCAGGACTAATATGGAAGCAGTTGCCATGACTGATGTCTGGAGGTTTTTTTATCCATCAACAAGGGGTTATACTTTCTGTTCTCCTCGTCATGACTCCCATTCCAGATTGGATTATTTTTTTATCACTCGGGAACATACAGATTACTTACAAGACCTGACAATTGGTCCCAGATTCCTTTCTGATCATTCACCTTTATTTTTGAAACTAGATTTTAAAATTCCTAAGAAAACCACTGGGTGGCATCTGAATACTTCATTTTTAAAGGATCAACCCTTTAGAGATAGCTTCAAAGCTAAAATTTCCCAGGTAATTGCAGAAAACTCAGGAGGAGAGGTCTCCGCATCTATACTGTGGGATACAATTAAGGTGGTGATTTGGGGGGAGATCATAGCCTATGCAGTAGCTAGGAAACAAAACTGGGGAAAGCAATATATTAAGCTTCATGGCGAATTGAGAGACCTACAGGTCCATGTCCCTATAACTGAAGAGATTAGGACACAAATGAAACAAATAGAAGCTAGTTTACAAAAGCTTTTAGATGAGAAATCATAAAGGTTTGAGGGAGGGCCAAAAGGGGCTCAGAACTTGGCTAGAAGATTAAGAGGGCAGAGGACAGCTACATATATTTCACACTTAACTGATTCTACACTGAATACACAAGTAACTCACGCAGAATAAATAAAAGTTAGCTTTAAGAATTATTATTCCCAGCTATATACCGCCCCTGTACTGGCTGATTCGAGTAAGTTGGAGAACTGTTTTCACTCCCTCACTCTTCCCCCTTTGCCAGAAGATGTGGCAGAGAGACTGAAGGCTCTGATTATGATGGAAGAACTTAAGAGAGTGGTAACAAATAGTAAAACCTTAAAAACCCCAGGCCCAGATGGAATGCCAGCGGAATGGTATAAAACTTTTTACAAACAAATTGCTCCTGTATTAGTTAAGTCATTTCAGGAGATCCAGGAGGGAGGTTCCCCCCTTCTTGGGATTAAACTTATATCTGTCTGGTGTTGAAACAAGGTAAGCCCCCAGATTTAGTTACTTCATATAGACCAATATCCTTACTCAATATGGATTATAAGTTGTTTATGTCTATATGGACTCATAGAATAGAAGAATTGATCCCCAAGCTAGTGAATCCAGATCAATCAGGGTTTGTCCAGAATCGACAAACTTCAGACAATATCCGAAGAACAGTACATCTCCTTGATTATGTGAATAAGAGAAAAAATCCCGGCAACCTTTGTCAGCCTGGGTGCCGACAAGGCTTTCGACCGGGTCAGCTGGATTTTCCTCTGGAGGACCCTCTCTGAGTTTGGTTTCCAGGAGCATTTATTTCCCTGCTAAGAAGGGTATATCGCGGCCTGCACTGGCTGCCAGTGGCTTGGCAAATCACCTTCAAGGTTGGTTTGCTGACCTATAAAGCCCTACATGACCTGGGACCTACCTACCTGAAAGAACTCCTTTGCCCCTACTGTCCCTCCCGCCCCCTCCGATCCATTGACGAGGGATTGTTAGAGATTCCTAGGGTCCATTTGAAAACATCAGGTGCTAGATCATTTAGTTTTATGGCACCGACCCTATGGAATTCTCTACCTCGTCAGGTGCGAAATTGCCCGACCGTCCTTAGTTTTAAAGGAGCTTTGAAGACCCACCTTTTTAGCATAGCTTTTAATGATTTATTTTAGTTTTAATTTTATTGTATTTATTGTTCAAAATGTACAGGCGCTTTGGTTTTAAGAAAAGCGCCTTTTAAAAATAAAGTTGAATTGAATTGAATTGAAAAAGTATATGCCTCTCCAAAGGCATATATCAAGGTGAATGGTCAGCTATCAGCATACATCTGGGTAGAGGGACTAGGCAGGGTTGCCCACTTTCCTCACTTTTGTTTGCTTTATATATTGAGCCACTGGCAGAGGCCATTAGGCGAAATCTTGACATTCATGGGATACCTCTGGGGGGGAGAGAATTTACTCTCTCATTATATGCGGACGATACATTGCTGACCCTATTACACCCTGAAAGCTCGGTGCCAGCCATTCTAGAGGTGATAGAGAGGTTCTCTGAGGTTGCTGGATATAAGATTAATATTCAAAAGACGGAGATTCTTCATCTCAACTTTGTCCCAACCCAGGGTCTGAGTGCTTTGTTACCAGCCAGATGCGAAATAACAGAATCTGATATCTGGGAGTCGTTGTTCCCAGAGACCTCGACCTTTCAGAGCTCCTGAACCTGGAGCCTGTGTCTTTAGCCATAGAACAACTAATGGGAAGGTGGCACATTTGCACTTATCATTCCATCAGCGTATCCAGACTATCCGAATGACAGTCTTTCCGAAGAGCTTATATTTTTTTCAAACTTTACCTTTAATTCCATCCAGATTTTATTTTTTTCCTGGGATAGAATATTCTCCAGGTTTGACTGGGCTGGGAAACACCCTAGGATAAAATGGTCATCTATACAATTACCTATCGCCAAAGGAGGTTTAAATCTCCCTAATCTAAAAGAATATCATAGAGCCACGACATCTAAAGTCATTCTTATTTGGCTTAATAGACATACTATGCCTCCATGGAAATTAATTAAATTTACCCTGAATGACCTTCATGATATATTCCCGGTTTTGTTTTCTCCATTAGACTCTATGCCATCTTTAAGGGACTTCATGTGGGGGACCCATAACATTTTAAAAATATGGTACGAAATTAGGTCAGCTCGGGAACTTGCAGAGCTTTTTTTTATTTTTGACTAGTGACTAGGGAAAAGCAGTTCATAGCAGCCAGCCAAGACCATACATATGAGGAGTGGCATAAATTAGGCCTTTTGATGTTTTACCAATTTCTAGATATACATGGGGTGATGCCCTTTGCCTCCTTACAGTCTAAATTTGGACTCCCTTTCACACACCACCTTAGATTTCTGCAGATACGTTCATATATGATGGTTTTGGGCTCCACTTGATTGGCCCTTCCCTCCCCAAAGCCTAACTTAATGAATATGATAATTGAGGCAATTGAGGGAAAACTCCCAACACAATTAATTGGTCAGCTTTATAGAGCCTTGAGGGAAAATTGGAAGCAGACCACAGAGAATGTTCTGACTAAATGGAACAAATAATTAAATACTCAGATTACATATGATAAATGGCTAGAGCCAATTATTTCGTCCATGAAGGCTTCTTCAGCTCCCTGTTGGCTCGAATATATTTGGAAATGCCATATGCTTTTCTTTTTTTTTTTTTTTTGAAATTGAAATTTATTAGAGAATTTTTTTCCATGAAAGTACATATATTAACAAACAGTCAATAGGTCAAGCTCTGTCTTCTTACACAGTACTAACACCAATACCAGAGGAAAGAAATAGGAAAGAAACAGAGAAGAGAAACAGGAGAGAGAATAGAAATTATAAGACGAGAGAGTGCCCACTCAACTTAAGAAAAGGAGACAGAGCATGAGAACATTTTTAAAAAAATGTGTTTTTATAGAGAATCAACTATCAGTTGAACATTGTGATTGCTGCATATAAATTATTAACTCTTACAGAAATTAAGGATACTCTGCCTAGTACTGAGGGCCCAGGCATCCACAGTCCCCATAACGGTGCACCTAAATTAAAAATACATAATGAATATGATAAGTCCTGAAACTTATGATAAAATAAATCTAATCCTCTAAGGAGGAAAGACCTCCTATCCTCCTTTCTTGACCAGAACCTCTGGACTGAACCTGGAGACTCTTTTTTTAAACATATCTTGCCAACAATTCTAATGCAGATTTCCCCTCCCGAGAGGCCATGAAATGCAGGAATGGTAACCATCTCCCCCTGAACTTCTCCAGGGATAACTTCAACTTGGCCATCAGATATTCCACATCTAGGATCCTGGTGCAGATATCATACCATGAAGTAATTGTAGGCTTATCCGGAGTAAGCCATAACAGGTTAATAGCCTTAAGGGCTGCTGCCTCCAAAATTCCATACAGGTAACGGGAAGATCTGGAGGTCAGGAGGGAGGGGCAGTCCCAATAATCAGTACTGAGGGGCCTCTGGCATCACTATCTCAAAAATCTTTCCAAAGGTATTTTACTTCCCTCCAGTACTCCCGTATAACTGTACAGTCCCAAAATATATGGGGATAAGTACCAACCGACAGTTTCTCAAGCAAAGGTAAGAGTGATGTAGCCCATAATGTTTTGTTACCACTGGGACTCTAAAAAATCTAACAGTCAACTTCCACCGAAATTCTCGCCAAAAGAGGGACGATGTGGTATTTTGGATAGCCTTCCAGATGGAATTCCAGTCTGAATCTGATAGGGCCTCCCCAAAGTCGTTATGCCAATTGTCCTTGACCTGAATTTGGGAGTCACCCTCTGTGAGATTCATCCCCTGCACTTATTTCGAGATCACTTTTTTATTTTATCAGGGTAGATAAAGTGAGCTGCACTGGACTAGTAGAAGGTTCCGCACCCAACTCAAGCTTGCTTTCATTTAAGCGGACATAGTGTCTAAGCTGGAGGTACCGGAAAATGTCAGTATGCTGGAGATTGAATTCGGCCTTTAATTGTTGGAAGGGTTTTATTAGATTCCCATCAAAAAGCTGGCCCAGACTGGTCAGACCAGCTGTACCCCACCGGTGAAAACCCAGGTCCCACCTGAGTGGGCCAAAATCTAGGCAGCTCAATATAGTCGTGGATTGATTAAGCTTTAAGGGAATACCAAGTTTTGAGTTCATGTCTCTCCAAACCTGGGAAATCACCCTAGTGAAGGGATTCCTAAAATCCAGCTGGCGCAGCCTAGGAATATCCAGGAAAATGAGGTCTGAAATGTTTCCCAAGGGAGAATCAGCCCTTTCAATCTGAACCCACTTAGGAAGGGAATCCTGAGTCATAGTTACCAATGGTTGTAGCTGGGATGCCCAGAAATATTTCTGGACATCTGGAATCCGGAAGCCCCCCCCCCCATCTTTTGGAGCCAGCATGGTCTTCCATCTAACTGGGGGCCTCCACCCAGACCAAGTAAATTTAGAGAGAGCTGAATTCAAATCTTGCCAGAAATTCCTCTGGGGTCTGAGAGGAATGGCACTCATTATAAACAACAGGCGAGGGAGAATATTCATGTGGATGGATTCTCCCCTGCCGGAAACAGAAAGGGGGAGCTCCCTCCACCTGTTGCAGTCCTCCTGAATCTCCTGAAGCACCCTTAGATGATTTGTGGAATATATAGCCTTAAAGTCCCTGGGGACCCATATCCCTAGATATCTAAACCCGGACTTACACCACTTAACTTGCTGCACCTCTGGTAGGGGCTGACCCAAGGAGCCCTCCAGAGGATATAGCTCGGATTTATCCAGATTAACCTTGTAACCGGAGAGGGCTCCGAATTCAGAGAGAAGGTCAAAAATCTTGGGAACAGCATTTACTGGATTTGAAATGTATAACAAGGTGTCATCCGCATATAAGGAGACCTTGACCTCCAACCCCCTAACCTGGAGACCTTTAAAAATATCAGTTTGCCGAATATATGCTGCCAGGGGTTCCAAACTGAGGGCAAACAGGAGAGGGGAGAGGGGGCAACCCTGCCTGGAACCTCGCTCAATCCCAGGTTGAGTGGAAATTGTCCCATTCACCTGGACCCTTGCTCTAGGTTTGGAATATAAATTGTTTATCCAGGACCGAAATTTCTCACCAAACCCAAAGCCCCCCAGGACCACGTCCAAATATTGCCAATTTAGACGATCAAATGCTTTCTCAGCATCTAAAGACAAAATTGCTGAAAGTGGGGAGTCTATGGGGAGCTGGGAAGTAGAAATGACATTTAACAGCAATCAGATGTTGTCTTGGATGTGCCTCCTGGGTATAAACCCGGTTTGATCCAGGTGAAATAGGGCGGGGACCACTTTCTGTAAACGTTTGCTGAAAAGCTTAGTGAAGATTTTTGCATCTTGGTTGAGCAGCAAAATTGGTTGGTACCCAGCACATGAGGCAAGATCCTTCTCCGGTTTGGGCAATACCAATATAAGGGCTTCTCCCCATGTGTCCGGCAAGGCCCCAGGCTCCTGCGCCACATTACAGACCCTAGTGAGCAATGGGGTTAACACCTCTTGGAACCCCTTATAAAAAATTCCGAGGTGAACCCATCTGGGCCGGGAGCCTTGCCAGAACTGAGAGCCCTGATAGCTGCCCCCACCTCTCCCTCAGTGAAGGGAACCTCCAGGGTTCTGAGTGCAAGATAGGGCAGGAAGCTCCAATCCTTGTAGGAAATTTGAGACTTTCTCACCGTGATCTTGTATTTCATCCTTCGCATACAGTTGCTTATAAAAATCTGCAAACTCTTGTGCTGTCTCCCCTGGAAGAACCCTATGAGGGAGATTAGGTGGGTCAGAACTAACCTTAGCCACATACCTATTGGCTGCCTGCTTGAGGAGCCCTTAGAGCAAGCAATCTGCCTGCCCTCTCTCCCCTCTCATAATAACGCTGCCCAGCATATCTAAGGAAGTTCTCCACCTTTCCGTGTAGTAAGGAGTTATAAGAATCCCTGGCCTCCCTCAATTTTTTGAGTGTATGACTAGACCCTGTACATTTATGTGTTGCCTCTAAGTCCACAATAGATGCGAGAGCCTCCTGCATATGAGCCTGATGTAATTTGTGCTTATGAGAGGCAAACGCTATCGTATGCCCTCTCACAACTGCCTTTAAGGCATCCCACAGATACTTAGGTTTGGAGAACACCTCCATGTTTTCTTTTAGGTAGCATTGAATAACCCTTTTAGTGGACTCTTTATACTGTATATCATTTAGTAGGCCCGGATCAAATCTCCATAATCCGCCCCCCACCACTGTGTCCCAACGAAGTTGGGCCTTAACCATGGCATGATCGGAAATCGTGATCGGGAGGATGGAAATATCCCTAAATGAATGCAAAGCATTTCTCTGGGTGTAAAATCTGTCCAACCTGGAGTACATATTGGAGGCCGGGGAGGAAAAGGTGAAAATTTTTCACTGAGGGATTGAACTGTCTCCATGGATCTATTAGTCCAGCTTCTGCAAGCACGTTATGAAGTAACCGAGAGCAGGACCTTGATCCTGGGGTTTTAGTAGTGCTTCTATCTTTACTGACGTCCTCTACACAGTTCCAATCCCCCATAAGGATAACCTGTCCGGGGGTAATCCCCCTACCAAGATAAAATGGGAGCGAAAAAACTCTCCGGAGGGTGGGGTAGGGGCAGAAATTCCGACCAAATGTATTGTTCGACCCTTGTAAATGCCAGAAACCGTCAGTTGATGTCTGGAGCCTGACTTAATTACAGACTGAATCTGAAAGGGGAGGCCCCTGCAGAATAGGATAGCTACTCCCCCCTTTTTTGATTGTGGGTGCTCATCTGAGCATAGCATACTCACCCAATCCCTGAGCAATTTCATGTGCTCTCCCAGGGTCAACCTGGTTTCCTGTAAACAGGCAATGTCACACTTTTCCCTTTTAAATTCAGCTAATACCTTTGCACGTTTAACAACGTTGTTAATTCCTTTTACATTAAGTGAGCAAATTGTTAAGTTAGCTGTATTATGTATCTAGGAAAACTCCAGAAATTAATAGGCACCCTATATCCACTAGTACAATCATAACACCGTGTCATAAAAAAAAGGCACCGTCTCAAAGAAAAGTAAAGGCAGAGAAGAGAGAAAGAATAGAAAAAAGACAGAGCGGAAAACAGTACAACAATCCAAACACACATTAAGTAAGATAAAACTATAAACATATCACAAAAAGTGCTGAACCTAGCTCCCCAAAAGGAGCTCAATGACATAAAGACGTTGCTTTTACGTGGCTTAACAATGAAAGTGTCCATCCGTGCTGACAGCAATCAACCTGGCAGGCGCATCAATATGAAGTAGGGGGGAACAAGGAACTACACCCCCTAAAGGGAACAACACTCTGCTAGGAGTGAAAAGGTTAGGGGTTCCCCAGAAATCTAAGGAGTCACTAACCTGTGCCCTGTATTGGTTTCCTTAAGGAAAAACTTCCGGGAAGGGCAGGGAAAAAGGAACCCTTCAGGTCTCCAACAAGAATCAACTAACCAAAATCATCATCAATGTGGAATCCAGTGCAACTCAGAAGACATACTAATACAAAAAAAACAAACAAACAAACCCCCACCCCAAATAACCAAGATGGGAGTGGGGAACACCTATTTATACTCCCACTCGGATACAAAGAGAAGGCTACTGTATGGGTTTTCACATCTTGGGCCGAAAATATAAAAATTTTCCCAATGATAATTTCTGGAGTGTTTCTACCTATATCGCTCTAACGAGTGGGTGGAGGTCTAGCATTCCAGGACTCCAGGCAGGCCTTTTAAACTCCACGCTGACTGGTAATCTGAGGCAGCTGTCTGAATTGCGAGGGTATAACCCTCTCTCCACCCACACTATGAGGGAGAAAAAAGAAACAAATGTCCCCTTCAAGCTAACGAGGAGTATGACCATCCATAGCTGTTTATTCCAAGAGAATAAATGAACAAATTGCCCATAACCCACTTGAAATCAGATTACTTAACTTATTTTAAATTATATAACCTTCCAATCTAGTAGCTGTCTGAAATATGGCCATGGGAACAGCGCCCTTCTACATGGAGACCCACAACGAATCAGCATCCCTCTTATTGAGGGGAAAGGAAGAGGAACTAAAAAAAAAAACCATGGGGTCAGGGAGACAAGAACCTGAGCTGGACTCCAGGAAGGTGCTACCCGGAAAATAGGTCCCTCCCACTCCGGCATCCGAAGCCCCCTGCGGCTCCAAAACGAACCTACCATACGCAGAAAAGGGATCCCCCGAACTCTCCACAACCCAGGGCCAGGGCAGCTAGCTGAGGGAACACAAAAAGGTAAACATCCTCAAAGCATAAATGTAAGTACTGAAGCACTTAACTTAATTTGCAATTTTAACCTCCTAAAGTACCCATAAATGAAATGGGTTCAGGTATGCCAATCAGTCCCCTAGAAAGAAACGGAGAAAAAATCAGTTAATGCAGTTCAGGTAGTCTTCACGGGATGCTTCCCCTTGATAATCCACTTAGATAGGTCAGCATGTAGAGGCAAAACAGAATCCGCTCTGAAGTGGGGCCGATTATTATTCCTCGAGCCCGGGGCCACTGCCCAGAGAAGCTGCTCAATCTCCTTCTCCGCGATCTCTTCTTTAATGTCTGGGACCTGAATGTCCTTAGAAACCAGGAAATCACGGGCCGACAGTAAAGAATCATAGATCTTGGGACCCTTGGGAGAGTCTATCTATAATCTAGTGGGGTAATGCAACTGGGCCCTCGTGCCTTTCTCTTTAAGCTGTTTCACAATGCCAAGCACCTTACGCCGACGTTGGGCCAAGGCTGGGGAAAAATCCTGGTCTACAAACACCTTCATCCCGTCAAAATTCAAATCCCTTTTTGCCCATGCCAGATGGAGGATCTTATCCTTAGTAGGATACTGCAGAAATCTGATTATAATAGCTCTGGAGGGAGGGCTCTTGCTTGGGCTTTGGGGCAAGGGCCCAGTGCGTCCTTTCAATCTCCAATTGGGTTTCTTCCTCCATCTGCAGCTCTGTTTTTAACCAGCATTCCATAAAGGCCACCATGTCAGCCTGCTCAGCCCCTTCTGGTATGCCAACCACCCGTATATTGTTGCGCCTGGAACATGCCTCTGCGTCTTCGGCCTTGACTGTTAGAGCTTTCTCCCTGCCAAATAGGAAAGCTAACGATCGGCCGTAGGCCATATGATTGGCCTGCAGCCCCTCCAGGTGTTGTTCCACAGCAGTTGTCCTAGACTCTAGCTTTTTAAAGTCTTGCTGAATATCTGAGACTTTTGCGTCTACCTTGTGTAGAAGCTTTATTATTTTCCTCGATTCTGCCCTAGTGCTGGTGGAGCCCGAATCAGAACACAAATCCTCCGCCCCAGTCTCTGAAAGCACAGATGAGCGCAAGGGGGCTAGACTGAGGCCTGCCATCGGTCTACCTTGAGAATTGACTGTGGCTACTTTAGCAACTAAAGATCACATTTTCTTCGTGTGGACCATTGCAGGTCCCTTCTTGTATCTAGAATGCAGAGTGGGAGCGCAAGATGTCACCGCAGTGCACTGGATTCTCTTCAATTTGTCGTTGGAGAACCAGAGCGAAGAGTTAAGCGGCCATTCCTGCCTGCTACATCACCGGAAGTGATATGCTTTTCTTTATGTCTCCAGATAAACTAGTTAAATTCTTTCCTGGAAACTCAGGAAAGTGTTGAAGAGAATGTGGGCAGGTGGAGGCTAATACCTCCCATATTTTTTTGTTCATGCTCGAAAATTTCCCAGTATTGGAAAGATATGGCTAGGAGTCTTCAAGTATTAATTGATACAGATTTGGTTTTAACAAATCAAATGATTCTCTTATACATAGGAAAAGAAGGTTCAGTACCTCCAAAAAAAAAGTAAACTTTATTTATATTTGGCTGCAGCTAAGAAGGTGATCACCCACCTATGGCGGAAGTCCACAGTCCCAACTTTAACTCACTGGCACTCTATAGTGTCAGAGATCCATCACCTGGAATGACTCTTTGCTAAAAGAGCTGACCATATTCTCCAGTTTGAAATTTATTGGAGGTCTTGGGTCTTCTATATTTCCCCATTAGATGATTCATTTCTCCCTTGATATGATAAGCCCCTTGGTATCTACATCTCTCTTCCCACATGTAGTTCATTATCAATTGTATGATGCCAATAGACATTATATGTCCAAAGTGATTTGTACAAATGGCTTAAACTGGATAGAATGTCCTGTAACATATGAATTTCCACTGTATGTGTATATCATGAACAATTTAATTGCTGTACATATGTATTCCTGCTGGGTTTGTTCATTGGACAGTGCTCTGGTACTCAGTGAGGAGTGCTATAAAAATAAAGATGATTATTATTATTGCTCTGAAAGCAAGATTGCTGTCTGCCAAAAGCTAGCAGCAGGGAACTGTAATTGGAGACATAGAAACATAGACTTTGATGGCAGATAAGGACCGCTTGGCCCACCTAGTCTGCCCATTTCCCTACCTATGGGATAAGCTGCAGATCCTAGTTAACCAACACCCTATTTCTTCCTAACCCCACAAGAATTGCCTTATGTCTGTCCTATGCATTCTCGAATTCTCCCACAGTTTTAGACCCCACAACCTCCTCAGAAAGGTTGTTCCATGTGCCATCACCCTCTCTGTGAAAAATACTTCCGTACATTGCCCCTGAGCCATCGCCCCTCTATGTTCAAATTGTGTCCCCTTGTTTTTGCACATCTCTTTTTCTGAAAGATGCTACCCTCTTGGACTTTGTTGATTCCACTGAGGTACTTAAAAGTTTCTATCATGTCCCCCATCCCTACTTTCCTCAAGGATATACATATTAAGCTCCTTTAGTCCCTCCTCGTATGGCTTCTCTTGCAGACCCTGCACCATCTTAGTTCCCCTCCTCTGGACTGCCTCCATCCTGTCTATGTCCTTGTGGAGATGGGGTCTCCAGAACTGGATGCAGTACTCCAGATGGGGTCTCACCAACTGTCTGTACAGAGGGATAACAACTCCCTGTTTTCTGCTAGTGATACCTCTCCCTATACGTCCCAGTATCCCCCAGCCCTCCCTACTGCCTTCTCACATTGCTTGCTAACCTTAAGGTCAACTGATATTATTACCCCCAGGTCCCTTTCCATTTTTGTTGTTGTTACTACCTCCCCCCCATTGTGTAATCTTCCTCTGTGTTTTTGTTTCCCAGGTGTATTATTTTGCACTTCTTTGCATTGAATCCAAGCTGCCATACTTCTGACCCATTCCTCCAACCTTGTCAAGTCCCTTTTCATCCTTTTCACGCCTCCTTGTATATCAACCCTGTTGCAGATCTTTATATCATCTGCAAAGAAGCATACTTTTCCTTTCAGTCCCTCTGCAATGTCACTTATAATGGCATTAAAAAGGACTGGACCCAGTACTGAACGCTGTGGAACCCCACTAGTAACCCCTCTTTCTTCAGAGTGGACTCCATTTACAATTACCTTCTGTGTCCTGTTGTCCAGTCAATGTTTTACCCAGGCTACCACCCTGGGGCCCACTCCCAGGCTGGTTAATTTGATTATTAATCTTGTGTGTAGGACTGTGTCAAATGCCTTGCTAAAGTCTAGGTAGTGAAAAAAAAAAGTTTCTGGAGACCAGCCACTCAGTTCATCATAAGAAATGTAGTTTTATTTTGATATTTTCTTAGAACACTGTGATCCTCTAGGTACACCCAACGTTTCACCCAACACCGGGCTTCCTCAGGGGCTTAGGATCTTGTGTTCCTAAATAAATACTTTCATTATTGGCTTTAGAACAACTAGGATTCAGTTTCCTGTTTGTGTCTAGCTTCAGATTATAACTTTTTTTATATCTGAAACAAGTTACAACCACTTGGAGTCTGTGCTTAGTTTCATTTCAGACCACCCAGGGGTACCATTCCAAACTTCCCTTCACTCAGATTTATAGCATTACAATGCTCATTTCTTGCCTAAGCTAAATAGCATGAGGTGCAGTTTCAGTTCAGGTGTGTCTAGGTATGCCATGTCCACACCCCCTCCCTGGTCTACTACTTTGGTTACCCAGTCAAAGAAATCAATTAGATTCATATGACATGACCTTCCCACTGTGAACCCATGCTGCCTTGGGTCCTCTGCCCCACTGGCCTCTAGGTACTCAACAATTCTTTCCTTCAGAAGTGATTCCATCACTTTCCCTACCACATAGGTCAAACTGACAGGTCTATAGTTTCCTGCCTCTGTCTTGTCCCCACTTTTGTGAAGGGGAATCACATCCGCCTTCCTCCAGTCCTCAAGTACCATACCATCCTCCCATGATTTGTTAAAAAGAGTAGTCAGTGGTGTCACTAGTTCTCCCCTGAATTTTCTTTAAGAATTCTGGGGTGAATTCATTCAGGCCCCATTGTTTTGTTCACCTTCAGTTTTAAGAGTTCTTTTAGGATCCTTTCTTCTGTGAAATGACTGGGATCAACCCTCCCATCCAGAGTGCTTAATTGGATTAGGCACCTCCCTCCTCGTTTGTGAATACTGAGCAGAAGTATTCGTTCAGTATCTCTGCTTTTTCACACCTGGTTTTGTGCTGCCTAAGCCACACCCCCAATTAACTGCTCTCCTCCTGACCTGGCAAACTGAGAATCTGATAGAGTTCCCTTCCCTCAACACAGAAAAATACACAGACTCTTTTTTACCCTAATTGAGACACCACACTTCTAAGCAAGTATCTGGTTGCTTAATCCCAACAGTCTCTGACTTCTGCTAAGTTAGAAGTGTTCTATTAGTTCTAGCTCTTTAGTCAGCTGCTTCTTGCTCTGAAAGCAAGATTGCTATCTGCCAAAAGCTAGCAGCAGACATAAAAAAAAGATTTTGTCTATCTCCAGTGTCAAACAGTGCAAGTCTACCATAACCCAAGGGGGTCAAGGTAACGACCGGCGCAGACAGTTCCGAGGGGGGTTCTGTTCCTCCCATAATCTGCTCCAGAGAATGGAGGAACCAACTCGGGTAACATGGTTACAGTGTCAAAGGAGCACTGAGGCACTGTGCAGAAGGCCTAGCACCAAGCTGGTGGCCTTACTAGGCAGCACGCAGGCCCACTATCCTCTTGAGGAGGTTTTTTTTCGCTTGAGATGGGCCAGAACAATGTCAGGTGCCTTTTTAAGGGATATTCTCCACCCCAGTTCTTCCTGAGGTGAAAAGACCAGATGTAGTTAGAGCTCCTGACCCCATCTTTCCTCAGGACCATAGTACAGGTCCTGCTAAATCAAACAAGGTCATGGATCATATGATTTCATTTTATAGTCCCCAAAAAGTGGGAGTTTTGCCAGACCCTTTGTCTTCAAGTGCCTGAACAAGTGTGCTCCAAAATCTTTGCAGGATGGAGCCCAGGAGGTCTCACTGGGTTGCTCAGTCAATTTTTTTAAGCCTCATTGCATGTGATGAATGTCTACCATCATATTCCTCAGTCCTACTGAGAGTCCCTCAGTTTTTTATTATTATTTTATTATTTTTGGTCCAATTTTCTTCCCTTCAGATCTCATCTGCCCGCCACCCCATGCCCAGGCTTACCCCCCTGGGCAGGGCCACCAAGGGGGCTTCCCTCTCCCGAATAGACATTGTGGGCAAGACCCTGATTACCCCAGGACTCTCCCGGTGGGCATCAGTGGCAGTGGACAGCAGAGCAAGACGAGCCATCATGCTGGGAGCCGGCATTTTTTTAAATAGTTTTTTTCCTGGGAGTGGGGACATGCAATGATGTCCAGCATCCGCCCCGCCCTCCTGAACATTCAGGCACCGGTCGCTACAGTACCCCCGGCCTCCGCCAGGGGTCTGCCAAGCACCAGACACACTCCTCTCCCTCCCTTCCTCCAGAGAAGGTGAGCAGACTTCTGGACATTCCATCCTTCTCCCCCCCGGCTGGCCCTCTGATGCCCCGGATCTGTTCCCTAACCCAGGTCGCTGACGTCACAAGTAGAAATCCAATCACTGCGTGAATGGGTCAACCGAGAGTTCCTCAGGTTTTGATATTGAACCAACATCCAAGCAGGGCACCTTCTTTTGCCCGAGCATCAACCCCACTGAGTTCCTCAAAGGTGTTGATAGTCCTGGTGGCCTATTGTCTATCCTGTCTGAACAAACTGATTATTCATGCAATAACATTGTCTCTGGCAAGAGGTTGTTCTTCCACACTCTAGGTCTGCTAGAGTTGCATGGCTAAGGGTGATCAGGAGCAGAGCTCCCCCAAGCTGTCTCAGACCTCGAACATCCTGGTGATGGTTTTTTGCCACAAACCAAGGAAGGTTCACCTTTCTGGAAGGTGACTTTTATCAAAGTCCACTGTTTCAGGACACAGTCCTCTGCATCTTCCCTAGATCTGCCTGTTTTTTAGTTCTCAGGATAGGCAGTGATTCCCAATCCTATGGGTTCACTTCTAGATGAGGGCCTATTCAATTGTTTTTTTCTGTCAGCCTATGATTTCTCATTGGAGGCTTAGCAGCCAGTTCCCACCCCCTCTCAGCTTCATCACTTCCTGAATTGGTGAGTGTATGTACAGGATCTCTGCAGAGATAAAGTAAGTTTCCGAGAATTAATTATCACAACAGATGTCTGCTTCATGGTTGGGAGCAGGTAGAAGCCAGACTCCCACTCGGAGAACAGGGTCTGTTAGGCTCAGTAGCTCCAGGAGATGGAGATGATCCACCTAGCCTCCCTTAGGTCTCAATCATGCTGCTAAGCATGGGCGTACATTCTACCAGTCCATGTAGGCGCAGGAGATTTTCGAGAGGTCACTGACCTGTCTGCAGTTCTCATGACAGGAATATTGAACTTTCAGGTGGACTGCCTATGCTGTAAAAATGTTTATCCTGTGGAGTGGCGGTTGAACCTGTACAACTGGTTCATTAACATCAGGTTGCTGTTTACATCCAGCCACTTTGCTCAGATCCGAAAAAGGTTCTCAGTCTTCTTCGGTCTTCACAGCCGGGGCAGTGTTCACTCTGCCTTAAGAGTGGATCTCCAGCACAGAGTATGCTTACTCCACTGATTCTCCTTTAAGTTTGAAAAAATATATATATATATATAATATAAAGGGTGCTCTAAAGAGCCACCTCTTATTAGCTGCAGAGTGGCCGAGAAGACTGTGGTTCTAGGACATAGCGAATCTTGCTCAACAACACCCTTCAGCCCTCTGGTGTGGAGACCTACTATCAGGGTCACTCTCACTCCCCCCCCCCAAAAAAAAAGCTAGGAATGAGACAGCTTGCGACTTGGCTCCTTAGAGTTGGAGGCCCCCTTTTTACATAGGAAATCAATGAATAAATATAGGTTTTCTGGAGGAACTTCTTGACACCTTGCTGGATGCCAAATATTCTCTGGGTCAGCAGCCCATGCTCCAGTAAGGGCTACCTCTCCTTTTTATCTTGGGCTAGCAGGGAAGGTTATTTCCTTCACTGGCAGCTATTCTGCACTTTTTTGAGTCCTCTACAAGAAGGTGTGATGAGGAGGTTGACATCGAGCACATTCTTAGACCAGGTTCTGCTTCACAGCATCCTGGGATTTTCAGGCTATGGCCTGATAGGGGTGTGTTTAGTAGGACACATCTGGTGTTCTAGCTCCAGTTCTCTGGGAATCCAAACTGGGTTCTGAATTCTTCTTGCAAGAAGTTTTGCGAACGTTCACATACATTTCATTGGATGTTTTGTTTTACAAGGTCTGTTTTTTTCCTAGTGGCCAGGTGTACAGCTGAGAGAGTGGGTGAACTCCAGGCTTGGTCTCATGAGGAGATTTAGCTTCTTATGCATAAAGACAAGTGGTCCTCAGGATAGTTAAGTTTTTTGTCCCAGAAGTGCTCATGGCATTCCTTGTGAACCAGGAAACCTGCTTTCCACCCCTTTGTACGTAACCTTCTCACCTCAAGAGAAGGAATTACACAAGTTGGATTGTATTGGGCACTTAAGTGCTACCTTAATAAGCGACCTAGTGCCATAACTCACATGGTCTATTTCCATTGGAGCAGCTAAGCTGCATCAAGCCTCTAGGTGCAGGCCTCCATTGCTAAGGCCTATGTCATAAAAAAAAAAGATAAGCCTTTGGCTTTCTTCAAAGCTTACTCCACCACAGCAAGGGCAACTTCCTCGGCGGAGAGAGGCGAAGCCTCATTTTTAGAGCTATGCAAGCCAGCTACGTGACTTTCCCTCCACGCTTTCATAAGCATTACAAATTGGTTGTCAGAGTTTTTCTGCTAAGACACCTTTGGTCACAGAGTGTTGCAGGCAGCAGTTCACAGGTATTTTCTGATATTTTCAGGTGTATGGAATAATATTCTCCTCCCTCCTGTTTTTTTCTCAGGGCACTGCTTCTTAGAACCCGGTTGTTATGATTATCCATTGACAATGTGGAGCACTACAGAAAGAAGAAATTAACTTCATACTTACTGTAATTTCCTTTTCTGTTAGCTCCAGCATTGTCAATGGAGCCTGGGCAGGAGCCAGCTCCTGGAGGAGAATCTTATCTGATATGTCGGAAGACAGGTTCGGTTCATTAAACTCCCCTACTTGGATCTCTCTCTCTCTCTCTCTCTCTCTCTGTTGTGCTGCGCTGTACTCTGAATTGATATAATTACAACATAAGGTTTTCCTCAATTAATCTGCGACCACAAGTGAGCAGGTTTTTTTAGTCCTTCTTCAGTGTTTTTTCCTGTTGCAGATAATTCGCTACACTCAATAAAAAGAAACCACAGAACCTGCCTCATTTTGAGTTAGCTTCCATTCACAGGTCCGTGACTGTATGAGACCTATTACATTTTGAAGGTCATCCTGCAAAAGGACAGAATAATCCAGACCTGGAGCCCATGGAGAACAATTCCTTCCTCGAATGTCTGCTAGGCAGGTAAGACAGTATTTTATTTAAAGTATTGGCAAATGAGTAATAGTGGTTTAGCATACATGAACATGGCACTGCATAGCAAGTAGGAACTGAGGAACTGCAGCTGCATGGAATCCTCATATGCCCAACATACAAAAGGTTGGACTGTGTCATTTCCCCTGGTGGGAGTGAACAATACCTAGTTGTTATGACTACCCATTGACAATGTTGGAGCTATCAGAAAAGGAAATTACAGTAAGTAAGAAGTTAAGTTCTTCTATGTTTCTGCATCATTACACAGAAACACAGAATTTGATGGCAGATAAGGACCGCTTGGCCCACCTAGTCTGCTCATTTTCTTACCTAATGCATAGGCTGCAAATCCTAGTTAACCAACAGCCTACTTCCTCCTACCCCCCAACTAGAATTGCCTTATGTCTGTCCAATGCATTCTTGAATTCCTCCACTGTTTTTGAGTCCACTACCTCCTCAGGAAGGCTGTTCCATGTATCCACAACCCTCTCAGTGAAAAAATACTTCCTCATGTTACCTTTGAGCCATCCCCCCTCTATCTTCAAATTGTGCCCCCTTGTTCTTGCACATCTCTTTTTCTGAAAGATGCTACCATCTTGGACTCTGTTGATTCCCTTGATGTACTTGAAAGTTTCTATCATGTCCCCCCTCTCCCTCCTCTCCTTGAGTGTATACATATTAAGCTTCTTTAATCTCTCTCTTTGTATGTCTTCTGGTGCAGACCCTGCACCATTTTAGTTGCCCTCCTCTGGACAGCCTCCATCCTGTCTATGTCTTTGTGGAGATGGGGTCTCCAGAACTGGATGCAGAACTCCAGATGGGGTCTCACCAACTGTCTGTACAAAGGGATAACAACTTCCTGTTTTCTACTGGTGAGGCCTCTCCCTATGTATCCCAGTATCCCACCAGCTCTTCTTACTGCCTTCTCACATTGCTTGCCCACCTTAAGGCCATCTGATATGACTACCCCCAGGTCCCTTTCCATTTCTGTAGTTGCTATTATCTCACCCCCATTGTGTACTCTTCCCCGGATTATTGTTTCCCAGGTGCATTACTTTGCACTTCTTCACATTGAATCTAAGCTGCCATATATTTGACCATTCCTCCAACTTTGCCAAGTCCCTTTGCATCCTCTCCACCCCACATTCTGTATCAACCCTGTTGCAGATCTTTGTATCATCTGCAAAGAGACATACTTTTCCTTCCAGCCCCTCTGCACTGTCACTTATAAAGACATCCTTCATCACAGCATCAAGTCTGTGAAGGTAGAACAGACACTCCGTATTCCTAGTTCAAAGACGCAGTATTAACATGCAATACTGCATTAAATGCTTTATTAAATAAAATATATGAGGAAACTGAAAACTTGGATACCAACAGAGTGGCACATAAAAACATTTGTGTGAATGCAGTTACTTGCTGAAAAAAATGGGGGGGCCGGGGGAATGTGGGGGTTGAGGAACAGAATGAGGTAGGGAACAAACAAAAAAGGGTAGATGAAAAGAACACATTACCATAATATTATTCAAGACAGTTGCTCCAGATCACAAAAAAAAGCTGAAAGAGAAGTCACTATTTAGTCCTGCTGGGTCAGAATTCCCAATTCAAAAATCCAGTAGGCTTCCCTCTGCTTAAGTTCCTTGCTAATGTCACCTCCTCTATTGTAAAAAGGCACCTTCTTTAGTCCCACAAAACCAAAGGTTTGCTGCCAACCTGTTATTAGTTTCTTTGATATGTTTGGCCATCATATAAGAATCATCACCCATCCGTATCGCAGTCTTGTGTTCTGCCACCCACAATTTCAGCATGTTTTATTTTGTTCTATATGTGAGTTCCAACAAATGCAAGATCATATAAATGATGCCCTCAGAGGAGCAGTTGATAAACTCCTTATCTCCTGCTTGTTCCCATTCCTCAGATGCCTGAAGAATGTGATATTCAAAGTGTTCAAACAATGTGGGCATTGCCCACATCGAAAATTGCCCTTGGGTGGTGGTGACAACCAGGTCAGAGAAGTACTGGAAATTGGAAGAACTGATTTAAGCAATGAATCTTAACAGGTCTGTTGGTGGACACTTACTGGATTGTGATAAGTCCATCCTTGCTCCTCTCCTGGAGTTGTTGCAGGGGTGGGGGTATGTTTCAGAGCAAGCAGTGTAAGCTATCACGTGGACAGGCTGCACCGCTCACTCCAACGCACCCAGCTGGTGCCCCCACACAACCGACCACACTCTCCCCACTCATGGCTCCTCTCCAGCATGTTTTCAATTGGTGCTGAGAGGGGCCATCTAAACACAAATTGATCAGCACAGGAGGTTTCAGTGGCACCAGAACAGACTGGGGCATGTGTTAGGTAATGGCCATGTAAACAAGCCTTAAGATTTCTTTCCTTTTCTGTAGTAGATCAGTGGCAGTTAACTCAAGAACTTTTCAAGCTTTTCTTCCCCTGCAGTACATCCTAATACAGTACAGTCCTGTTTATCCAAACTGCATTGGTGGCAAGTTCGAAGTTCAGATAAAATGGAGTTCGTAATATCAGGGCCACTATTGATTTTGGTGGAGTACACCATGTTTGCAAAGTTAAACAATGAAATACCTGTACTGTAAGCATACTGTGCTTGTGCATATAGCAAGGAAGTGCTTACAACTGTGGGTAATGTTGGTAAATCGTGTGTTTATATTTTTTTTGTTACATTGCTTTAAGTGCTTTACTGCAATACAGTACTGTGCAGTTAGTTGTTCACTGTATTACATTCATACAGTGTTCAGTGCTTTAGTTTTGTTTTTATTATGTTTTTACAAAAAAGTCCTTCACGAATGTTTATTGAAGTGGTCGGAGCCTTGCTCTGAGGTTGCGAACCAGCATTAGAAGAACCATTTTGCAGTCTGCCTGACCCTCCATCCATAGCATGCAATTACTGAAATGCTCAACAGCCTCCATGTGCATTGGAATGTGTACTGATTTTGCTTCTTCACCGCTCTCACTATCTGCTACTGCCGTGAGCTGGCTAGGGCAGATTTGATCAATGATGCACTCATCAGTCAAGAATGAGTGTCCGTCCTCCTTGTAGTCACACTGGACCCTTCTCCTCAACATCCTCACCACTCAAGCTGATATTTAGTTTGACAGTAAGGTTTTCTCTCAGCTCTGTGATCTCTGTGTTGAGGTCTGCCTCCCTGAGCTGAGCATCCTGCTCCCCCTGCTCAGTCTGATGAGCCTTGGTCTCTGTCACTAACTCTGCCTCTCGAGTGGTGTCTGATCCCTGATTGTTTCCAGGCTTTTGCTATGGTGTCCGCCTGAACATGGTCCCAGGCTTCACCAGCCATGTAAATCGCATCCTTGAGCATTATGGACTTGACAATGTCCTGCAATGACATATCCTTATTTGTGTCCAAAAGGACAGCCTGAAGTAGCTGCTTTCTATAGTGCCTTTTAAAGATCTCCAGGATCCTTTAGTCATAAGGCTGTATCTTGAATGTTGTGTTTGGTGACAGAAATAAACATGCTGCCATCATTCGTTTTAACAGCTTGAATTTCAGGGTGGACTGGGTAGGTGAGTTATCAAGCAGCAGCACCACTTTCAAGGGTAGATTTTGGTTCTGTAGGTGGCACCTTATGGCAGGAACAAAATCCTCTTTGAGCCACCTCACAAAGATAACAAAATCCATCCAGGCATTCCTCTGCTGGACATAGAGAAGTGGAAGATTAGCCAGGTTAACATGCCAGAAGCATCTTGGCTCTCTTGATTTACCTGTCAGCAAGGGATGCAACGTATGGCTCCCAGTGGCATTCACACATGCAAGAATAGTAGTTCTATCTTTCTGTTTCTTAAAACCAGGGGCATCTTTCTTAGCTCCATGTGCCAAGGTTTTATCCAGCAAACACCTCCAGTATAACCCAGTTTCATCTGCATTATAGATTTGCTCCAGTGTTAGTAATTCAACCCTGATGATATCTTTGAGTTGCTGCATGAATGGAGCAACACCCTCCTTGGCAGCACTCAAGTGTTCATCGCATGAACAAAGCTGGTGGATACTATGCCATTTTTTAAATCTAGCAAGACAACCATCACTCGCCACAAACGTGCCACTGGTATCTCCCAGCCTTGTATGGAATTTAAACGCTCTCTCTTTTCAGGAGAGGGCCTGAGATAGGAGTCCCCATCTCCCTCTCTTGACAAAACTAGAGGTAAATGGCATCCTCCCACTCATTATCATTGCACGTGCACATATTTTATCTTTTCTCTAGACCAGATGAGCCCTCCTTTGACATGGCAAAGCCACACAGCTGCTTCACTGCCTCTTTGATGTCATGGACTGTTGACTTTCCCACTCCATATTTGGCAGCTAGTGTGACAGCCTGGTCCCCATTTTCCAAATGCCCTAGTATCCTTAGCTTCTGTTGCAGGGTGAGTACAGTCCATTTTCATATGTCTCAGATTGTATTTCCTGGAGTGTGTTAGGCACCTACGCTCTAAGGAGCTATTCCCTAATTGCCCTCCAAGTTCCAAGGGTCAAAACTCATTTCGGCAAAGCTGCTCTAAGCTTCTCTTTACCCACATTGTGGAACGGTTTGCAAAGGAACTTGAAGCTGAGCTGCCCTGTTAGCCTGAATATCTTCAAGGCGCTCTATGATCGCTACATGAAAGCACCTTGCAAATGTTTTCCTCACCGCTAGCCCACTAATTCCGCAACTCCCCCTTTCCATCCTGATGCTCGCCATGTTTTTACACCTGGCTCTCACTCTTTCCCTTTTAACTCTTCCTGCTGCACCCACCCTTTCCTGTCCACTCCAGCCTGGCTAAAGTCCCACCCCATCCATAGCAGTGTCTCAATTATCTACCCCTCCTCCGTCATTATCATAATAAACAAGTACACGTCAGCTATCGTCACTTTCTGTGGTTTTAGCTCAATTTTTCCCCCAGTCATCAGTAATATATCCCTCCTCTTCTTTACCTCTCTAACCTGCCAACCCATACACGGCCTCTTTCCCCTACACAGTATGTGTTGTTGCCAGCTGCCTCACTCAAAAGATCTCTGCTTATAGCCTCTGTATGCTAATGGTTGATTGTACATCTGCTGACTTCTTCAATTGTAAAATAATGCTTTTTTTTTTATTTCAACCTTGTACTGTACTGTATACATTGTATATACTTTTTCTTCCCTGTATATTATTGCTTTTTGTATACCTGCTTCTGTACTGTACTTTGATGTATTCATGACCAGGTCCACCTTGCAAATAAGCCTTGCTCAATGGTGCCCGCCTGGATAAATAAAGATTTTGATTGATTGATTTTTATTTATTTATTTACTTATTAAAATCTCAGAATTACAAACCTTTGAGTCGGGGACAAATTTACAAAGGCTCCACATCAAAAATTTCACAGTAAGCAATGCAAGACATCAAGACAGTACAAATACATTAGGTGTACAAGGGGAGGAAGAAAACACAGTAAGGCAAAAATAAAAACACAACAATGTTAAATAACAATGTAGCAGTTGAGGAGAACAATACAAGGCAATGCAAGTGCTGTATACCAAAGTTATCATGAGGAAATAAATGACCAGTAAGGAAAGAGTAAGAATCAAAGGAATCAATAGAATAGGTGTAGTATACCAAAGGGAGGCAAGAGTATGCAACACAGAGGTGGGAACTAGGACAAGATTGCCCAGGCATCAGTGAAGTGGCAGTCCAGGGGATATTGTCAATCATAGTAGTAGGGCGGAAAACAAAAAGGTAAGAAGGGGGAAGGGAAATCATATACAAAGGAGCAGAGAGAGGAAATGATGAAGGGGGAATGAGGGCAGGAAGCGAGTGGAAAGGGGGATAAATGAAATAATGTGGATGGGGCAGGCAGAGAACAGAGAGCAGGGTGAACAGGAACAGACGGAGGAACAGTTAGGAGAAATTGAGGAAGTCAAGTGGGAGAAAGGAGGGAGCACTAGGAACAGTCCCATCTGTTTAATGTAAGAAGGTGCTGCCAGAGTTTAAGTTTAAAGAGGCCTAACTTAGTTTCAGAAAGAACCTCAGTGGGTAGACTATTTAGCCAGACTGGGGCCCTATACATAAAGGCCCTAGCCTCTGAGCAGTCCTGCAGAAGGGGACAAGAAAGGATGCCTTAGAGGAGTTTCATGTTGCCTGGGGAGCAGGGGCAGGTGTTCGATGGCCGGTGATTCCACATATAAGGTGCTTGGTAAAAAAATACTTTCTGTCTAGTTTTCAGCTAGTACAAGGAAAGAACTAATGACAACATTTCATCTGAATTTATTTATTTTTTATTTATTTATTTGGTTCTAGGATTACAGATACCTTTGAGCCAAGGCTCTTTTACAAAGGTTCCACGTCAGCTGAAGTACAATACAGAGGATACAACAGAAATAACAACATTGCAGGTAAACAGCACATTATACAGTTATTAATTAAGGGAGAAGACAACACATTAGAGAGCTCAGTACATAGAATGGCCCAGAGCAGCATCAACTAGGAGAGGGGTAAAGAACAATGGAGGAGGAACGGGATGGCAAGATGGGAGTAGTAGCAGCCAGAGGCATTGTCAGACATCACCGGGAGAAGTGCTGGAGAGAGGGGGAAGGTGGGGAGGGGTCATGGGAGCAGAGGTAAAATAGGAAATAAGTGCTATGGGAGGGGTGGCAAGGCTAGACTGTTCGTGGTGGCAAATATTTCTCATTAGGTGAGGCAATCACAGGAGCGGGAGGCAGTAAGATGGAGTCGGAGCCTGGTTTTAAACATGCCAAGTTTGGGAGCAGTGGAGATGGTGGTGCTGAGTCCATTCAGCCACGAGAGAGCCCTACAGGTAAAAGAGCATGGTCATTTTTCTGTATTGACAGCAATTCTTAAGTGGACTATCTTTCCCTTTTTGATACGCTGTCCCAGACAAAGTTTATCTTTCTCTTGTAAAGGGAGCCACTGATGTTTTGTGTATAACTAATCTGGTTTGCATGGATATTTTTGGTTCATATGTTGGCTTGTGTTAACAGGCCTATTCTCAGAGTGTTGTTCTGCTCTGTAGTATGCCCTTTCTATCACTCTCTGCAGATATCTCCTTTCTGAAAATGTTTGTGCCATCGTCACTGCTCCTGCCTCTAACTGCTCTTCAGTAGTACATTCCTCATTAGCCTTAGGAACTGCCCAGTTCCAACAGGCCTCACAATGTGCTGCCCCAATAGCTTTTCACGTGACCTTGTGGAGTGTGACCTTTCATCTATTAGGACAGCGGATACAAGAGCATGTCCACAGTATTCGTAAAGAGAACAGCAACACCCCAGCGGGCATGCTCTTTGCTGAAAACCATGCAAAGGATCCTTCCCATTTATACTTCATGGGACTAGAGTGGGTAAAACCTGATACCAGTCCAAACTTCGCCTACAGCCAATGACTGAATATCGCACCACCTGCGCCATAGCGCAGCTAGAGAGGGGAAGTTGAGCAGATCTGATGCGCCATAGCACAACAAGGGATGTTCAGCTGAGCAGTCCAGAGGTGCCGTAGCACAACCAGGGATGCCCCCCAGCAGCAGAGCAATGCAACTGTACAACCAGGGAGGTAGGGGCCCACCACCCATGCCACAGATGGGCACAGGAACACACAGCAGAAAAGACATCGTCCCCCCACACCCCATGCACTGCACAACTGGGGGAGGGCTGGAATAACCACTGGCCCATGGAGACAAGCAAACAACCCACAGCCGGGCCATGGTGCCCCATCACACCTACCGGCAAGCTGTGACTGGCACACAAGAAGGGCTGACCACCCCGTGCCACACCATCCCCCCCAATGCAGAGCATACCCTACACCATGACCCCCAGACACCCCCCATGAGCAGTGACCACCACTGCAGGAAATCCCATGCATGCCACCACCCCCACTGTGACACTGCAACCCTGTGCACCACAGAACCATGCAAGCCAGCCCCACCATGAGCACCCATCAGCGGGTGACATGACACAGCAATGCAACAACGGCAGACACAGTGCCACCATGCACAGTCCCCCCGAAGGTACTGCTGAGAGACCAACCATGCGTCGGCACATGAGGTACCCCACACAGGATAGGGCGTGCCCCGGACACCATCACCAGTGGTACAGCACCCTGCACAGTATTTCAGTGACACACCCCGACCCACCACTGGCCCCAACAGCCAGCACAGACACCCACAGTGGTGCGTGGAAGCATGCACCACACCGGATGCCACACAGTGTATGGACAGATACCCACCCATACCCAAGGGCACAACACAGGGACGCAGTGGTGGGGCAACCAAGCCCCCAGTGTGGGCCCATGTAAACTGTGTACACACAACCCACAGTCCTCCATAGCACTGGAGTGCCAGCCACCCTGCGCAGGCACTGTGGACCCCTACACCACCATCATTCACCCGGAGCACAAGTCACAGACAGTGGGGCACATCCCCTGCAACACACACAAGGCACAGCATGGAGGTGGGACAACAACTGTGGAGCCTACAGTGCCACCCGAGGCAGACATGCACCACACCAGTGACAGGAGGCAACCCAGCAATGTGATGGGTACAGTGGCTGCCCTGCAGGGACTGCCACCACTGACATGCCAGCGGACCGTGCAGGTCACAGACATGCATGTGTGTTAGCTGCACAGGCCATGGACAGGCTGACGGGTGCACCATGGACACAGAGCACGCACCATGGACCACTGCACACAGTCATCCAATGCACAGGGCACAACACACACACCACAGACACTGACTGATAGCTACCCCCACACCATAGTCACCCTCACATGGACACACACACATACCCATGACCGCACCACCCCTGACACCATGCACACCACTGCAGCTGAGAACCTATAGCCCGCTGCAAATCAGAGACCACCACAGTATTCATATCAAAATTAAATGTATTGAACAAACATATAAAATTCAACTATTTACAATATTACGTACAAACTATATACAAGGTTAGGGGGGCCACAAACAAAGTGGGGGTGGGTAGGGGCAGGGGTGGACAAATGGGACGGGAAAGGAGGGGTGTGAGGGTGGGTCCAGGGGGGTAGGGGAATACAGGGACTGATTGATCCCTAGTGGAAGCACCTCTCCCCGCTCCGACTCCTCCGAGCTCTGTGCCTCCGCAGGACCCCAGTGTCATCTATCCATCTGAGGATGTCCGGTGAAGCCCTCGCCACCAGGAGTATCTCCCACAGTACCTCCCTGATTTCCCGTAGATGGCATGTACCTAGGACAAGGGAGCACAGTCAATAGGTGTGAATGCACAACCCCATACAGCCTGCCCACTGTGCATGGCATACGGCCATGGGACATACCTCTGTGATGGTGTGTGACCACCCACAGTGATCACGTCCACATGACTTGCCCACCCAGGTGCATACAGCCATGCGGAATGCTGCACACACCCACTGGCCAAGTCACGCACAGCACCGCTGTGGCCGTTTAGTGACATGGCTATGTGGTGCAAAGGCAGTGGCACAACCATGTATCTGGTGCATGCATGGACCACCATTAATGCACTCCCAGACATGCATTGCCACTGGACAGTGCTGACTGTAACAAGTCACGTGCATGGCAGTGGTGTCGATGGATGGTGGTCATGCCCCACTGCCCAGCATGCAATAGTAATCATGGATGTATGGCACTCACCTTCATCGGGCCAGTCCAGTGGGCAGTGAGGGCCCTCGCCCCTCCTTGCTGCACCCTGCTCTTCCTGCCGCCGCTCTTCACGGGCACTGCGGCATTCCTCCGGGTCTGTGGGGCAAACATAGAGAGAGGAATATCAGTACAATCCTGTAGCAAAGTCCCCCTGCCCCCAGGTGTGTGCCTCCCACCAGCCAGACCCACCCACCCCACACCCTGTGAACACCACCACAGCCAACCCCAGACGGTCCCTCCCCCATGTACTGGACACATACAACACTGTTACCCATATGGAAGATAAAAGTGTGTTGACATAACCCCTACCTGGCTGTGGCACCATGCCCCTCCTGGCATGTGCCCACAGGCGTGCCAGTAGCTCCGGCTCCCTCCACCGCAGGTCCCCATACCTGTGGTGGCACTGCTCAGCATTCCCCCCCCCATCCTGTGGCCTCCTCAAGTGCAGTGGCCACCTTCTGCCACACCTGGGTCCTGGACCTGTCCAGGGGTGCCTCCCCGAACAGTGGCCCATGGTGTGGCTCCACACTGGCCACTAGGTTGGCCAGCTCTATTGCAGACCACTGGGCTGCCCTCCTGTGTGCCATTCTCGCTGTTCAATTTGGCAATATGGCGCTCTGTAGCGCGGCTCCCCATGTGCAGATGCTGAGCGGTACAGCGCTGCCATTCCCTATCGCACTGTCACCGAACAGCACGATAGAGATGCACCCATGCCTGACGCATGGTGCCTAGGGGGCAGAGGTCAGGCACAGGGTCAAGGGTCTCTGGCACATGGACATGCACAGCGCCACTGGAACCCAATGAGTGTAGAGTGATTGGCTGCCTGTGTGCCACCGCCATTAGCGGCCTACCGCGCAGTTGGCCCAGTGCACCTTTGATGGCCCAGTGCCACAGCACCATGTAGTGACCATCACTATAGCGCCACTGGCACAATGGTGGCTGTGCCCTGCATTGCCTACCCCGCACAGCACATCATCAGCGTGGCAGACGCCTGCGTCAGCAACCCAGGCATGTGCAATGAGGTGTGTACTACGCATGTCACAGAACTGCGCCATTGGCTCAGCACGTTCAACACAATTGCGCGAAGTGCAACAACGCGATATTCAGCCGTCATATGCAAATCATCTAATCAGCCATTCAATGGCGCAGCACTGCAATTTGCATCTACTTAAAGTTGCGCCTCGCCTCATTTGCATGGGTTGCACTATAAAAGTGCGACATTGGGCTGCAGTGCCATGGTCGGTTACTGCAGTCTATTGGTGAGTTGCATGCTGTTTGGGAGTGTGGACTGTGGATTTAGGGACATGCATGGGACTGCACAGTCACAGGTAACAACTGCCATTCTTACAGGCTACATAATGACCGTGCAAGTTGTTGGAGAGGAGGAGGAGGCCTAACTTTACCAAGGCCGAAACCGAAGCCCTGTTTGAGGCCTACTTGGATCAGGAGCCACTTCTCAGTGGACAGCGGGGAACACCTCAAGCCTGTGCTGCTGCATGGGAGGAGGTGGCATGTGCAGGGAACCTGCATGGCAGCCACCAGCGCTTCCCGCAGGAGTGTAAGAAAAAGATGGGAACAGACAGGAGGAGGATAAAGGGGAAGGTGGCTGCCATCAGGGCAGCATGAGCTGCAACAGGTGGGGGACAGCCGGAGGTGGTACAGCTGACCCCACAGGAGGAGAGGCTTGCTGGAAGTATGCAGCGCAGTGCCATTGAGGGTGTTCCGGGTGGTGGCTTCCAGATGGGTGGTGGCCCATCACTGCATGGTAAGTCATGGTCTGTCTATGGGGGGCAGGGTAGGTCACATGCAGTAATGCGACTTTGCTTTCCCTTACAGATCCTGAGCATCTGCATGGGTCAGCGGTGGTGGGCCTGTCCACTGAGGACAGTCAGCTGGAGATGGAGGAGGGCCCATCCACCTCTACAGGTATACGTGGATCATTGCAACAGTGGGGCCGCCTGGCTGTCCACACTGATGTCATTGTAACAGGTGTGGAGGAAGCCCTGCCTGTGTCCCAGCATGCCGGCATCCACGGATGCCGGCATGCTGTGACTGGGGCCGGTGCAAAGTCCATCACCGATGATGATGACGCTAACGTCACAGGCAGTGACACTTGTGTGCCATGGGATGGCCACACAGCAGGGCACTTCGCACCCATGGCTGTGGGTGGTGCTGCCGTGGAGGCCTGTCTGTCAGCATAGTCCCAGCCTGTGCCTGTCAGCACCAGTAGGGCAGCACTAGTGTCTGTTCAGGACAGTGGGACTGTTGCAGCCACTGCGGCAGCACCAATGAGCCCTGGGGAGCGGCAGCTGGAGGGGCAGCATCAGGAGTCGGCCAATGGGCTTGGGGGTACAGGGTTCAGTGGTGGCATCTGTGCACCACCTGTGGACATGCCCAGACCTGGTCCTGGTGCACAGCACCCACCCTCAAGGGGTGCTGATCATCAGGGCCGTGCACACCTTGTGAGACAGGATGCTGAGGAGGTAGATGACCTCTTGGACGAGCACACCTGCCTACTGCAAGCATCAGTCCAGTAGCAGATGTGGCTTGCGACGTCAGTGGATGCACTGTGTATGGCTCTGCAGCAGGCAGAGGAGCATCACAGCAGGGACACCGCTCTGATCCTGGCAGGGATGGACCATTTGTGGGAGGATGTGACCACTGCCATTGACAGGCAAGCACAGGCTTTCACTGCTGTCATGGTCACAATGGGCACAAAGTCAGATGCCCATGCATCGCGGACACCACGCAGTGCACTGTCCACCCCCTGTTCCCAGAGTCGTGTGACTCCCACCCTGTCGACACCAGGTTCAGCTGTGGGCATCCCGAGCACTCCTAGCGCAGGCATGTTCGGTGTGCTGCAGACCCCTGTGCAAGCACGGTCACGTTCACGCAGTGGAACCCCTGGGGGACCATTGGTGCCACCCCATGAGGCCAGTGGTCAGCCTGTCAGTGCTGGCAGGTCTTGGAGGGGCCGCCCATGCATCCGTGGTGGCCGGGGCACTGTGTCGCGTGACTGACCTGTCTCCCAACACGGCTACTGTCTGCTGCTGCCCTGTGTGCATTGTGTGTTTCAGTGGGCAGTGCACGGGTGGGTATCCGGCCCTGCACGCGGACACACAGTCCACCTGCACACCCTCCCGGCTGCTGTCCGCAGTTGCATGTGCATGATGATGCCTGCATTGCACTGTACACCAATGTGCAATGGTGCTCAGCATCTGACACACGCACATGGACAGGCAGTGGGCGTGGTGGCCTGTGGACATTTGTGTTGCTAGGGTTGGCATTCTGGGTTGGTGCGCCTCCTGCCCTCTGTGCACGTTTGGTGCATTGTGTGTGTGTGTCCGCCCATGTGGCATGTTAATCCTCACCCATCCCTGGTTGTGTGTGTGCTTCTGTGCCCTGCCACTTCCTTTGACGGCATGCACCCCTGGTGTGTGTCCATGCATGTTTGTGGGTTGTGCCTTAGCCACTGGTGGTTGCACATGGCCCCTTGACTTACCTGAGTTGGCTGAAGTGCTCCTCCGTGATGGTGTCCCAGTGCAGCTGTGCCAGACGGATCAGTCGGGGGTCCCATCGGCCAAGGGGGGGCTGCCCATCATCATCATCACCGGCGTCCTCATCGTCCCCATCGCTGTCCCCCTCTTCAACCTGTACAGCTATCCCACATTCGTTGGTCATGTTGTGCAGGATGCAACAGGCCAGGAATAGCCCGCAGGCCTTTGAGGGACTGTACTGTAGGGCACCGCCGGAGGTGTCCAGGCAAGGGAAGCGTGCCTTCAGCATCCTGAACTCCCGCTCGATGACATTACATGTGGTGGCATGTGCCTCATTGTAGCGTTGCTGTGATGGGGTCACGGGCTGCCGGTAGGGTGTGAGCAGCCAGGGATGGAGTGGGTATCCACTGTCACCTGTGTGTAGAAGGTGGAGGTTAGTTTGGTGATCAGCATTGCCCTGCTCCGGGCCATGTAGGCCACTACCCATGTCACCTTTGGCCATGCCCCCCCAGGCCCTACGATTGTCCCTGTGGTTTGCATACTCACCCACTAGGTGTCCAGTGGGGATGTCCCCACTCTCAAATCTGTGGCACAGTGCCGACTGGTGCCAGATGAAGGCATTGTGTGCTCCCCCAGGGTGCGTGGCACAGACATTGATTATGCACCCACTGGCATCGCACACTACCTGGGAGTTGATACTGGCATAGCCCTTGCGATTGATGTATGCGGCCCCCTCAGGGCCAGGTGGTGTGTGTATGGCCACATGGGTGCAGTCTATTGCCCCTAGCACGCCAGGCATACGTGCTACCCTGTGGGACTCCTGTATGTTTACTGTGCGCTCCGCCGGTGTGCTGGGGAAATGGATGTACTCCACAGCATGTGGCAGCAGTGCGCTGAGGAATTGGGTGAGGTGGCGTGACATGGCTGACTGGGTTATGCCTGTGGTGTCCCCAGTTGGTCTCTGGAAGGTACCCGTGGTGAGCAAGCACATGCAGGCTGTTACTTTAGTCTCCACTGACAGGGCATGGCTCCGTCGTGTGGGTGCCTGCATCACATCACTGCACAGCTCACAGAGCCGCCTCAGAATTGCCTTATTCAGGCGGTACTGGCCCACAATCTCAGTATCAGTGTACAGCTCGAAGCTAGTGCGGGCTCGGTACTGCCTGTTGGGGGCATACCGCCGACGAGCCCTTCCACGGCCACGCCCCCCTGCCGCCCACCTTCTCACCCCCCTCATAATGGTTTCCATCTGGAAGGTGACACTGGCCATGTCCCTGGCTTGTGTTCACCCCCTGCAGCTGTTACTGTATTCCCCCACTGTCCTCCTGCTACTTCCCTGCACTGGGAACACCTGCCTGTGGTGGCCTCTGTGCTGTGTGGCACTTCCCTTCTGCACTGGCTGTGGCTCCCACACCTTCCCTGTGCCTGTGTGTTCAGGTGCCCTTTCCCTGGCCTGCCCTGTGTGTCCCTCCTGCCCTGTCTGTCTGGCTAGAGTTCTGCCTCATGTGGCTTCCCAGCGTTCTTGCGCCTCTCTTGCTCTTTTATTTTGGCTCATTTCCGCTTATGGTGCAACTTCCGCTGTTCTCTATTGGCGCATGGCGCAAGTCGTTGAATATCGCACTGTGCCATTTATGCATGGTTCCTCCCCCTTCAGTTGCGCATGCCTTCATTATCATTGCGCTGTTGCTCAGCATGATTTCGGGGCACAACTGCCTCCTGCAGAATATCGCAGAACGGCGCAATTTCGGACTTGAGCAGGCGCAACCCTATTGCGCATGGCTCAACTCTTTTGAATATCTGTGTCACTGTATATAATAACCAGATGTATATTTTACATTAATCTGTACTCTTTTTCTCTCTTTCTTGCTCTCATGGGTAAACTGATCCTCAGTGCAGGCTGATCCCTTAACTGCATTTATAAGCAAAACTATCTCCGAATTGTGGAAATTGCAGGTATTTGGGGTTCACTTCTGTCACCTCCCTCAGTCTTTTGCCCCAGTTTGTTGCCCTTGTTTATTACTTAAGATATACCTATTTATCTAAAATGCTATGCAGGGTAATGGAATGGGGAACCTTCCAAAAAACTTCTAAACATAAGGCTTGTTAGATATAAAAATACTAGAAAAACACTTATAAAAAAAGCACTTCTATTTTTTCATTTTTTGTTCTTTGTATCAGACTTTGCACTTCAAATTGTACACTCTGATTCACTTTACACAGTATAAGTTTTGTATTTTTGTGCTCATTTTTGAGCATTTCTGTTACATTAGTAGCGAGCAAATTCAAAGCCCTCCAAAGTCATTGTTGAGAGTCCCTTTTTTTCTGAAACTTGGCCCTCCATTGATTGGCTGGGACAGGATCATGGTTCTTGAGGAGGAAGACGAACACTTCCTGTGTCCGCTCCCTGACAAAGCTCCTGAGAGTGAGGTGCTGGGTCATCTGGGTTGTTCGGGAGCAGACTACCTTTGATGCTGGACACCACTGCTAAACAAGGAGTTGAACATACATTAAGCAGCAAAGCTGCCAGTGTCCTACTGACTGGTGTATAACTCTTGTGGCATTACTCCCTGAGTGCAGCTCATCCTCGTGTGCCACAGGAGGTGACTTTACCTAGAAGCTTAAGCAGAGGGAAGCCTATTAGATTTTTGAATTGAGAACTCTTACATCACGAGGACAGAGTACTGACTTTTCTCTTTCAGCTTTCCTTTGAGATCCAGATCAACTGTAATTTTTTTTAACTATTCTATGGTAATGTTCTTCTTTCCTCCTCCTCCTTTTTTGTGTTTGCTCTCAATCCCCCTCTGCTCGTCACCCCCCATTCCCAGCATTTGCCACTGTTGTTAGTCACTGTCAGTCAGCCACTGTATTTGCACAAATGTTTTTATGGGCCTCTTTGTTGGTTACCAGGGGGTTCATTTACAGATGTTCCGAGACTGCCGCAAGCCCCAGGTATGCCAAACATCTGGCGCACGGGGCTTGTGGCAGTCCTTTGCCGGTGATCAAGATTCTCAATCCCGTGTGATGATTGCCACAAGTTAGTCCAAATTTTTCTGGTCTAGTTTACTGCAGTCTCGGGGAGCCTTTTTATGGGGCTTGCGTCAAATATTTGGTGCAGGTTGCCATAAATCGGGAAAACTGTCACAAATACGCCCAGTCTCATTGAATCAGGCACATTCTGCAGCAATGGAGTTGGCACAGCTGAGCTGAGAAACTGGGTTTGACGCTGGGCTTGGTGCAACGCTGCACAGCACTTTGGGAATCGGGGCCCAGGTCTTTAATTTTGTCACATATTTTATTGCATGAAGCACTTAATGCACTGTTGCACATTGTTAATACTGCCCCTAAACTAGGGGTATAAAAGGTGTGCTCTACCTTAATGAACTTGACACTCTAATGAAGGCATGATGACACCAAAATGTTAGTATATTACATCATGTGATGAGTGGCAGATGCACAGTAGATCATAAAAGTAGCTCCAGGCCTAAATACATGCTTGCAATTCTACATTTTTTAGAGTCTAAAATATAAATGATCCTGTGCCAGACTTCATGGAGTGCCAAACCAATGTGGGGCAAGGGTGTTCATTTGCACTAACTGCACTTCAGGGGGTAAGGAAAGCTGTTTTTGCTGCAATATGAGTCATCTCATTTTTTTTTTTTTTAATTCCTACAAGTTTTTTTGAACTGCTTCTGAATGAAAACAAAACTGTATAGGTTGCAATAAGTTTAACATGCCCGGCTTCTTTCCTTGTATCACAAGGTGTTTTGTTCAGTATTTGTAGCCTTGGGTGGAGCACCAGGCCATTCTGAGCATGGTGGCTGGTATTTTTTTATTGTTGGGTGGTAGTAAGTGTGGATGCTGCTGGTCAGAGCATTATACTTCCGCTGATTGCCATCATCACCTAAAACTGGTGTTGGTGAAGTACCACTTTGAAAAGAAGGAAGGCAGCTAGTGCTAGTTACCTTGTGGAAAAACACCTTCATAGGTGACCCTGGCATTGTACATAACATTCCGATTGATGAACACTGCATCTTGGTACCTCCCCCCTTTAGAGTCACAGTTTAAGAATATTATTGGTACATTTGTTGATGTAGAAGAGGACAAGGACCAGGAATATTACAGAGAAAGATTGACTGAAAGTAAATTTGCATGGACGGTCAAAAGAGAGAAATCTGCCACACCAAGGAAACAGTAGTCATAATCTGTACTTGCCTCTATTTTTCATGTGCTGGAGGGGGGAGGAAGAGGACAGAACCCAGCAATCTACTGCTGCTGCTATGGAACACAGTGAGGAAGAGATCCAACGGAGAACTCCTACTCTGACTACAAGACCACTGGTGAGAAGGAAACCACTCTGGTATGTGCTGTCTGACTATGGCCTCATGAAAAACTGGGCACAGAAGCAGCCCAGTGGTATGGCAGTCTGTGGCACCCCACACTGTAACCCAGGTTTGGAAACAGATCAAGGGCACTCAGGGCTGGCTGGGGAAGGAGGATTGAGTGTTCACGGACTGCGCTCCTCCTTCGGGGGGGCAGTGCATCCATTGCTTGGCTACTACCTAGCAGAGACTAGGTGGTGCAGCAATGACTGCCTCCCAATTAGCGAGGTACAGCAGCAGAGTACATGCGCCATCTTTACAGTGCATGGCCACGTTGTTGCATATGTGCTGACCTTGGAAATGGGATGAAACAGGGAGGAAAACAACACACTGACTGGCAAGATGGAGATGGTGACCCCGCAGGCTGGGCAAAACCACCATGCTTAAGCACCTATTTACCCCTGGTGTTCCAAGTAGACAGGGTAAAACCCAGGTCAGTGGGTGATGTGGCTGGAGGTCCCTGTTAGAAGGGGGCCCGTTGGGCTTTATTTTTAAACAGGAAGATGTTATCAGTACACCATTAGGACCAATTGGTACTGTTTTCAAGGTGATCCTATAATAAATTACATTGTATTATATAACAGACAATAAACAAAGGAAACATCATTGTTCACAGTACAATCTAACAATCACATTTTAAATTATTACAGTAACGTCACTAAACATTTAGTCTAAGGGGTTGGAGTGTGATAGAGTTGGCGAAGTGTGTGTGGATGAGTGTGTGGATGGAGTGTGAGTGGTAATTTATTATTGCTAAACTGGGTTAGCTAAGTGTAGAGTGTTTATTTAGCTAATATACATTTAGTTGATACAATTGAAATATTAACTGGATAAGGCCTTAATATGTGTTGGTTGACAGCTCCCCAAATAAGGCATTATTCCCCCTCTAGATTCCGCAACTTCTGACCCTTCAACTATCCTCCATTGTCAGCGGATGTCTACAGACAATGCAGCACACTGGGGATAGTTCGTGGGGGAAGAAAATGGAGGTCAGTGGGGTCTATTGTGGGGAATAAAGATAGGGGGGTGGATTGGGGTGGTGGAAACTAGGAGGTACCCTGAGGCAAAATTAGTCCAGGAAAGGGGTCCCCCATCTTGTACCCATACCTAAGGGCTCCGCGGTTAGTGGGCAGGTATCCGGACCAGCTACATCTGCCTATCCTTCTCGGTCAGTGTTGTGCAATGCCAGATCTATTAAGAACAAGACGCTGATTATTGCTAATCTTGTTTAAACATCTGATCTGGCTTGCATCACTGAGACCTGTTTGGATGAAAATGCCAGCCCAGTTTTCAAATCGGCAATTCCAGCTGGGTACTCATGGTTCACTGCCCGAGAAAGGATCACAGGGGTGGGGATGTGGCAATTTGTTTTAAATCAGACTTGAACCTCATGGCCCTCCCTGTGGGAACAGCAAGGTCCTTTGCATGTGTGGCCGCTCAATGGGCTGCAGGTGTAGGTTGCAAGATCCTGCTCACCTACCATCCTCCAGGGGATGAGAAGGAATTCTTGCAGGAAGTCATGGACTTCATCATCGAATGGGTGTTGGAGTCACCCAGATGGATTATTCTAGGTGACTTCAATGCCTGGGTTGATGACGAACTCTCACAGTTTGGTCAGAACTTCTTCCAATTAATGTATTCGTTGGGCCTAACATAGGTTGTTGCCTCTGCAACCCATATACACAGCCACTTGCTGGATCTTGTCTTCCTGCTGGGAATAGAGGTCACTGACCTTATGGTGGAACTGGTCATTCGGTCTGACCACCATACTGTGAGGTTCTCATTCAAAGCCCCCGCTGATAGACTTTCCCCTACCGAGATAGTCCAGTACCGCCCTTTAAGGGGTTTGACCCCACAGGGTCTGATGATGGTGCTGGACCTATCAGATTCGATGAGTGCATGTGAGGAGCCAGGGGAGTTGGTTCTAGCTTATAACAGGGATATTACTGAAGCCTTTGACTCTATCGCACCTGTCCGTTTTGGACCCCTTACTTCACACCAGAGACCCCCCCCAGGTTTGATGGGATGCTTAGGGAGATGAAGATGAGTGGTCAAAGGTTGGAGCGGGGCTGGCGGAGGGCCGGGTCTGGGGAGGATAAGCTTATATTGACGTCCCATTACAGGGATTATCAATTAGCAATCTCCCTTGAGATGGCAGAATTCCTGTCCAAGGAGATTGCTGCAGCAACTAACAGACCATCTTAGCTCTTCCACACTGTTGACAGGGTGTGTAATCCTGCCTGTCTTCAGTCCAGGGGAGCTTTTTCACAATCAAGGTGTGATGAGTTTGCCCTGCTCTTTGCTGATAAGATTGCCTCCATCAGATTGGAGATCCAGTCAGCGCCCTCTAAAGGAGCATGCAGTGATGGACTGGAAGTCATGGGTATTCAGTCTGTCTGGTCTGACTTCGACCAGCTGGCTGTCTTGGATGTCGTGAAGGTCATCCAGGAGATGAGGCCGACCTACTGTAATCTGAACCTAGGACCAACACACCTCCTAGTGGGGTGTGTTGATGTCGCTGGCCTGGTCCTGGCCAGGATAGTCCTGTGCTCCTTAGTGACAGGGGTCTTCCCTGAGCCCTTAAAGAGGTGGTGGTAAGACCCCTTTTGAAGAAAGCTCCACTGGACCCGGACTGCCTGGCCAATTACAGACCTGTCTCTAACCTTCCCTTTATGGGTAAGGTTATTGAGAAAGTGGCAGCCCGTGAACTGGAAACCTATCTGTAAACTCACATCTATGACCCTTTCCAATTGGGTTTCAGGAAGGGGCGTATGACTGAAACTTCCCTTGTTTGGGTGCCAAATGATCTCCTCATGGCGAGGGACTGAGAAAGTTATTCCATTCTTATTCTCCTCGGTTTCTCAGCTGCATTTGACACCGTGGACCATGAGGTACTATTGGAGCGTCTGCAGGTTTGTTGTGGACTGGCTGGTACAGTCCTCAACTGGTTTCAATCATTCCTCACCGACAGGATGCAGAGGGTGGTTTCTGGGATTTGTTTCCTCGGCACCTCTGCCCTTGCCATGTGGAGTTCCACAGGGCTCCATTTTGTCCCCCATGTTGTTCACGGTGTATATGCTGGCACTAGGGGACAATATAAAGTGGTATGGGCTGAGTTTCCACTGCTACGCAGACGACACTCCGCCATACATGTCTTTTGCACCCGAACAGCACGAGATGGTGTTTGTGTTTAATCAGTGCCTTGCTGAGATCCAAGACTGGATAACAGCCAACTGGTTGAGGTTGAATCCAGATAATACTGAGGTACTAGTGGAGGAATCTGGTTGCCCGGGGGCTGAATGTGCAATCTGGTTGAGTCTCCGGGCTGATGCTTGGGGACTCCTTGACACCTTGCAGAAGTCATGTTTAGTGTTTAAATCACTTCATAGCACTTTATATAACCCAATGAATTTTTTTTATATAAAGAACTAATACCAGAGAGCTTAGGTCCCAAGATTCTATATCTCTGGAAACCCCACTTTGCAAAACATCCAAAAACCAAAAGTCCTTTAAGCATAGTGCTATAAAAAGCTGGAACAAATTGCCTGATGATTTACATAATATTCTGAAGTTTAATACTTTCAAGACATCCCTGAAAAGATTTGTATACTCAATGTCTTCTTGTAATTGTGTAAAAAGTAGTTCCTCTTGGAATTATTAACAACAAGTATATCATGTTCTGTGGTTATTATCAAGTTTGTATTAATGTTTCTGTACTTTGCTATATTGTTTGGTTTTTAAACACTGTGCCTGTCTGTATATTTGTAACATTGTCTGAATGTATTGACTCCTTCCAGGCCAAGTCTGAAAAAGGGCCATGTGGTCCAGTGCTTTATGTACCCGGTTAACACAGTTTTAAATAAATAAATAAAACTCCTAGTTGCTCACCTTGGTTGGGGTGAAGAACCTTGGCATTGTTTTAGACTGCGGCTTGACACTTAAGTCATAGGTATTGGCTGTGGTCCAAAGTGCTTATTACTACCCAAGAAACATCACCAGGATCAAACAGCTGATACTCCTGGGTGATCTGCCATCCCTGGTCCATGTCTTTGTGACTTCATTGCTTGATTTCTGCAACACCCTTTACCTGTCGCTATCAGGGTTGTATTTCACTGCCTGCAGCTGATGCAGAATGCGGAGCCCAGTTTTTTTTTTTTTTTTACTTTCTTTATCCTCCTATCACCGGTGCCTTAGACTTCCTCTCTTATAGTGGGATACTTGGAGTGGCCATATCCCGCCCAACCTCAGGTCCTCCTGACCCAGATCTCCACTTGCCAGCACTCTTTCCCCAACTCCGCCAACCACCCCACCCCCAGCTCTGAGTCCCCCAGGGTGGGACCACCTTTAACTCCTCTGGTGCTCTATCTATAATCTAGAAGAGCCGCTGGGGAGTGCAGGAGAGTCAGAGACCCAGCCAGATCGGACCCGGCAGAGGGCGTGGTGGTCATACACTGGCTCCACCTTTGCCTGTCTGGGAGTCGGAGTTTTCCTCTTTCTGGTTCCAGGAGGGGCGGACATGCAATGACGTCCAGCATGCTCCTGCACCTGCCCACAGAACATTCACTGATGCCTCCATACCCATACATGTGGCTCTCCCAAGCAGCAACACACCCAGTCTCCATTGGGAGGCACTGTACGTGGGATGCCCATCCCACCCACCCCAGGAGAGGAACAGCAGCCCTCCAGATGCTCAATCCTTTCCTGCCCCTGCCAACCCCCAATGACCTTAGCGCATTCCCGCAGCCAGGTCACCAGTATGACGCGAGATGTGGTGTCCAGTGCCTCAACCCTCAGCGTCACTGGGCCAGCATGGCTAGGTTGTTGACCGGTCTATCGAGATTGTGTCATATTACACCTGCGCTTCGCTCTCTACACTGGCTGCTGGTTAGGTGGCGGATCACCTTCAAGGTCGGTTTGCTAATCTATAAGGCCCTGCGCGGTCAGGGGGCTGGCTACTTGCAAGACCTCCTATGGCCCCATCACTCTGTTCACCCTCTCTGCTCAGCAGACGAGGGTTTCCAGGGTTCATCTTAAGACATTGGGCGCTCATGCATTTTTCTTTCATCGCACCAACCCTGTGGAATTTCCTCCATCATCACATAAGAGAAAATCAGTCATTAAAAGCTTTTAAACGGGAGCTGAAAACTTTCTTGTTTAGTCAGGTTTTCCTATCTGACCAGCTTAGCTGACCCTGCTAGCAAATAATTTATAAGGTTTTTATTTTATGTGTATTACTGTTTTTATGAATTTTTCTGTAAAGCGCCTTGAGTCCTAATGATAAAGTGCGCTATAGTAAATAAAGGATGATGATGATGATGATGATGATATATCCAATTGCCAATACACTGTTGAGCCACAGAGAAGAAGGCCTGGTGTTGATATCTTCATGTACTCCCACCACAGGCCCCATCCCTGTTGTCAGCAGGGTAAGGCAGGCTCATCTAAGAAGCTTCCTCGCATAGTGGCACCCACCTGAAGACTAGGGGCCAGCTGTTCTGCAGGGAATGCAGATGACCCTCCCTGGAGTAGAGAGTGCCTTTCTGACTCCTGCCGTGGCTGGCTAGGAATGCAGGCTCGGTACATGAACCCACAGCCTCTCAAGTGGAAGGTTAGTGCTTTAACTGCTTGGCCACAATGTGGCCTTCTTTGCTGCAACATGCCTCAAAGGCATAATTTTTTGAATCACTGGTGGGTAGCATACCTTGTGGGATGCTGTGTCTGATGTCTACTTCATCCAGCCAGCAAAAATATTATGTAACAAGCTGGCCTGCTAGCAAAGTGGTAGTGCTACTGCTCACTACACTGGTGACTGGGGTTCAGGAACAGACTTGGGTCATTTTGGGGTTGGCCTGGGAAAGGTGTAGGATTCAAAGTCCCAGGAATGGCACTCCTTCCTCAAGGGGGGGGGGTTCCATGTCCCACTCTTCATCTGCCACCCAGCGGAAACTGCAAGGCAGCACCATATGGTTGCAAATTCTTGGAGAAGGCCTGCACTTGGTGTGGATACGTGCATGCACATCTCCTGGTGCATGCATGATGCATAATAATAATAATAATACTATCTTTATTTTTTAGGCACCTTTCAGATGCCAAGGCGCCGTACAAGTTCAAATCAAAAACAGATCTGACTAAAGCAATCATAAAATCACATTAATCAGTTAATTATTCACCATATGCCTGGTGCCACAGAAAGGTCTTTCGGGCCAGCTTAAAACCTTCCACAGTTGTGCACTCCCGTAACCGACGAGGTAGAGAATTCCAGAGTGTGGGAGCCACAAACATAAATGATCTGGCCCCCAAAGATTTCAGACATACCTTAGGGATCTCTAGCAACCCCTCGCCGGCTGAGCGGAGCGATCGCCCGGGGCAATAAGGGACCAGGAGCTCTTTCAGATAGTCCGGGCCCAGTACGTTTAGGGCTTTGAAAGTCAACAAACCAACTTTAAAGATGATCCTCCACTGTACTGATAGCCAGTGCAGTTCGCACAGCACTGGCGTAAAATGACAGGACCGATGCATGCATTGTAGAAACTGAAGGCAGACCCCCCCCTTGACCACAGCAGGATGATGCCCCACTCCCTTGCTGCCACTGGCTATGGCACGTCTTGCCTGGATTGTGCTCCTAGTGGGGCTTGGCTGCTCCTCTGGTCCTGCCACAAAGGCAGATCCATGGGGGACCCTGAGGGAGAGGTGAACCCTAGAGGTGGTGGGTGACAGTAGGCAGAAGGGGGCAGGTCAGAGATCAAGGGGCTTAAACCTATGATCACAAAAAACATGCTGTAACATGCCACCATGGTGTAACTTTTTGAACCCTTGGTGTATGGCCTACTCTGAGGGTTGCTGCACCTGCAGACTACCTTATCCAGCCAGAAATAATCTGCTGCAATATGCCACAGGGACATATTGTTTGAACTGTTAATGGGTAGCCTACCCTTGTGAGCTGATGTGCCTGATAACTGTCTCATCAAGACAGCAAAATTACACTGCCTGCAACATGCCACAGGTATTATTTTTGCAGTCATTGGTGGCATACCCTGTAGTCTTCTGTGTCTAACAGGTTGGGATTTAGAAATCCTGCTAGAACTGGTCATTGGCATGCTGCAAAAGCAAAGTTACTATCTTGCAAAGCTGGGTATGTCACACTGGAATACTGAAACAATCACAGAACAGCAATAAAAATGTAACCACGTTCAGCCCTGAAGCCGGCAGATGTCAGATGCTTTGCAGACTTACTTGCTTTCTAGTTCACATCTATATTGACTGTATTGCACTATACTGTGCTGATTGATTGTATTGCACTGTACTGTGCTGACTGTATTGCACTGTACTGTGCTGACTATTGCACTGTACTGTGTTGACTATTGCACTTTAATGTGCTGACTGTATAGCTTTGTACTGTGCTGACTGTGTTACACTATACTGCGCAGACTGTATTGCACTGTACTGTGCTGACTGTATAGCACTGTACTGTGCTGATTGTATAGCACTGTACTGTGCTGATTGTATTGTATTGCACTGTAGTGTGCTTACTGTATTGTACTGTAGTGTGCTTACTGTATTGTACTGTACTGTGCTGACTGTATTGCACCGTACTGTGCTGATCTTATTGTGCTGTGCTGTACTATGCTGATTCTATTGCTTTATACTGTGCAGACTGTATTGCACTGTACTATACTGTGCTGACTGTATTGCACTGTACTGTGCTGATTGTATTGCTTTGTACTGTGCTGATTGTATTGCTTTGTACTGTGCTGACTGTATTGCACCGTACTGTGCTGATCGTATTGTGCTGTGCTGTACTATGCTGATTCTATTGCTTTATACTGTGCGGACTGTATTGCAATGTACTATACTGTGCTGACTGTATTGCACTGTACTGTGCTGATTGTATTGCTTTGTACTGTGCTGATTGTATTGCTAAGTACTGTGCTGACTGTATTGCACTGTATTGTGCTGATTGTATTGCTTTGTACTTTGTTGACTGTATTGTACTGTACTGTGCTGACCATATTGCACTGTACTGTACTGTGCTGATTCTATTGCTTTGTACTGTGCTGACTGTATTGCACTGTACTGTGCTGATTGTACTGCACTGTACTGTACTTTGCTGATTGTATTACTTTGTACAGTGCTGACTGTATTGCACTGTACTGTGCTGATTGCATTGCTTTGTACTTTGCTGACTGTATTGTACTGTACTTTGCTGACTGTATTGAACTGTACTGTGCTGATTGTATTGCTTTGTACTGTGCTGATTGTATTGCTTTATACTGTGCTGACTGTATTGCACTGCATTGTGCTGATTGTATTGTTTTGTACTTTGCTGACTGTATTGCACTGTACTATACTGTGCTGACTGTATTGCTTTGTACTGTGCTGATTGTATTGCTTTGTACTGTGCTGATCGTATTGTGATGTGCTGTACTATGCTGATTCTATTGCTTTATACTGTGCGGACTGTATTGCAATGTACTGTACTGTGCTGACTGTATTGCACTGTACTGTGCTGATTGTATTGCTTTGTACTGTGCTGAATGTATTGCTATGTACTGTGCTGACTGTATTACACTGTATTGTGCTAATTGTATTGCTTTGTACTTTGCTGACTGTATTGTACTGTACTGTGCTGACTGTATTGCACTGTACTGTACTGTGCTGATTCTATTGCTTTGTACTATGCTGACTGTATTGCACTGTACTGTGCTGATTGTACTGTACTTTGCTAATTGTATTGCTTTGTACAGTGCTGACTGTATTGCACTGTACTATACTGTGCTGACTGCATTGCACTGTACTGTGCTGATTGTATTGCACTGTACTGTGCTGATTGCATTGCTTTGTACTTTGCTGACTGTATTGTACTGTACTGTGCTGACTGTATTGCACTGTACTGTGCTGATTGTATTGCTTTGTACTGTGCTGATTGTATTGCTTTGTACTGTGCTGACTGTATTGCACTGCACTGTGCTGATTGTATTGTTTTGTACTTTGCTGACTGTATTATACTGTACTGTACTGTGCTGACCGTATTGTACTGTACTGTACTGATTCTGTTGCTTTGTACAGTGCTAACTGTATTGCACTATACTATACTGACTGTATTGCACTGTACTGTACTGTGCTGATTGTATTGTACTGCACTGTGCTGATTGTATTGCTTTGTACAGTGCTGACTGTATTGCACTGTACTGTGCTGATTGTATTGCTTTGTACTTTGCTGACTGTATTGTACTGTACTGTGCTGACTGTGTTGTGCTGTACTATGCTGACTTTATTGCACTGTACTCTGCTGACTGTATTGCCTTGTACTTTGCTGACTGTATTGCACTGTACTGTGCTGATTGTATTGTATTTCACTATAGTGTGCTTACTGTATTGCACTGTAGTGTGCTTACTGTATTGCACTGTAGTGTGCTGACTATTGCACTGTACTGTGCTGACTGTATTGCACTGTACTGTGCTGATCGTATTGCACTGTGCTGTACTATGCAGATTTTATTGCTTTATACTGTGCGGACTGTATTGCACTGTACTAAACTGTGCTGACTATATTGCACTACACTTTGCTGATTGTATTGCTTTGTACTGTGTTGACTGTATTGCACTGTATTGTGCTGATTGTATTGCTTTGTACTTTGCTGACTGTATTGCACTGTACTGTGCTGATTGTATTGCTTTGTACTGTGCTGATTGTATTGCACTGTACTGTGCTGATTGTATTGTTTTGTACTTTGCTGACTGTATTGTACTATACTGTGCTGACCGTATTCAGGGTTTTATTTAACTCTAAAATTTGATTAGCGTTTTGCTCATAAAAGTTCTAAAACATTGAGAAAATGCATAGCACTTGCCTCACTGTGTTTAGCAAACATAACACTTCCAGAAAACCAATATAAATGCTTTCTGTACAGTTAGTATTGTCCCAAAAAAAACTGCTAATCAATTATTTAAAACCCTCGCATTGCACTGTACTGTACTGATTCTATTGCTTTGTACTTTGCTGACTGTATTGTACTGTACTGTGCTGACTGCATTGCACTGTACTGTGCTGATTGTATTGCTTTGTACTGTGCTGATTGTATTGCTTTGTACTGTGCTGACTGTATTGCACTGCACTGTGCTGATTGTATTGTTTTGTACTTTGCTGACTGTATTGTACTATACTGTGCTGACCGTATTGCACTGTACTGTACTGATTCTATTGCTTTGTACTGTGCTGACTGTATTGCACTGTACTGTGCTGATTGTACTGCTTTGTATTGTGCTGATTGTATTGCTTTGTACAGTGCTGACTGTATTGCACTATACTATACTGTGCTGACTGTATTGCACTGTACTGTATTGTGCTTATTGTATTGTACTGCACTGTGCTGATTGTATTGCTTTGTACAGTGCTGACTGTATTGCCACTGTACTGTGCTGATTGTATTGCTTTGTACTTTGCTGACTGTATTGTACTGTACTGTGCTGACTGTGTTGCACTGTACTGTGCTGACTGTATTGCTTTGTACTGTGCTGACAGTATTGCACTGTACTGTGCTGATTGTATTGTATTGCACTGTAGTGTGCTTACTGTATTGCACTGTATTGTGCTATTGCACTGTACTGTACTGACTGTATTGCACTGTACTGTGCTGATCGTATTGCACTGTGCTGTACTATGCTGATTTTATTGCTTTATACTGTGTGAACTGTATTGCACTGTACTATACTGTGCTGACTGTACTGTACTGCACTGTACTGTGCTGATTGTATTGCTTTGTACTGTGCTGACTGTAGTGCACTGTATTGCTTTGTACTTTTCTGACTGTATTGTACTGTACTGTGCTGACCATATTGCACTGTACTGTACTGTGCTGATTCTATTGCTTTGTACTGTGCAGACTGTATTGCACTGTCCTGTGCTGATTGTATTGCACTGTACTGTGCTGATTGTATTGCTTTGTACAGTGCTGACTGTATTGCACTGTACTATACTATGCTGACTGTATTGCACTGTACTGTGCTGATTGTGTTGCTTTGTACTGTGCTGATTGTATTGCTTTGTACTTTGCTGACTGTACTGTACTGTGCTGACTGTGTTGCGCTGTACTGTGCTGACTGTATTGCACTTTACTGTGCTGTTTTGTTTTTTACTGTGCTGATTGTATTGCACTGTACTGTGCTGATTGCATTGCTTTGTACTTTGCTGACTGTATTGTACTGTACTGTGCTGACTGTGTTGTGTTGTGCTGTACTCTGCTGACTGTATTGCACTGTACTGTGCTGAGTGTATTGCTTTGTACTGTGCTGATTGTATTGCTTTGTACAGTGCTGACTGTATTGCACTGTACTATACTGTGCTGATTGTATTGCACTGTACTATGCTGATTGTATTGCTTTGTACTGTGCTGTACTGTGCCGACTGTATTGCTTTGTACAGTGCTGACTGTATTGCACTGCACTGTACTGTGCTGATTGTATTGCTTTGTACTTTGCTGACTGTATTGTACTGTACTGTGCTGACTGTATTGCACTGTACTGTGTTGTGCAGTACTGTGCAGACTGTATTGCACTGTACTGTGCAGACTGTATTGTTTTGTACTGTGCTGACTGTATTGCACTGTATTGTGCTGATTGTATTGCACTGTAGTGTGCTTACTGTATTGTGCTGACTATTGCACTGTACTGTGCTGACTTTATTGCACTGTACTGTGCTGACTGTATTGCACTGTACTGTACTGACTGTTGCACTGTACTGTGCTGATTGTATTGATTTGTACTTTGTAGATTGTATTGAGTTGTACTATATTGATTTGTAGTGTACTGATATTGGTCTATCAAGTCTGCTTGTGCCTCAGCACCCTGATTTGGTACCGTAGCCCTCTGTCTGTCTCCTACCACTGTTACTCCATGGTATACATAGTCTTAGCACTTATACTTAACTCGTATTACTATTTATCTATTATAGTATAGTGTTGTTTTGACCTTGCCCAGCTTCATACTACTGAGTTTAGACTGCTCCCTTGATTAGGCCGGTGTGTCTGAATACCTATTGTGTCATGTATAAAAAAAATGTTAATACTGTATTGATTCTGTAAACCGTGCCCTGATAATTGCATTGAATGTATTCACTTGCTGGTTTTTGTCCTATAGAAACATAGAAACATAGAAGTTGACGGCAGATAAGGACCTCAAGGCCCATCCAGTCTGCCCATTTCTTTTCCTACCTTATAAATGTGCCATTGGCCTTTGCTCTGTCCGTGGCCTATCTATTCATACTCATTTGTATTGCTCCCTTATGCCTATCCCATGGCTGTTTGAAGACCTGCACTGTATTCATAGCCACCACTTCTTGAGGTAGGCCATTCCATGCATCCACCACCCTTTCTGTCAAAAAGAATTTCCTCACATTCCCCCTTAATCGGCCCCCCTCTAATCTCATGCTGTGTCCTCTTGTCCTGCTATTTTTCTTATATTTAAACATGTTAGACTCTTTCACCTTGTTAATGCCCTTAAGGTGTTTGAATGCCTCGATCATATCACCTCTCTCCCTCCTTTGCTCAAGGGTATACATATTGAGCTCCGTTAATCTGTCCTCATATGTCTTCTGATGCAGTCCCTGCACCTTTGGTTGCCCTTCTCTGGACTGCCTCAATTTGGTTAATGTCCTTGTGAAGTGTGGCCTCAATACTGCCACACAGTACTCCAGATGGGCCTAACCAGTGTCTTGTAAGAGGGATTACCTCGCTCTTACGACTTGTGATACCCCTACTAATACACTAACACTCCCCTAGCCTTACCTACTGCTTTAGAGGTCTGCTTGGATGATTTCAGGTCATCAGTGATGATGATGCCCAAGTCTCATTCTTCCTTTGTGACTGCTAGCAACTCCCCTCCCAGCCTGTAGGTGGCTTTAGGGTTTCTCTTCCCTATGTGCATGATCTTGCACTTCTTTGCATTAAATCCCAGTTGCCACTCTTCTGACCATTTTGCTAATTTATCCAGATCTCTTCTCATTCTACCCACCCCATCTGGATCATCTACTCTGTTGCAGATCTTAGTGTCATCTGCAAACAGACAAGCTTTACCCTCTAGGACATCTGCAAGGTCACTAATGAAGATGTTGAAGAGGACTGGCTCCAGGACTGATCCCTGAGGTACCCCACTTGTGACTTGCATCTCTTCTGACTGTATACCATTTACCACCACTCTCTGTTTTCTGCCCGTCAGCCAGTTTGCCACCAGTTGACCAACTTCTGACCACCCGAGCCTACCCAGCTTATTTATCAATCTTCTGTGTGGAACAGTGTCGAAAGCTTTGCTGAAGTCAAGGTAGGTGACATCAACTGCTCCCCCTTGGTCCACCACTCTGGTTACCCAGTCAAAGAAATCTATGAGATTAGTTTGACAGGACCTTCCTTTTGTAAACCCATGCTGTCTTGGATCCTGTGCCCCTATGGATTCCAGGTGTTGCACTATCCTTTCCTTAAGGAGGGCCTCCATAATCTTGCCCACTACTGAGGTAAGACTGACTGGTCTGTAGTTCCCTGCCTCCTCCCTGCTACCACTCTTGTGGAGCGGGATCACATGAGCCCTTCTCCAGTCTTCTGGGACCTCTCCTGTGCTCAGAGACTCACTAAAACAGTTCTGCTAATGGCTCTGCTAGTTCCACCTTTAGCTCCTTAAGTACCCTGGGATGTATGCCATCAGGTCCCATTGCCTTATCCACCCTGAGCTTAGCAAGCTCTTGTAGGACCCTTTCTTTGTGAAGGAGTAGTGCTCACCTCCCTCCCCTGTGTCCATGATGCTGAGCTGTGGGCCCTGCCCTACCTTCTCTTCAGTAAATACTGAGCAAAAGTATCTATTTAGGATAGATGCATTTACATGGTCCTCCTCCTCACATGCTCCCTTTTCTCCATTAAGCTTAGCAATACCCCCTCTGGACTTTCTCCTTTCACTCATGTATCTATAGACAGTCTTGTCACCTTCTTTTACTGTTCATGCTAGTGTTTCCTCAGTTTGGGACTTTGCCTGCCTTACTGCCTTCCCTGCTTCCCTTAGGGCAGTTTGGTATGCCTCCCTATCTTCATCCCACTGTGTTCCCTTATATTTCCTGAAGGCCAACCTTTTGGCTCTGACCTTTTCTGCTACTGTATTTGAGAACCAAAGTGGTTTCCTTCTTCTTTTGCACTTCCTTTTCTGTCTAACACAATGGGATGTTGCTTCAAGTATTGCATCCTTAATGCTTGCCCACTTTGCCTGTACCCCCTCACCTGTGTTTCTTTTTGCCAGGGCTAGCTTAACTCTGTTGGCCATCTTTTCAAAGTCAGCTCCTCTGAAGTCCGATATTTTTGCCTTGGAATGGGATGATTTAGATGTAGTAGCCAAATGTGAGAGGGCAGCAAGGAGGGCTGGGGGGAATACTGGGATGCATAGGGAGAGGAATCACCAGTAGAAAACAAAAAGTTATTATCCCTCTGTACAGACAGCTGGTGAGACCACATCTGGAGTACTGTGTGCAGTTCTGGAGACCCAATCTCCACAAAGACATAGACAGGATGGAAGCTGTCCAGAGGAGGGCAACTAAAATGGTGCAGGGTCTGCACGGAAGACATATGAAGAGAGACTTAAGTTAATATGTATAGCCTTGAGGAAAGGAAGGAAGAGAGGGGACATGATAGAAACTTTCAAGTATCTCAAGGGAATCAACAAAGTCCAAGAGGGTAGCATCTTTCAAAAAAAGAGGTGTGCAAGAACAAGGGGGCACAATTTGAAGATAGAAGGGCGGCTCAGAGGTAATTTAAGGAAGTATTTTTTCACAGAGAGGGTTGTGGATGTATGGAACGCCTTCCAGAGGAGGTTGTGGAGTCAAAAACAGTGGTGGAATTCAGGCATGCATGGGACAGTCATAAGGCAATTCTAGGGGTGGGGTAGGAAGAAGTAGGCTGCTGGTTAACTAGGATCTGCAACTTATCCATCAGGTAGGGAAATGGGCAGACTGGGTGGGCCAAGCGGTCCTTATCTGCCATCAAATTCTATGTTTCTATACCATGTGATGGTCACTGGCCCCCAGGTGACCTTCTACCTGGAGATCTGTTATCCCTTCCCTGTTAGTCAGTACTAGATCTAGGATAGCCCTGTCTCTTGTGGGTTGTTGTACCAGTTGTTTGAGGCCCTCCCCCTGCAGGGAATCCACTATGTGTCTAGTTCTGGCAGATGTTCCTACTGGTATTGACCAATCTGTATCCGGCATGTTGAAGTCTCCATTATCAGAACCTCCCTTTAGCTGTCATGTTTTGTATATCTTCTAACAGTAATGTTCTATGTCCTCCCCTGGTCTGGGGCCTGTAGACAACCCCAGTTCTTATGGCTGTCCCATTTCCTGTTTCAGGGTGACCCACAGTTCATCTGGCTCCTTATGTGTATTCCGAATTTCTGTAGCTTTGATATTTTCATTGACATACAGGGCCACTCCTCCTCCTTTTGCATCGGTCTCTTCTGAACAATACATAGCCAGGTACTGAAGTCTCCCAAGTGTGGTTACTGGTAAACCACATCTCACTAATTGCTACTATGTCCAGTTTAGCCTCTGACATTATTGCCTGCAGGTCTGGGATCTTATTTCCCAGGCTGTGAGCATTTGTGTACATGATTTTCCATTGGTCAGATTTCGGTGTGTTAGTTGTTGGGTGAGGTTTGGCATTAGTCCTGTGCATCGTATGGGGAGACAAACCTTTTTTCTTACCTGGTGATGCAAATGAACTGCAAACATGCTGAATCCCTGTTTGACCACTAGCTGAGGGAGGGGTGTTCTTCCCATTCGACGTATGGGGTGCTGCACCCCTCTCCCCATTTGCTAGTTTAAATATTCTGCAAAGACGTCAAACTTCTGCCCCAATGCACTGACTCCCTCCTTAGTCAGATGCAGTCCATCAAATTTAAAGAACATTCGCTCCCAGAACTGTTGCCAGTTCCCCTACAAATCTGTGTCCTTTTTCCTGGCACCAGCCCTTGAGCCACGTGTTTAGCTCCCCTATCTCCCCTTCTCTGACCTTCCGTCCATCTGCACCCCCTCTCCCAGACTGGCAGGATCTCAGAGAAGGAGATGCCGGACGAAATGGATGATAGTTTGTCACCCAGCCTGGTCAGGTGTTCCTTGGTCTCCACAACTGACCGGCTGGCAAGATCATTAGTCCCTATGTGTACTAGGACATCAATGTTTTCTCCTGCTTTGTGAACAATTTTAGCAACGTGGTCAGTGTCCCTCCATGCTGATGTACCTGGGAGACATCTGACCATTACCCCTGGCTGGAGATGGGTATCAACTCCCCGAATCATGGAGTCTCCTATGATCAGAAGCTTTTTGGATTTCCTTTTTGCTTTTTTTTGTTTTGGTTCCTGATTTGGGTGAGTTTTGTTGTGCTAGCTCCTGTGCCGCAGTGTCCTGCTTTGCAGTGTCTTCTTCCTCTTTGCTTGATTTCAGAGATAGAGGCAGATACCTTTTTGTAGTGTTTATATGGTTTTTGGACGTAACATGTTGGAGAGCAGAGAGTGATGGGGCACCTGATTTGCCCCTCCTAACCACCTGCCAACCTCCTGGTCCAACTACCCTCTGCGGTTCAGGTTTTTCTGTTGGATGCTGGATAAATGGTGGGTGGTTCTTATAATGTATTTCCTCTTGAATATGAAATTTGAGGTGTGCAATCTCTGCCCATGCTGCCCGGAGCTGAGCCCTATGATCTCCAGTGGCCCAACATGTAGGACAGTGTCCTAAATCCTGTAAGACTGTCCTTCTGAAAATTGTTCCACAGCACCTGCAGTTAATGATATCCATTCCAGATAAGTTGCTGGGTTTATAACCTAGTCAGAGTAATTAGAAGGAAAAAAATGCAAGTAATGGTTTGATTGTGTTTTGTTTTGTTTAACTTGTTATAACAAGTTAAATTACTAGTGCCCCTGTAAATGAGCTCACCTTGTGGATGCCCCACTGATCCGCCCCTTCCTGCTCTGCCACAGAAAATGTCACAACTGTGGTACCCTATAAAAGGAGTGTAGTGTGGGGTGGTTGGGGATGGGGATGGGTGGCTGGGCCCCTTCCCCTGCCGAAAAAGAAGAACCACGGACGAAAGAACAAGGAGGTAAGAGCAGAAACTATCAGTCAACAACAAATGCAGTAACCTAGAAAGCTTATCCTAATGTTAGATAAAAACTGTAAAACCTGTAAAGCACCACCTGTAATAATTTCAGAGAAGATATACACTGTAAGAAATACTTTGCTACAGAGAAAAATAAAGCAATGAAATGTTAGCAACAAACAGTAGCAATCCCTGGAGTAAAAAGTAAAAACAACACCACACAGTAAATCTGCTTAGCCAAAAGAAGTCTTAATCCTTTTCCCTTGCTCTGGTAAGGTTCTCTACTCTGCCTTTCAAGCAGTCTTGGAAGGAAAGAGCTCAGGTGAAACTAGGTGCTTGGCCAGCAAACCAAGTCTTCTACCTCCAAGATATCAACTAACCTGACCTTTTAACCCTTCTGTCTGTTGGAAATTACTGACAGTTTGCCAGCTCCACCCCTCACATACATACCTAATCCTTTGGAAGAGCTGTGGGAGGAAAGCAATTAGCTCCTTCAATGTGAGAAGGAGACTGAAACACCTCTGAGACAACAAACCTTTTCAACAAAAAAAAAAACAAGAATAAAATAAAACAGTGTCAAACAGTAATTTTGCTTAGCCCAATGATAAAAAAGTCACAAAAATGTAAGCTCCACCTGTAATAATTTCAGAGAAGATATACCCTGTAAGAAACACTTTGCTACAGAGAAAAATAAAGCAGTAACAGAAGATATACCTTGCAAAGACAATTTGAATCAGAAGATTACAGCAGTAATCTGTTAATACACACTGTAGGCACACCTTGTAATAATACAGAAGTAGGTATACCAGCAACAACAATTTGAATCAGAGAAAAATAAAGCAATGAAATGTTAGCAACAAACAGTAGCAATCCTTGTGAGTGAAAAATAAAAACAACACCACACAGTAAATCAGCTTAGCCAAAAGAAGTCTTAATCCTTTTCCCTTGCTCTGGTAAGGTTCTCTACTCTGCCTTTCAAGCAGTCTTGGAAGGAAAGAGCTCAGGTGAAGCTAGGTGCCTTGGCCAGCAAACCAAGTCTTCCTTTGATTATACTGTTTATGTCCAGGTCCATCTTGAAAATGAGCTTTTGCTCAATGGTGTCTCACCTGGCTAAATAAAGAACTGATTGATTGATTGATATATTATTTTATGTTAAGCCATTGATCAGAGGGACTTTTATGTTGAACTATTGATCAGAGGGAGTTTTATGTTGAGCCATTGATCAGAGGGACGTTTATGCTGAGCCACTGATCAGATGGACACAACTTACATGTTATGCTTTTTTCCTTTTGTAACTTTTTATCATTTCAGTCATAAAACCAGCGAAATACCTATTGCACAAATTAAATATGACAAGGGTGTCATGAGAACGTAGAAATATCTTAATTCGCTATATGTGACTTCTTCTGACACAGGTGGTCAAATATAGTTTGTGAAGATATTTATATTATCTCACTCTCACCCATGTCAGATAGATAGACAGACAGACAGACAGACAGATATGTGTGTGTGTGTGTGTGTGTTGTGTGTGTATATATATATATATATATATATACACACATATATATATAATGTATGGTAGAACACTGTTAACCTTAGGAAATCATCATTTCCTAAGGTTGTTAACTATCGATGTGGCGTGAGATATGTTGTTAACCTATAGATCCTCGTCCACATCAAGTAGATAACAACAGCAGTAGTCTGCGCGTATGCGTGCGTTTTTTTCAACGGGAACCGGCCTGTGAACAGCAGCGGTTAGGAAGGACTGAAGGCCGCGGCGGTGACTACTTATGGAAAAGTAAGCAGCCTTTGAGGTGGGACCATACACTATAAAAAATAATGTATGGTCCCTCTATCGGCGGCGGTCAATTTTAACGCTGTCTAAGGAGGTTGCCAGCAACTAAACCTCAGGCTTAAGCTCTCGGGGTTTACATGGTCGCCCTGGCAACCTCTCGACTGTTAACTGACCCGTTAACGATAGAGGACCATACATTATCATATATATATATATATATATATATATATATATGTCGAGAGAGAGAGGAATAAATGACGGGTAAGTGCAGTATGCAAGGAAACAAAAACATCAGTGGGGGCCAACTAGATCATAAAGTTATGAGCCCAAAGGGCAGGTGCTTTTGTGATCTGGTTAGCGACCTTTGAGGGATTATTTTGAAGAACAATACCACACTGACCTATCTTTTATGTTATAAACAATAATACATTTGGTTGGTTGCTATTAGTTCTGATCTCAACAGAATATAAGGGGAAGGGTATACAGTGAAATAACTGGTAACCACTTCTAAAGGTCCCATTCATGTAATACTGTATACATTTATATGCCATATATTTATAAAATGGGTAGGGACAGTTCTGTGTTCTGATTGGCTGAGACAATTTTCCAGCCATGCTTTTTTTTATATGCATATAAAATAGCAAGTGCCACTACCTGTGCCCGAAGTACACTACAGATCCATATGCCCCACTGACGCCAGTCTTTTTTCTGCCATTTCGTTTTACACTTCATTGAATGAAATCAGAAGCCAGAAAACACAAAAAAACACTTACAACACTTAAAAAGTATTGTTTCTGCTGACACATTCCTCTCACTGTCCCTCTCAAGCTGCTCTCCCCCAACCACATGCATCACAGATTCTATTAATTCCCTCCCGACCCGCAAGCAAAGTGAGACCACTGGAAGTTTGTTGAAACACGCTACCAGAGTTGACAGAATGCTACAGGCAAGACCTTAAGGAAATCGTGGCCTTGCTGGTGGCCTACATGCAGCACAGCACAGCAATCCTAGTGACAGCAGTAAATGGAACAGTACTCCAAGGGAAAGTAGAGGAACTATTTCAAATAAAATATCGCATTTTTTATTTCACCAATTTATTTTTAAAAATACCACAGTTTTTCAACATATACCCATTTTATAAGCACAATAACACACTCTGGAGTGTAGGTTAGTGTGTGATAAATACACTTCTAGAGGCAGTAAGGCACTTGACCTGCAGCCTTACACCTCACTATGCCCCTAGTCATACGTTTATCACACACTAACCCACACCCCATGGTATGTTATTGACATATATATATATATATAGAGAGAGAATAATGCATGGTCCACTATATACATGTGTAGCCATGAAGAGGTTGCCATGGTGACCGTTTAAACCTCGATAGCAAAGCTAGAGAGATCAGTCACCATGGTAACCTTGAGATGGCTACTCACACTTGTTGTGTATAATGAACCATGCATTGTCTTTTATAGTGTATGGTACACACACACACACACACACACACACACACACACACAAACAACAGTAGGAGTCTAGGCACTCATGGTATTGAACATTAAAATAAAAAGCAGCTTTCAGCATTCACAATCGTTGACGCTCTTTAGTTTGTATCAGCATTGGTGATCAAAGCCACAGGTTCTGTGAGGTGAGCATGCATGGACATTCGAAGTTGTGCTGCAGTAGCTACATATCTAGTACAGCACAATAACAAATAACGTCACTACTGCAGCATAGCAAGGATATTTTAGGGATGGATTTCCATCCACAACTGTGTTCTACCATACACTATATATTTATACACACTTTTTTTGGCAATACAAATGAACCATACAAGTATGTGAGTGGAGACTTTATCAGCACTTATCTCCATGGAGGGGTCCCAAATCAGCTTAGTTAGTAAATAAAGTTCAATAAGCACGTCCTCTTTGATGCTGAATCTTATACTGACACATCCAGACTCTCGGCACAATCTCATTCCGACTTCAGTTTCTGCTGAAGGCTGTGAATGTAAATTGTACCTCCTACCCAGCAGAAGCAGCAGAGAGATTGGGAGCTTCAGGGCCTTGAGCTAACACTTGAGTGGTTTAAATTCCTTTCTCCACATTTGGATGTACGGGAGAGCTGGTAAAAAATATATAACTGTCTCCCCAATCAAATGTTTCTTCAAACAGTGAGTGGAAATGAAAGACAAAATTCTGTTACACAGACTGGCACTAGTCAAAACTGTCAGCATGGGATGGGGGTGGTAACTCTTCCTCTGTGCTCTCTTGGCATTTACCTTGTATACTTTATCTATGAAACCAGGAACAGACAAGGGGGCCCAATGTAATACTTACAGCAGCCATGATTCAAGAAAACCCACTGGGTCCTCACCCTCAAAGTCCTCTGGCAGTCCCACAAGGCACAAATTCCTTTCATGTAGCGCAGTCCCTACAGCTTCCAACCTATGTTTGATCAGCATGGTCTCTGCAACCATCCTGGAGGTTGCTGCCAGTGTCTTCTCTACCTGGCCAGTAGCATCAAGCACTTTGGAAGTTACACCTGTAACCGCCTGCTTCACAACCTTCATTCAAGTAGAAAACACATCAGATATCTGTTTGATTGCCTGAATAATAGTTGCACATCTCTTTCATGGAGTTTTTTTTCTTCATTTAACTCTCTGCCCCTGAACTGTCGACCTTCTCCTTTGATTGGGTCCTGTGCCAGTGCCCTCCCAGCCCCGACTGCAGACACTTCCATCGGTTGGAACCATCAGATATCTACATAGGGCAAGGAGCGGGAGTGCCAGCAACCATCATATTGATGGCTCATATTATATAGGGCTTTTATCTCTGCCTTTTCATTCCCCGGCATGGTGCCAGACAGCACCTAAACAATCCATGCAGAATCTCACTGCAGAGGAGGCAAGCTCCCTGGCCTATCTCCAGTGTCACCTCGTGCCAACCCTCCCCAGTCCCTCTTCCTGGGCCACCCAGCCAGTGCCCAAATTTGGGTCACCAGCATGGGAGTGCAGCGTGCTACCCATTGGGCTATCAGATGGCCACCACTTTCAAGGAGTCTTTAATAACTGCAGTGTCTGTGGACAATGGTGGGCCTCCTGCCTCAGGCATGAAAAATTTATTCAAAGCCATTTGTCGGGTATGAGACTTATCCGTATTATTTCCAGGCCGAAAACCAGTAAATTGCTAAGTTTCGAATAGTTTAAAATAAAATCGATTTTTTTAAGTTAGATAAGATAACCTCAAGGAGGTGCTCTCTTTCTTTCTCGCTTGTGTTTATCCTAGTCTGTGACTAGTTCTGCTGTACAGTTTTGTTTCCCTTTAGGCTGGGGGTGAATTCCCACATGTTCTTGCTTTATACTTTATGTTTTTGCTTCCAGTCTGTAAACGAATGTTGCTAACTTAATTGTTTTTTTTAAACTTCACTTAATTTAAAAAGTCAGGATTGGCAAGTTCAACAAAGACATCTTAAACTGTCTCTCAGAAGAGTTCAAATAGTAAGGAGTGTTTTATCTGTGCCTGCGTCACAGGAATTCATCTTAAACAAGTTGCTGTAACAGTAACCATAAGCCACCAACAAAACAAACATAGAACATGTTGGCAGAAAAAGATCATTAGTCCATCCAGTCTGCCTGTTTTATCCTGTCATAGAAACATAGAAATTACTTAGCAGAAAATGACTGCTTGGCCCAACCAGTCTGCACAGACGTTCCCTGCCTAGTCTTTCTCTGCTGAAATTAAGTGATCTCCAGCAACCCTCCCTCCTCTCTGCCTATTTACTAATATACCCTTATATCTATCCCATGCATGCTTCAAGCCCCCCCACCACTGTTTTCACCTCCACCACTTCTGCTGGCAGTCTGTTCCAGGCCTCTACCACCCCTTCAGTGAAGTAGTACTTCCTTACATCACTCTTAAACGTCCCCCCTCCAGCTTAACCTCAAGCCCTCTGCTCATGGAATTCTTATTTATTTGAAAGAGACATCCTACCCAGGACCTCATATCTCGTCAGGGTTATTTCCTTACCCACCCCCACCCACTGCCTTACTACTTCCCCGAATGACTAATAAGCCTTTTTACTCGGTTCCAATTGTGTCTGAAACCATTAATGCTTCTTGCAGCCATTACCTCTGCTGGTAGGCTGTTCTATGCCGCAGCATTATGCTCTGTGAAATAAAACATTCTCGCATTCCTACTGAATCTCCTCTCGATCTACCTTGTTCATTCCCTTCAGGATCTTAAAGGTCTCTATTATAACTCCCCTCTCCCTTCGTCTCCACAGAAAAAAATAAGAAAGGTCAGAACTCCACCATTATGCTAAAGAAGCATCTCAAAACTCTGCTCATGTGATGATCAAACTCACAACCTTCAAATTATAAGACTAATGCACTACCTACTGCACTAACAAGGCTGTAAACAATGTACAACAGAACCTGTAACCAGGTCTTAAAGGAAAGCTGTCCTTATATAGAAACCCACACCCAAAAGCTTTACCCCCTGATTAGGCTTTCCAGCAATAATAAAAATAAATGTCGCCATCGGAAATTACTTTCTTTTATTTTGTAAAAGTTTGCGATCCCAAAACATGGCGGACGCTGTGTGGGTCCATTTCCTATGAAAGTGTGGTGCTGCACTGCTCACCTCAATACAAATGTACTGAATTGAGCAGCGCCACACTTTCATAGGAAATGGACCCGTGTAGCATCCGCCATGTTTGGAGATCGCAGACTTTTACAAAATAAAGTAAGTTCTGATGGGGAAAACCTTTTTTATTATTGCCGAAAAGCATAATCAGGGGGTAAAGCTTTAAGGGCTGGGGGTTTCTAAATAAAGGACAGTTGTCCTTTAAAAGTCCATACTAACTGTTGTACCTTTAAAATAAGTAACAGAGCAGACTGAATACCCAACCAAAATAAAATGCAGCTGAGACCCACAGGTCCATAACATGGAACACTTTAATAGGTGCCAAAAACTATTCAGTCAGCTGTTCTTGTGTTTCCAAAGTTGCTGGATGGTAACAGCTCATTGGGCTGGTAGGGCGCAAGGAAAGCACTAAAAGAAAAATGCCCACCTGTACAGTTTCTCCTGATGGCTCATCAGTCTATGTGCTCCGATGAGAAGAAATTAGACTTTGCAATCTCTCTCGCTGGCAGTATTATAAGGTATCATTGGTGGTTCTGTGGTTCCCGAGACCTTAAAATAACAGAATGAGAACATTGTGTATTGACCAGCAGTGTGCAACCTTCCCAGACTACATGGTCCTCTACTTTCATGAGATTTAAAAATCATTCCCCAACTTATACAACCATTAAGAATTCTCTCCCTTGTGCCCCATGCCTGGTCAGTGTGGCAAATCTTTCCACTGCAAAGAAGGTGAGCCCTTTAAGTATGGTGAAGCTAACGTACCTTACCCTGGTTTTTCAGGTGAGTGGGTCCCCCTCCAGGTCTCCCCCCAGCTCCATTAGAACAAAGCAATCACTACCAGTGGCATGAAAATAAGATGACAAACTGAGACAATTGTTCTGTTCCATACATCCTCTGATCACTATCTGGTTCTGGGTCATGTCACTGGGAACACTGAAACAGTACTATCTGATACATCGTAGCTGGTTACCTGTCAAGCTATACCTTGCTCATCCAGTATCCCAGGTGGATTAAAATAGATGTCCTTAGCTGGCCTGGTGGTGCTGAGGGTTGAGGCACTGGACGCCACACCTCGCGCCATGCCAGCGACCCATGTTCGGGAATGAGCAAGGGTTGCTGTGGGTCGGTGGGGAGGAGATGGATGGAGCATCCAATGGACTGCTCTCCATCTCCGGGGAGGGGGGTATCCTGCAGTTGCTGCTTGCCCAACCCCTAGCGGAGGCTGGGGCTCAGTGGTATGGAGCCGCATGCCATGGGGGCGGGACGCAGCAGACGCCTTGACAGGCACACACACGGCACCCAGTTGCTGGTATCATTGCACGCCATGAGCCCACAGGGGAGAAAAGTGGAAAAAGGGGATCATCCAGTCGCAGCGGCTTGATGGCCATCTGTGAGCACCTGTGCCGGCTCAGGAGGGGATCACCAAGTGTGGATCCATACTAGGCGGGGGGTTGGCTGCCCCCTGCCACCCCACCACAGGGGGCAAGCCATGGGTCAATTGGATGATTGCCCTCCTAGGAGTCCGGTGCAGGTCAGACAGCGGCAGAGAAAGGGGTGCGTAGATGGATTGGCCAACTGGTGGCCCCAGGAAGAAACAAACCCCCCAAAATAGATGTCCTTGATGTTCTGTAGCCATTCCCTCCCAGGTTCTGCCCATGTGTCCCACATCAAACAATGTTTTGGTCGGGGAACACAACCAGCAACCTTGTGATAATAAACACTGCTGCAACATTTTCAGCATTAACTCATTCCCAAAACAGTGCCCATATCCAGCCACTAAGGGAGGTAGTGCATGACACTGAAGTGACCACCCACCATGGAAGTGTGCCTCTCACCTCTTAACAGTGTATCACAATATTTTAGCTCAGTGGTAGTGGCCAAGAGGAGTTCATTCAATTCAACTGTGGCCTGCACCAGTAAGGCTGCCTGCACCAAGATTAGCACCCCACTCTATCAGTACTCATCTATGCCCAGGATCTGCTAGATAGGAGGTCCACTCCCTTGCCCTCCAGCCACTAAACCTCCAGGGCACATGAAGCTGTAAACATCTCCCCCACAAAAAAAGCCTAGGGTGACCCTATGTAAGAAAAAAGGAAAAGGGCAAGGGTATCAGAAATAAAAAGATAAACCCCCTATGAACATCAGATAGAGGCAGAGAGGGTAGGAAATAACAAGAGTTACATAGTCACGAGAAATGTGTTCTGTGGGGGGGGGGAACTATACCTCCCATTGGTAGGTTAATGAGCTAGCTGAAGTGAAAGACTCTCCTGCCAGCTCTGCTTTTTGACCAACCACTCAGACAATGTTTGGGGACCCCTCCATTAATTAATGGATAGCGCCATGATTTTTAATGCTTGGGATAGGAGTTTGAAGATGGCAGGGTTAGGAGACATATCGTGGAGATTAAAATGGCTAGCATGGGACAATCCTTTATGCCTAGTACTATAGACCCCGGTTTCATAGACAGGTGAGGGTGGAATTCTGGGCCCTTTGCCAACTACTGCAGGAAGAGAATGTAAAAGCATTTGATAAATGCCTACTGGCATTTTCGTGGGACTGTAGGGGTCCATATGTTACTTTCAACTATGCCATTTTAGACCCACTAGGTTGAGGGATTGCCCGAGTTACAGAGAGAGTTTGGGGGTCCTGCAGCACCTGATAGCTAATCAACAGGTCAAGGGACGAGTTTGATTTACTGATTCCTACTTCAAAGTAAAGGAGTGACAGTGGTTTCAATACAGGACAGGTGGGAGTGAGAATTAGAGATATCCCTAACTTAGATGGAATGGGAAGGGGCGTGGAAGAGTGCATACAGAGCATTCTCTTCCCCAGATGGCATGAGCTGGCTTGGAAAGTATTGATTCAGTTTTGTCTAGTGCCAGTAACACAAGTAAACTGGACAGGAGGATTGCAGTGGCATGCTGGAGGAAATGTGGGGAAGGCACAGCATCCCACTCCCATATAAGTGGGCAGTGTGTGAAACTTCAGGTGTTTTGGGGTAGGGTTATGGATTTTTTTTATTTACTTAATTGTACCATTTTGGGCTAGAAAAGACACACTCAACTGAGACTTATTTGCAGGTGGGTCCTGGGAACACAAGGAAGTTAAGCACTTGCTCATGGTCACACAGCATACAAGTGGTGGCTGTGAAATTCAAACACAGTTCTCCAGATTTGCAGCTCAGTGCTACAGTCATGGCCAAAAATATTGGTGCTCTTGCACTTTTTTCTAATAATGCACCATTCCTTCCAGAAAACTGTTAAAATTAAAAAATATTTTGGTATCCACATATGTATTTCTTTGGTTTGCAGTTGAATAAAACACAAAAAGCAGAAAATGTACTAAGTCTTAGCTTATTCCACACAGAAATCCTTAAATGGCCCGGACAAAATTATTGGCACCTTTTAGAAGTAGATAGAAATAATTAGATTTCAAGCAGGTGATTCTCCTTCACTTTGGAATTGAACTCACCTGTGGTGAGTTGCAGGTGCCTGCAATATAAAAATCAGTCATTCAACCAGTTTGAATAGAGAAAAGGACTCATTCTCCTGTTTTGTGTCACTATGTGTACTGCAATGAGCATCGAGAAAAGAAAGACAGCCAGAGAATTGTCTGAGGAGGTCAGACAGAAGATTGTAGCCAAGCATGAACAATCTCAAGGCTACAAATCAATCTCCAGAGACCTTGATGTTCCTGTTTCCACCTTCGTAATGTTATCAGGATGTTTCCCATGGCACTGTAGCCAACCTCCCTGGACGTGGCGCAAGAGAAAACTTGATCGGGCAGAGCGCAGGATTGTTCGAATGGTGGAGAAAGCACCTCGATCAACTGCCAAACAGATTCAAGCTGACCTTCAGACACAGGGTACGACAGTTTCAACTCACATCATCCGTCGCCAACTCAATGAAAGGGGGTTATATGGTAGGAGGCCCAGGAGGACCCCACTGCTGAGAGAGAGACCTAAGAAAGCCCGACTGGGGTTTGCCAAAACACACCTGAACAAGCCAAAATCCTTCTGGGAGGATGTCTTGTGGACAGATGAGACCAAATTAGAGCTTTTTGGTAAAGCACATCATCTCTATGTTTACAGAAAACAAAATGAAGCCTTCAAAGAAAAGAACACCTTTCCTACAGTCAAACATGGAGGAGGTTCAGTGATGTTTTGGGGTTGCTGTGCTGCCTCTGGCACTGGGTGCCTTGAACGTGTGCATGGCATCATGAAATCTGGAGATTACCAGGTCATTTTGGAGTGCAATGTTGAACCCAGTGTCAGAAAGCTGGGTCTCCGTCAAAGGTCATGGGTCTTCCAGCAGGACAATAACCCCAAACACATTTCAAAAAGCACCCAGGAATGGTTCAAGACAAGACGCTGGACTGTTCTGAAGTGGCCAGCAATGAGTCCAGATCTAAATCCCATTGAAAACCTGTGGAGAGATCTGAAAACAGTAGTTGGGACAAGGCACCCTTCAAATCTGGGAGAACTGGAGCAGTTTGCACAAGAAGAGTGGGCCAAACTGCCAGTAGAGAGGTGCAGGAAGCTCATCCATGGCTATAGGAAGCGGTTGATTGCAGTTATTTTGACCAAAGGCTGTGCTACCAAATATTAAGTCTAGGGTGTCAATAATTTTGTCAATGCCATTTCTTTACATTTTCTGATTTAAAAGGATATATTAAATTCTGAATCAAAAACAAAGGTTTTATAATATTAATAGAGAAATAAAGAATTGTGGAGACCAAATACTGTTGTTAATTTCAACTTATGTTTAGAGGAAATTGTGAGTTATTTGAAAAAAGTGCAAGGGCGCCAATATTTTTGGCCATGAGTAACTGCCTCCAATCCAGCAGGTGCTGGATCTCAGAGTGTAACGTACAACTGCAAACTTGGTTTTAGGACTGAAACCACAAACTTTACAGGGGAGGGGAAATACCTGTGGACATTTTTTTTTTTTTTTATCTTTTTTATGGTCTGGACCCCCCCTCCCTGAAGGAGCTCAGCCCCAACCCAGCGCCATCCCCAAGCCCAGGCTTACCCCGGGTGGGACCGCCAGGCAGGCGCCCCTCCCACAGTCCTTTGGATCTTGCCAGCTACACCCCAGGTTGGGCCATGGAGCAGACCCCCCAGCAGACACTGGCGGCAGCGGGGATGGCGAAAGGAGAGCATCATGCATGGGGGTCTCAAAGTTTTTTCAAAGATTTTTGTGGCAGTACCTGAGGGCAGAGACGTGCAATGATGTTCCACGTCTGCCCTGCACCCTTAGGTGACAGCACCAGCAATGTGGAATCCCCAGCCTCCACCAGAGGTCTGTGATGTGCCGGACACTCTACACCCCCTCCTCCCGAAGAAGGAGAGCAGTCGCTGAAACGCTCGATCCTTCTCCCTCCAGCCAGCTCTCCCACGTCCCGGGTCCATTTCTGAACCTGGGTCATCAGCATCGCAGACGGACACCCTGCCTCTGCGCCGACAGGCCTCGTGGAATATTTTTATAGTGGCAGTCACTAAAGTCATTACTAGGAAATGGATGCAGGCAACTCCCTGCAGTTTCTCTAACTGGGAGGAGACTGTTCAGCAGATCAGGGCTAGGGACCGTGTGACATTTCTGGTACAGTCCTGGCTTCCCACCTTTATTATGTTTGCTTGCTAGCATACCCAAAGCAAACATCTTGGGATGCTCAGGCAGCTTTGTTTGTATTTTATTTAAGGTTATAACCATTGAACAAAAGCTCATTTACAATGGTGACATTTACAAGTACAAATAAATACAAACACACCATACAACAACTGCAAAGGAAGTTATACCAATTAAAATTGATAAAAAATACACTCGTACAAAACATGAATAAGCCTTTTGATAGGATATTAAACAATGCTTCAAAACTGACACTGATGGAGATTTTATATTTAACTCTCTAAATTCCAGTGGAAGTTTATTCCAGTAAGCAGGCACTAATTGACTAAAAAAATGCCTGGATCTTTTAGTTTTAGTACATGGTACCAATAATTCCTGTAAATTAGAATTCCTCAAAGAGGGACCAATATTCCTAAAAAACAACCTATCACTGAAAAAATTAGGGTCTAAGCCCAATACTCGGAGATTCCCAGTTGCTAACCTCTGTTAAGGTGAAGAATCTTGGCGTTGTGCTGTATAGCGGCCCAACACTTGAATTTCAGGTGTCGGCCATGGTCCAGAGTGCTTTCTACATCTTAGAAACATCGCCAGGATTAGACACCTGATTTTCTCAGGTGATCTCCCATCACTAATCCATGCCTTTGTGATGTCATGGATTGATTACTGCAATGCTCTTTACTTAGGGCTATCAGGGGTTGATCTTCGCTGCCTATAGCTAGTGCAGAATGCGGCAGCCAAGCTGTTGACTGGCCTTTTGAGGTCATGTTACATTACTCCTGTGCTGCACTCTCTGCACTGGCTCCCTGTTAGGTGGTGGTTCACCTTCAAGGTTGGGTTGCTGACCATTAAGGTCCTGCATAGACTGGGGCCCGGTTACCTGCAAGACCTCCAATAGCCTTACCACCCCTTTTGTCCCCTCCAGTCAGCCAATGAGAGCCTCCTGGTGATTCCCAGGGTACACTTAAAGTCGTCAGGCACCCAGGCCTTTTCTTTTGTGGTGCCGACCCTGTGGAATTCACTGCCTCGTTTGCTCAGAGAGGCCCCATCGGTCAGTGCCTTCAAAAGGGATCTAAAGACATTCTTATTTAATAAAACCTTTCCCTCCATTTAATGTTTAATTTTAATACTGTATTTTCATTGAATGTTTTAATCTTTATAGAATTTGGCCATCTGTACAGTGCCTAGAGTCACAATGAAATAGAGCACTCTATTAAATGAATAAACTAAACTAATACATTTTTATACACAAAAATGTTTTTATGTAATTCCTTTCTGTTTTTAAGAATATCCAGCCCAATTTCAAATACATCTCACAATGGTGTACCTCCCTTGGACATCTGAGTATTAGCCTAGCCATCCGATTATACAGAACATCTAGTTTATGTAACTTGTCTTTAGGGGCATTATACAAAACATCTGCATACTCTATCATAGCAGAATTTGAACCTTGACTACGGTCTTAAAAGTTGATGAATCCAAACAATGCTGATTCTTATATGATAGGTCTACTCTTTTACTCACTTGGAAAATCAGTTTGTCAACGTGTTTATTCCCTAAACCAGATTGTTCCAGCCAGAAACCTAAATATTTGTATGATTCAACACATTCCAGAGCAGTTACACTGTTATCCAGTATCAATAACTGATTACATTTCTTCAATTTAGCTGCAGAACTGAATAACATTGCCTTGGTCTTAGTAGAATTAGGTTTCAATTTAGAATTTGTAAAGAATATATTAATACTGAAGCAACTGTCAAGGTTAATGGATCATACTCTGTCCAGTTTAACCTCTCGTGGCACCAGGCAGGAATGCCCCCCTTCCACCATATTTGTTTGCCCTCTTTGCAGAGTTCATTGCTCATTATTTGCATCAAGCATCACACCTTCATGGCTATACAGTAGGGGGCCACATACATAAATTAGCATACTATGCAGAGAATCTACTGCTTTACATCTCTAATTCCAAAACCTCCCTAATAGCAGTGGGGCGATGCCTCCAGATGATTGAACGGGTGTCTGGGTATAAAATCCCCTAAAAACTGAAGTTTTAGTGATCCATTCTGCTCCCTCTGCACTTTTTCAGCAATGATATCCCTATAAATGGGACTGAACACATATCAGATATTTGTGTATTTCTCCCAATGCCAGACCCACAATACATGGTTGCTCAAAATTACAATTCCTTGTTTGCCCAGGTCAAAGCAGATCTCCAAGTCTGAACACACCTCCCTATATCATTAATAAGCAGAGTACAATCTGTCCAAATGAATGTCCTGCCTCAGATACTTTATTTACTAGAAAATGTCCCATACATTCCTTCTAAGAATGAATTTAATAGATGGGATAGAGCCATCTCTTCCTTTCTTTGGCATAGGAAGCACCCCAGAGTGGCCTTGAAGAAATTACACCTACCTAAAGCTAGAGGGGGCCTGGCCCTTCCCTGTTTCCAAAAAGAGATGTGCAAGAACAAGGGATCACAATTTGAAGATAGAGGGGGGATGGATCAGGGGCAACAGTGGGGGAATTCAAGAATGCATAGGACAAACAGACATACGGCAATTCTAATGGGGGGGAGGAAGTAGGTTGTTGGTTAACTAGGATCTGCAGCTTATCCAATAGTTAGGGAAATGGGCAGACTGGGTGGACAAAGCGGTCCTATTCTACTGTCAAAGTCTATGTTTCTATATGCCCTGGCAGTCCTTCTCATGCATTTATCTTTTTGGTTCTGTCCTCTGACTCAGACCCCATCATAGGTGCTGGAAGAGCGTTCCATATCTCCATCCCCCCTTGACTATACTACAATCTTCCAACCAAATAGTCTAGACAATATTCAAAAAATATCTTTCTATACAGCAAATTTGTTACAGTATTGGAGGGTCTTCCTGAAAAAAAAAAACAGAATTGCAAAGGAGCTAGATGGACTGGGATTCCTACTTTGGATCCCAGTTTTCCTTCTGCAAAGTTGGATCATAGATTTAAAGGATGGATGGGAAGAGGCCTGATTCATGCGTATCAGTTCTACCAGAATGGGTTTTTTAAGTCATTTTCCCAATTACAAACCGAGTTTTCTTTAGTCTGGATAGACTTTTACAGATATTTGCAAATAGGGCATTTTCTGGGAGGTGTCCTGGGTCATAGTGTTGACCCTCAGACATTTCCTCCAATTTTTCAATTGCACCTACAAGTACAGTGAGAATCAATCCCAACGCATCTTATTTCTCGATTTTATCAGGCTTTGTCTGACCTCCCCTCCACATTGATGGGGGTAGTTCAAACAACATGAGAAGCTGAACTTTTGATTGAGCTGTCTCAGGAGCAATGGCAAAGGATCTGGCATAGACAACATCAGATAACAGGCTTGTACAGTTGAAGAGCGTATGGTTGGAAGGTGGTATCTTGATACTTCTGCACTCCACAAATCACAGCCAAATTCCTTTCTTCACAGGACTGCTCATGTCGGAGGCTCTGTGGGTACAATGTGTCAATGCACAGTCGTGTTTTTTGGTTTTACCCTATAATAATCCAATTCTAGCAGGAAGTGGGACAGACTGTAGGAGCAATATTCCCATATTTAGGACCTCTGACTCTGGAAATGGCAATTCTCCTACACTTTCCTCCCCATTTCAAACAATGACAAAAACTTTACCTTCTCAGTGTCCTACTGATGGCAGCTAAAAAAGTGTTGACCAGACTATGGTTACAAACTTGCCCACCAACAATAAAACAATGGGAGGACACTATCTATGATATTTATCACATGGAGAGTATGAAGGCCTGACTTCAGGACCAATTACCCCTTATCATGAATACATGTAGCTGGATGGTTTGGGTTCTCCACATTTCTAATACTAGACCTGACATAATACCTTAGAGGGACTATGTTCTGACTGAATGGGATTGGAAACTGGTTCCATATAAATTTATCTTTATGATAGTGCTATGGGTATAAGGGCACCCCTTCCTTTCTACTTTCTCCTTCAGGTACTTCTTCCACTGGACACTGCCCCTTAGTGCCTCCCTCCCTTCCCCGGGCATATATGTTGATCATTATGCGTGCTGTACATCTTGTATTCTGACATTATACACAATGCTGCTATTGTATACTTTGAAATTATGGACACATGTATGTACCACTTCAAAATACAACAAAAAACACAGTTTAAAAAAAAAAAAATTGTGAAGCAAACTTGAAGTCCATCGAAAATTCTCTGCAATGTGTCCCAAATCCCATAAACTGATGATCTAGAATCATACAGTAAATTATTGTATCATCAGCATATAAATGGTACAATGAGTCCCCCACACTAGCACCGAGATCTTTAAGATAAATCAGAAAGAGGAAAGGTCCCAGGATGGAGCCCTGGGGCACACCTCTAACTACATATAGTGGGGAGGACTCAAGCCCATTAACAACAGTAAATTGTTGTCTACTGCTTAAATAGGAACAAAACCAATGTAATGCTCCCTACCCAAACCCACCTCACAAAGCCTTTGTAATAGTATTTAGGGGTCATCTATTGTCTTTCCGATATCATTGAAGACTCTTGACATGGAGACCACCATTCTATGACATTTATGGAATCCAGATTGAAACTGGTCAAACAAATCCTGATTCTGAAGATACTCCACAAGCTGACTAGCCAGTAATCTTTCTAAAATCTTATTAACAAGGGGAAGCAAGGAAATAGGCCTAAAATATGATAGGTGACCAGTGCTGCCCCCCCCTTAAAAATCGGGGCAACCCTGGCCAACTTCCATGCACATGGGATAATGCCAGACAAAATTGAGCAATTGAACAAATGTGTAAGTGGTTCAGCTATTTGAAAAGTAGAGTATTTTAACATTGATGAAATTAAGAAATCCGGACCACAACTTCCGCTGGTCTAACTCCAACAAGAGTTCCAATACTTCAAATTGTTCAATTTTACCAAAGAAGAATAAGGAAGAGCCTTCCATATCAGTATCCCAAGGATTCCATGAAGACTGGTCTGAGTCACCAAAACAGTTACCAGACTCCACAAAAATTTATTAAACCTATCAGGGAGTGGAAGATCATGACCATAATCCTCCTTCGGTGAAAGTCGAACAGTTTTACTAAACCTGCTCTGGCCATTTAAATCCTTAATAATTGACCAAAACTTTTTGATTTCCCTGCTGGCTTGGAAGTTTTTGTCCTGTAGAAATTTCTTTTAATGGCCAGCCCACCGGCGCAGCAGTTAGATTTCCGCTTGCAATGCCAATGACCCAGGTTCAGGAACAGACCTGGGAGTCAGAGGGTCAGCCGGGGGAGAGGGATCGAGAATCCTGGGAGACTGCTCTCCTTCTCTGGGGGGAAGGAGGGAGGAGAAGAGTATCTGGTGCTTGAAGGACCCCTGATGGAGGCTGGGGGAACCAGTGTGACTGGTGCCAGTACATTAGGGGGGCAGGCCAGATGCTGGACATCACTGCACATCCCTGCAGTAGCAAGCAATAAAATGCTGGCCTCCTGGCATGACATCCCACTCCGCTCCACCATCCACTGCCTCCAACACCCATTGGGGGGTCCTGCTATCATGGCCCCAACCCAGGGGGTAATCCGTGGCTTGCCCACGATGTCCACTGGGAGTGGGAAGTTCCCTCGGTGGCCCCGCGGGGTAATCCTGGGCATGGTGTTGGCAGGTGGAGGGTCCGATGACAAAAAGGGGGGGGTCAGATTATAAAAAAAAAAGAAGACATTTATTTTAGTTTCCCTTACCGCAGCTACATATTTATTCCTGAGATTTTTGTAATATTGCCAATCCTCTAAAGATCCAGAGAGCTCTGCTTTCTCCCAAGCTCTATTTTTATTTATTTATTTATTTAAGAGTTTTACCAGGAAAGCATACTAAGCAGGTTACCGCTCAATTCCAGATGCGTCCTGGGGGATAGGGACAAGTGGAAACATACAATCATAAGAACAAAGAAGAGTGTACAAGAAATGCAATTATATTTACATACAGTAGAAGAAGAGTGTTCATGTTTAACAGTTATGTTTAATTTTCATTAAAGTTGGAGCAAACCAAGAAGCTGATCTTAGTTTAACTGTTTGGACTTGATTGGCATATATTTATTACATACACTCATTAATTCACTTATAAAGTACTCCCAGCCCAGGTCAATATCAGGGATTAATTTCAGTCTTTACCAATTTAAGTTTTCAAAGTCAGAAATAAATGCTAGATCATCAAAATCTTTAAATTACCCAAACTTAAGCTTAGAAGGGCTATTCATTCTATTTCCACCTCTAATACAATAAATCACATTATGGTCACTGAAAAGATCAACCGATACACTGGAAACAGCATAATGATATGGACAATTTGTCAAAATTAGATTCACCAAAGAAGAATCCTCAGGGTTGTTAAGATTTATATGAGTAGGTTCCTCCAACAGCTAAGCTAATCCAAGACCTAGAGCAACTTTTCTCATACTTTTTTACTTAATGAGATTTAATCAATCAGCATTAAAGTATTCAATATCAAAGAGTTTATGAGTTAAAGAATAAGGAAGTAGTGCATCATAAATAGACAATAAAGTCTGCATAGGAAAATGCGGTGGTCTATACCCTCCAGATAGTAAAATGGGCTTCTCAGTATGTAGCTTGGTTTCCAAGGCCAAATATTCACAACAATTAGGATCGATTTTCAGGGTAAGTTATTTTGGGGAAAATGTTTCTGAGTAGTACATTAAAATGCCCCTCCTTTCCGATCTGCCCTCATTAAATTAAACCCTTGAATTGCTAATAAAGCATCCTCCTGTCTTTCATTTAAAGGGACACTGTCTCTTTAAAACACTGTGACAGCGATTGTCTTTTTTTTTTTTTTTTTTAGCTTTTGTTGATCAGGTAAGTGCACTAGACAAATCCTGCCTATTTTCAGGCACGACCTAGGGGAGGGGGATACAGATGAATGCCAACTGACCTTGAACCAGATTAAGCTGTTGGTGGTATTTTTAATGAAAGAGGGAAATTTGGCCAGGACACTGGGGAAATTCCCCTACTCTTTTTCGATAAGTGCCATGGGATCTTTAACATCCACCTGAACTACCACCAAGCCAGGCAAATGGGACCTCGGTTTAATGTCTTATCTGAAAGACGGCACCTCAGAAGTGCAGCACCCCTCTCATGCTGCACTACAGTGTCAGTACTGGGATATTAACCCAAGTGCCAGATGTGGTAACTGAACCCACAGCCCTCTGATCTCCCAGCCTCAGAGGCGAGTGTGCCACCTACTGAGCCACTGACAATGTGACAGATATCATCACTCATCATTTACATTACTTAAGTGTTATCTAATGAGAGATCCTAGACTTTCATTTCATGTTATATTAAAGTGTTCCTTTCAGTCCGTCTGCCTTATGTTTGTTTACATTTTCATCGTTGAGCGTGGTCCCAATCCACATTGTCATGCATGGGTGCACAGTCAGACATGCATGGCAATGTGATGATGGTGGACAACATCGGACCATCGTACTTTTTTTTTTTGAGAATAAGAATCCTGCGATGTAGTTGCGTAACGTAGTAGTGTAAGAGTGTACTTACAGACTTACAGCTAGCATTACACTACTCTCACAGAACTACTGTTCTGTTATTTTTTTGTGTTCATTTATTTGAGTTGGGGGCTTTGCCCCCACACCCCTTTTAAAAAACAGAAAGGAGGGTGTGGGGGGGTGAAGCCCCACAACTCAAATAAACTAATTTAACATTTCACCCAACTATAAGATTACAATTGCTACTGAACTCAGTCATGAGAACTTGCGACAAGTTTGATTCAGGCACCGATGTCTTGCACACATCACCTGTTCGGCTTATGCACTTTTTTGCACAAGCAGCGGTGGTCCGATATTTTCGATGCTTACCTCCACTCTTGAGCCTAATTACACACACTTTGTCATGTGCTGTTCACCTCCTAGTGAAAACAGGACGTTTCAGCCTATAACCTAACAGTATTTTTTGTATAACTAAAGGCAGGGATTTTAAGGTATTTTTCAGATAAATCATAGTACCCTGTTTCCATTTCTATAGTGACAGAAGTCAACGTTATTAGTTTGTATGAATTTTTGATTGGTTGGTTAGTTAGTTAGTTAGTTAGTTAGTTAGAGGTGGGAGAGGCATATGTAATTTTCAAATTAGTGGTCCTCAAGTTGTAATTTATTAGTTTTTATGGTAAGTATTTGTTGGTGGTATCTCTTACTTTTTACCTGTCTATGAAGATTGAAATTATTTGCCTGTTTTTCATTTTAATTTGTTCTTTACGTGTTATTAATTAATCATCACTCATAAAATCATACTCCATGTCATTTTACTTTTTTTACAGCTTCGGCTGTGTGACCTGCTGTTCTGAGTTCAATTAACAATAAATGTGTACATGTATATTATGTTTCAGTTTGTGTGTGTGTGTGTGTGTGTGTATGTGATTTTTCACTTTATGCTGTGTCCTTGTCTGGTGGTTGGGGATGCCAAGGCCATATCATTTTTTGTATTACATGAAAGCACTTCAAATTGATCAGTTTGTTATTCCATAATTATTTAAACTTTCTGGCAGACAAGTTATCCCTCATATGTAAATGTTCTTGGCGGTCATACTCATACACGTTGAGTCCTCTTCGTACTCCAACTCAAACTCTCCAAAAAAGAGTACACATATTGTACATTATGTATGTACAAGCACCAGTCTACTGACCTCCAACTTTCATACCCTATCATCTGCAATTATCCCTGAGGTAAAAATCACTGTTTATATGGATGAACTGCTCTGACATAACTGATTCGGCAAAGTGGCTGCATCCTTTTACATCTATGCGACTATGTCTGATATGGATAATACAGTGTCTGCCATGGCATCAAAAATTAAAAGCTCAGTGATTGATTTTATAAATAATAGGCCTCAGATCACCGGTTAAAGAGTGTGCAAATATAGAACAAGAATCATTCAGCGATATTGTGATGACAGTGCAAATATAGCAGCAGAGATAGTACTTGTAATGTAATTTCTAACTTGTTCTGTAATTTACACTGCCAGTTGTGAGCAATTGGCTTATACCCTTGGAGCATTTTTTTTATGGTAATATGATCCAATTCAGTTGACTGAAACTGATCCACCTTTGTACCACTAACATGTACATTAGATGTGGAAATTGTTGCTACTGCCACAGCTTAAGGGGAAAGGGAGGTAGCTGTTTGTGCAATACTGTTTAGAGCACACAGGAATTAAGCATCATATTAGCTGAGCTACTGTGCTGTAGTCTCTACTAAGTTTGGAACTGCTGCAGTGTGCATGCATTCACCTTCAATATATTATCAGAGAGTGCTTATGAACTATTACAGTAGTGGTATTGCCGGTGGAAATTGAAAGTTTGCAGTATCATCATCTATAAGTGGTGATCTCATGAAAGTCCTGAAAAAATAAATAAATGGGTGAGGGCAATCAATTCTGGATGTCACCATACATGTTTATATCTTAAAGGGACAGCAGAGCAATGCATTGCACAATGCAAGCTGTGCTAGATTGCAGACGAGCATGCAGAGGGGTGGATACCTTAATTCTAAAAAATATATGTGAAAAGAAATGTGTAGTTCCCCCCTCCCCCCACACAGCCCCAACCACCCACTTTCATTCTTACATCTCGACTGCTCACGTATGGTATATAGTTAGATATAGGAATACGAAGGGAACCCAGCTATCCCTCCACCCACTCACCCTGGGAGTGTAATGGATGTTGTTGTATAGCCTTCCATCAACTGTTGTATATTGGAGATAGGTTCAATGGGTTGCTGCAATTCTGTATGTCTCTGACCCGTTGCCTAATACTTGGCTTACACTTCTGTATTACTACCTTTTACATACACACCAACAGACAAGATGACAGCATATTTACTTTTCATGCTGTTTTCATAATTCTTTTCTACCAACAGACATATACTTTGACGTCTGATTAAACATTAAATTACTGTTGTAGTTGTGTTAATTTTAATTATCAGAGAGTTCTGTGAAATTGAGGTATTTATTGTATTTGAATTTTCATGATCATCAAATACAACCCAAAATTTGAACCCTTTTTTTAACTTTATTCGTTACATCTTGTAACTGTGCGTCAGTGATTCTCATGATTGTAAACAATTTTAAATTTTTTATTTAGTTTTCATAATCAAATATGCTTCTATTTGAATGACCTATCTGTTGAGCATGAAGTATTGGGCAGTACTGTATGGTTGATTGTTCATGCATGTTTTCTTGAATGTAAGGGATCTTATTTTTGGCTGTTTGGCTGTTTTGAATGTGCTTTCTTAATACTATGTCTCAATTTTTTTCTAATTTAATGTTGAAAATTGGATTTCTTTGCCCTCTTTTATTTAATGGTATTGTAGTTTTATCACACCATATAATATTTGATGATTACAGTGACTCTTGTCAGTGAGAAACACAATTATACAGTATTACGCAGTATGCTGAAGCTGTGTTACAATAAACAATTTACCTTCAATAAGAATTATTCCATTGTGTCATGCAGTAAAATGTGAAGCTACCATGATGAAGTTAATGTCACAGTTTCATGTGTGACACAAAGGACATATTTCATTGAAATTCCATTGTTTTCCACAGTTAATATGATACTACATGCTGTATATTACTGCAGTATTGATGGAGCATTTGGTTTCATCCTGACTAGCTGCACTGTATATAGTTGCATTATTTGTGTACGCTCAATTAAATTTTCTTCTTAAATTGATTTGGGAATGAATGTGATGATGATATTTTGTATTTGTACAATACTTTTATTAACCTTTGTTTGGCTTATATGTGACAGAGTGTGTCGGCGACATGCACGTATATGTATATGCATATGTATATTTTTATTTTTATTTGTTACGTGCTCATACAGTCATGTACACTTTGAAATGGAAACAGGGGCAGTCTGTGACAAACTCTGCAAAAAAAAATGAATGAAGGCTAGCAGAGACTCATTACGTTCAAAGTCAAGAATATCTATTGGATCTGAGATACAAAGGTGGCAACAATTAAAGAATGAAATTAATGTCCAGCAACACTGTGAAGTGGCGAAATATCTGTTAGACATGTTAGTCTTCTGATCAGGTTATGCATGTCATGTGCTATTGCCTATGTGATCAGTCTTTGGTTGTAAAGAAATTAATCTTACTTAATAATGGGTATTATAAACAGGCATCTGAGAATACAACAGAAGATTTTATGTCACATGGCCCACATTTCAGTCAACACCTCAACATCAAAAAAAAGGACCTTTTGCATCAAACACAGGCATAGGACATCTCCTTTGATACGCTAACAGCATATTCACTGCTCACCACACAGTAAGATGTTCCTTATTACATTTTCCACTAATGCATTTTAATAAATAGTGTAGAGCTTTGTTTCATATTATAATGGGCTTCTATTTTCTTGTTTTTTATTTTTCAAGACTAACAAGTGATGGCGATACCTCTAGCGATGACATAGTGGACAACATTGCTAGTTATTTTGGGTATACGTGAACCAAAGATGGGGATAACAGCTTTTTGTATTTGGACACAAATGAGTGAGTATTCTTATATGTCATGCCTCTACTTTGGTTTACATATCTATCATAGAGGATAATGCCTGGGGTTCAGGTGATAACCATGATGTAATCACCTCGAGTTTGTCACTAGGGCAACATGGTAAACCTTGAGAGCGCAGCTTGAGAGGCTTACTGTCGCCCTAGCACCCCCAAGAGTTGATTTTATGTGTGGTTATCACCCAAGACCCCAGGCGTTTCCATTTACAGTGTATTGGGAAAAAAATAAACAGTTACTTTAGTTATGGTTCTTTTATTTTCCGTGATCGGCGATGAATTTTTTATGATTGGAAACATCACCTGCTTTGACAGTACTTGCTGTTTACAATGATAGTCTCAGTAAACATAAACTGTCACAATAGAACCTTGGTTTGAATTGTTTACTGAGACTGGCTGTCATGTCCCATGCATTCTATTTTGTTATGCCACTGCTGTAACATTCTGAATAGTGGTTAACAACAGTCAGACGTCACAACAGTGGCATAATAAGCCTGCATGGGGAACCCTTATTATTGGCTAAAATCGGCAAGTTTACATCTTTGTTATGGTACTACTGTGACATCAGCAAGTTGTTAACCATGCCTTAGTATGTCACAGCAGTACCATAACAATTTAGAACACTTCTCCTTGCAGAGTCCTGTTTTTAGAACCATGACTGCTACCATCTGCACGCAGTTTCCAACTGGTTAGTTTTAATCATTAAGGTGTTCCCAGCAGATGGCAGCAATCATGATGGAGCCTAACATGTACTCACTCAGCAGCACAAGTGATTGGCTTTCATTCTGTCTATATCTCCTTGAAACAACTCTTAAATGGCTGCCCAAACAATGTTAAAGTTTCCCCATGCACTATAAAGGATAATGGATCAGAAAAAGACAATGACTACACTGTAATCGCATCTCACAGTTTCCTTGACAGCTGTAAACTTACACTGTTGTCAGGAAAACCACTCGATGTGATTACAGCGTGGTTATTGTCTTTCTCCTATCCATTATCCTCTCTATTATTGCCCATACAATCCATGTAGTACTTACATCAAACACATTCACAGGTATAATTAGGAAATACATGAGAACTAAGCATCATTTAAATAATTTGATTAATTACTGAATACTTATCTTCATTTTTATCAGACTTGGAGATGTACCCAAAAAGGCACGTCATATGTTGACAGCAAGATTAGCAGTGCTCCAGCAAATTTACAAACAGCGTCTATTTCAAGTGTATGTGTCAGGTAATAAAATTAAGAATCATAAACAATGGCTAATCTACTGCTTAAATCATATATTTATTGCTATCATGTTATACATTGTTCTATCATTAAAATTATTTTATAACAGACTCACTTTAACCACCAGAAAGGAATATGTTTGTTTCATTCTTCTTCTGAATTGAACTAAACTAGAGAACATACTTTGAATATCCTTTTTTTTTCCGTCAGATATTTATCCTCCTTGACTGTCCGAAGCTATGCATTCACCAAACTATCGGTCTCCAATGTATTTCTGGATCTTCTAAAGCTATATGCATCATGGCAGACACCTCAGAGCCAGCAAGATGGCTTTATCCCACTATGACCCATGACTTTTTCTCCTGATTTTCTCCATCCCATTAACTGAGACCCCAGACAGATTGGGGCTCATGTGCAATCTTGCTATAGAAATTGACATTTATCCCCATCCAGTGTCATAGTGCACTGACTCAATTGGCTTGCATCATCCCTTGGCATCAGCCACGATGTAGATAAGTGCCGACTTAAGCATACATTCCTAGCCAGAGATGAGTGCTTTCCAGTTGGCAGATCAATCGTGCACATAACTCTTACACCCACCCCCAATTTTTCTTGACCTATGAATACCTCTTTTCATTCCAGAACATGGCCTGTGGTGTGGACTGAGGCAACGTGTCTATCACCTCAGTGCTATAATCCACTGTGCTAGTGTACATTCCTTTTTTCATTTTCATGATGTGTTTTTTATAAAAACTAGGGTAGTCTAAATAATTGGTATATAACACCTTAACTTGTTCATATAGTATAGTGTAAGGTGTTGTTGTTCATTCATATGCCTTTTAATTACTCTTCTAGCAACAACAGTCGAACAGTTGTAAATGACACTGAATGTGAAGGCAATCACACCTCAACAGATACATCTCTCAATGATTCTGTGAAGTTAGAATCAATTATTGGGCAAAAAACATTTATAATATGCAAGGACTATCTAATGTCCTTAGTTGAAAATCCTGTTCCAACTCATTGTAAAATATGTAGAAAGGTGTATGTCATCAGTACCCGTAATGAGTCTTCAGCCATTTTGATTAATTGGGTAAATTTCATAATTTCTTAACACTGTGTTAACTTTATTTAAACTTATTATATTTAATTCTTGTTTTGAACTTTTGAATTATAATTAGGTAAAATGCAATACTACATTTTGAATTGACACTTTCTTATAGTTGACCCCTGATGATGGTTTGTGGGTTGGTTGGAGGACTGGTAAGCAGTAGACATGTGAAATGAAGAGATTAAACATTTATTCTCTGATTATATACATTATTGGTCAACACTTGTCCCATTCTCTCTGCATAATTTGCAGTGGTAGAAATTAAGCTTTGCAGCCATTATCCATCAGGGCTAGTGACTAGGAAAATCTACTAGCCCAAGTACTTTTCCATTTAAACATATGTTTTACTCATTGTAGATGTTGCCGTCTCCATTACAACACCTCTGGGCTCGTTACTGTATAATAAATTTTTAATAGCTCATATCAAAATCTACCAGCATTTTGGCTAGTTGGTTGGTTCCAGTTTCAACCTCTGATCATGTGCAGCCATCACAAAAAGTCTGATCTGGACTGATTGCCAACTCTCTACAAATGCATTTTCACATGCATCCATACCACAGTAGTAACTGAAAACCAAAATGTTCTTGTCATAGAAGTTAGGTCATGTCATTTCTATATGACATGGTAACCTGCAAGATGTTGATTTTTGGCATTCCATAGACACAGACTGCGGCAGCAAATTAGGACTGCTTTGTCCTACCAAGTCTGCCCACATATCAATCCATTGTATGCTCTCTCCATATGGCTTCTGTTTGTTGTTGTTTGTTTGTTTTTTTAAGTTTTGTCAAGGTAATTTCATACGATCTGATCACATACTGTATAACAATTTATCTATTATAGGTTTGTGGTAATGGTCACATGAGACACACATGGTGCAGTCAACCACTTCTAAACATGGATTTCATGCTGAAGATTTACTTGTTGCAAGTAGTATCATACTGTCTGGAAATAAGTTTGCAAAAGTCTCATTGATGGCTAGATTTATGAAGCTCTCATTTCCATGCGACTCCTCATTGTATCGTTTTCAGAGGATGTATATAATTCCTTCCATTGAAAGATTTTGGAGTGATCATCATAATTCATTACTGGAAGAACTTCATAGCAAATCTGTCACTTTACTTGGTACCTCATTATTTCTATTAGTCTTTGTGGGACTGGGAGCTGGGGGGGGATGAGTGATGTATAATAGCTTACCAGTGATTGTCTAAGTATTACTTTTTTAAGCTTGGGTGCTTTGATATGTAGATTGGGTTAAGCCAACCATCTATGGTTAATTTGGTTGGTGTGTGGGAGAAACAATATAGTAACATATATATATATATATATATATATATAGACACACACACTGTATATAGTGTACAGTATAGAATACTGTTGTTCTGTTTAGAATTCCATCCCTTTCAAAATGTTGTTGTATCACAGTCCCAATGGTCATGGAATGTGATTCTACTCTACTGTGGTAGAACAGCATTCTAGAACCTCTAGAGACTGTATGAGTCAGTTTCATTTTGAAAGCAAAAGAACTCATGGACACATATTTCACACAGTACTATGAACTATAAAAAATACAGGATGAGCAACTCTATGCACAACCAGTGGGTTCTGTCACATCGGTGTTCTGATCCCCATGGACCTCTACAGCTTCGCTCTTGAGGTTAGAGTGAATCAGATCCCCTCCGGGGCAGAGCACACTGGTTGTGCATAGTTGCCCATCCAGTATACTCTCTCTCTCTCTCTATGTATGTATGTATGTATGTATGTATGTATGTATGTATGTATGTGTATATATATATATATATATATATATATATATAGTTATATGATAGTTTATGGGTAACCATACACTACAAGGCTAAAACATTGATTCATTTATTTAGGTGATGGTAGGATGGATAGTCCAGGTTATTCAGCCAAGTATTGTACTTATACAATGATGGAAATGAATACAAAGAAAATCCTCTTGATGACAATTGTAGACAAATGTCAGACAGGTTTAAAATCTACTAATATAGAGAAATTGGCATTCAAGAAGTCAATTGATTTCATAATAGACAAAAACATTCAAGTTAACGAGGTGATAACAGATGCTCACACCCAGACCGCATGTTTATTGAGCAAGTCAAATATCTACTGTTGTGAAATACCTATCATTTGTTCAATCATTAGTTGCAAACTGTACATCCCTGAATGTACATATGATAAGTTGTGCACCATGACCCTTAAATAGAGCAACTAAATGTCTTAGTTTAAACTTAGCTGTTCGCCTTGATCCTCACATCTGTCTATTTGGAATTATAGGGAATGAATACAGCGATGTCAAACATTCACTCGATATATGGCATGGTGCAAAGAATTTACGAAAGAAGATATTACAGGAATGTATTTTATTCTTTTTCTTTTATTATCATTATATTATTATGTACGTTATTATAATTTTTTTCTCTTCTCTGTTACTTATATGGTACAGCCGCGAATGTGTACTGTCAATAATGCATCATTCCAGTCATTTGGATAGCTGCCCGTACATTGGTTATGACATATAGGATAGTGTATGGTGTGCCATACACATCAAGGCTATTTGACACTCAAGTGTTTTATATGATGGCAGATGACCAAAAGTGCAAAGCACAAGAAGTCCCTCTGCCCGCATTATAAACACGAAGTGGAAGAGTGACTGAGTTGTGTATGGGACATCATACACTGTTCTTTATGGTAACCAGTTGACCTCAGTTGGGTGCCCACAAAAACGGTGACTCAATTACAGTGCATGCGATCAGGGCTATCTAGCAGTGGGGTGACCGGATAGCGGGGTGGGTGACATACGTGATGAGAAGTACTCGTGCACATGCGTGGGGGGGAAGAGACATGAGAGGGATGGTATGTGGGACAGGGTGTTGCGGGCAGCTGCCGAGCTGGTCCACTTGTGTGGTGTGGAGGGTGGTTGGCTGGGAGGTGCAGGGTATGGGTCCTCGCCGCAAGTGTGCATCTCCAAAATTAATTTTCAGTTATGTACACTCATCATAACGGTGATCACTATTCCACGATCACCGTCATGACATGGAACAGTTATGTATAGTGCACTGTCCCATACAAAGGAATCACTTACCTTTCAGTAATGAGTTGGTCCATCATTTGTACTTAATACAGAAACTAGGTGAGACCAAAATACTTAGGGGTGGGTGGTAACATCTCAAATTGAGTCCCATACACTATAAATGACATTACCTGTTGTTCAGGTGATAACCATGATGTAATCACCTAATGTGGTTGCTAGATCAACGGAAAACTTTGTGATCATAGATCTTGCAGTTTACTGAACCCTAGCAACCACTTGTGGGGATTACACCGTGGGTATCAACTGATCATCGGGCATTATTCTCCATATTATATATAGTTTACAGAATTATTTAATAAAGACTAATAATTAATACTAACTGTCATAAACTCCTTACTATACTTCAATAGACAGGTGTCTCAACAAAAAGTATGTAAAATATTACAGAAATAGTGCACAGAAATAGTTCATCACTTCTGGTACTGCTGCCAGACAACGTCATCATATGCTGAATTCCAAGTATAATATTTATTTTGTCTTGTTCCACAAATTTTTATTTTTATTTTCTTCCTTTCCTGGCAGGTCCTAATACTTTTAACATTTCTGCATATAGACAAAATGCAGTTAAGATGGCAGGCTGTCGGTTAATATAGTCCACGTTTAAGGTACTTTTAATAGTACAGAAAAGTCTGATCCCTAGTTTATTAACTTTCCACAAGCCATATTGATATCCTGTTGGTAGGTTTCCCCTTCTAGATGTTATTGACTTGCAGGATAATGTCTGGTCTGCCCTTCATCAACCACAGTAGCCACTTCTTCCAGAAGTTGGTGAACTTTTTCATTTTAAGATTCAGCTCTGTTGTTAGTCTTTCCATTTGGTAAATTTGTTGCATTGTATCCTCCCATTCTCACCCTGCGGGGGTGGTTTGTTGTAACCACTTGTGTGAGAACATTTTCTTTGCTGGTGTTAATTTAATGGCTAAGAGGGACTGTATGTGTTTGTTTCGAATATGTTCAGGGAAGTGCAGCAGGATGGCTGTTTGGAATGTGAGGGTTCCTATGTCCAAGAACAATTCCTGGATTGCCTTCTCTATATCTTGCCACTACTGATACAGCCAGAGGCGGTATTAGGCACAAGCGAACCGAGTGGCCACTTGGGGAGCCAGCACTGAAGGAGCACACTAAAGTAGAAAGTATAAGCAGAGATCAACTTGAAATACAAACAAATAATAATATAAAAAACAAAATTATTGTTGTCACCTTTATGGTCATAGAAGTTTTATCACTTTTTGGATGTATGGTGGGGCAGAAGGGTGGAAAGGGGGCAGTTTGAGTGATGAAGGGGCACCACAAATATTTCTGCTTGGGCTGCCATTAGGTCTAAAACCGGTCCTGGATACAGCACTGGGTAACTCCAAAATATATGTGTGTGAATGGCGCATGTCTCCCTGTATGCTGTCTAGCATGCTGTGCCCCCTTGAGTGTCAAATTTCTCTGTAATTTGTGGGGTCCTAAAAAATGAGTTACACATTTCTAGCCGTATCATTTCCAGACAGGTGAGGCAGTGATCTTGTGTTGTCCGGTATATATTGTGATCCATTCGGTGTCAGAGAGTGTTATGCCTAATTCTTCTTGCCACTGTTTCTGAGATTTTTTCTAGTGTGATCCCATCTTTATTATGTATTTCATTATATGAAACTTAAATGATATGATCAGGGATTCCATTCTCCTGTACTTCTAGGATTAATTGCATGAGTAGGTGAGCTTCTTCTTTTGCCCAATGCAATCCAAGTTTCTCCCCTAAATAGTGTCTCACCTGCAAGTGTCTTAAATGATCACAAAGTCTCAGGTTTAATGCTTGAAATGTTTTAAAAGTTCCTGTTTCATAATATTGATAGTTATGAATAAGCTCTAGTCATTGCCAACATTTGAAAGTGGGATCTAGTGTGGCTAGAGGTAAGCATGTGTCAGAGGCTAGTATCTCAAAGTAGCAGGCTGATGGTCTAAGTTTGGGAGTCTGGAGTAGTTCCTGCCAGTTATTAAGTATTTGGGTTGTGTAGTTTAAAACTATTCCCTGTATTGGAGCTTTAGTGTGGGGTAGGGATCTAAATAGTTGTGAGAAAATTTGTGTACTTTGGTCTGCAAATTCTACATTCTTCCACTGTAGAAGGGAAGTGCTGTCTAGCCATTAATCAGTGTTAGTGACTCAGCAGGTTGCACACTCGCCTCTGAGACCAGAAGATCGAAATGTGGGTTCTAGACCCACACCAGGCACCTGGGTTAAATCCCAATACTGACACTATAGTGCATCATGAGGGGGATGCTGCACTCCTGATGTGCCGTCTTTCAGATGAGACATTAAACCAAGGTTCTGTCTGCCTGTTCTGGTGATAGTTCAGGTGGATGTTAAAGATCCCACGGCACTTCTCAAAAAGAGTAGGGAAATTTCCCTTGTGTCCTGGCCAAATTTCCCCCATTCACTAAAAATGCCACCAACAGCTTAATCTGGTTCAATTTCAGTTGGTTGCCATCTATATCCCCCCCCAGGTCACCCCTGAAAAAAGGATTTCTAGTCACTGTGGGCCTACACGGTCAACAAAATTCAATAAATAAATCAATGAAGTGCATAAGTGAACAGGGCTGCATGACAGTATTCCTTTAGGTTGGGTAAGGCCAAACTGCCTCTCTGCTTGTTCACATGTAATTTTTTTGCATGCAGTTCTAGGTTTCCTCCTTGCTCACAGAAATTTTGCTATCTGCTTATCCCATATATTGAAATCTTCTTTCGGAGGTACTAAATGAATATTTTCAAATAATTATAAGAATCTTGGAAGTACACTTATTCTAATAATATCCAGTCTTTGTATCAAGGGAATCAGAAGGCACAACCATATCTGTAGGTCTTCTTGTATAATTCTGTTCAGTGAGTCATAACTGACTTTATAGAGGGTTAAAAACAAAAAAACAAGGTGCTGCGTCAGCGTGTGGTCTGAAAACAAAACAAAAACAAAATGGTAATATTAAATGCATGCAGAAAATAGAAAATAGTGTTAAAATCGACGTTTCGACATTAGGTCTTCAGGAAATATCTAAAAGAGAAAAAAGCAAAGTTAGCAGAGAGGTAAGGGTAAATAAGGGCTATATATGTGGGGAAAGAAAAAAGGGGGAGGGTCTAGGAGAAAAGGTATAACAGGCAAGGTAAGAAAAAAATCTGGAAAACAAAAAGGTGGTGATGGGTATGACAAGGCACAGCGGGAGAGAATGAGCTGAGGAGTCCTCAAGTGGGGACTAATTAACAGGGCCTAGTAAAAAGGTTGAAAGGTGACAAATATAGGGAAAGCAGACAGAGATGGAGACATCTGTGGAAAATGAAAATAGACATGCACTCATAGCTTGAATGCCCACGTATGGATGCCACCCCCCACACCCACACATACAGGATGGAAGTGTGTGCAGGCATCCCCACACATGCAAATGTACCATGCACATATGCAAGCACTAATATGATGGGTGTGGGTAAAAAAGACAGACTGTAGTGGAAAACCATAAGGTAGCCAAAAGATGTTAATAGAAACTAAGTCTGTCATTTAAACCAGAGAGCTGCTGGGAGCCTAGGTGGATGATCAGATTGGTTTCATGTTTTTTTCTTCCTACCAAGCCTTGTCATATCCATCATCACCTTTTTGTTTTCCAGCATCTTTTCTTACCTTGCCTGCTGTTATCACTTTTTCTCCTAGAGCCTTCCTCTTTTTTCTTTCCCCACATATATATACACACAGACATATATATACACACACACACACACACAGATATATAGATCCCTTATTTCCCCTTACCTTTCCACTAACTTTGCTTTTCTCTTTTAGATAATTCCTAAAGAAGACCTAGGGTCGAAACATCGATTTTAACTCCATTTTCTATTTTTGGTGTGCATTTAATATTACCATTCTGTTTTGTTTATAGAGGGTTGAAAGGTCCAGGGGGGAGCATTGTCCCCAGGTATCTGATCACTGTGCAGTCCCATCAAAAAGGGAAAGCAGCTCTAATATCTTGTGTGAGATTTTAGTTATATTGAAGAACTTCTGTTTTATTTTTATTTTATTTATATCCTGCTAATGCTTCCATTTGTGTCAGGTTTTTGAAGAGGGCTGGTAGGGATGTGTCTGGGTGTGTTATGTAAACCAATAAATCATCTACACATCGGCGGCCCGATGGCACTGAGGGTTGAGGCACTAGGCACCACGCTACGCCAATGACCCAGGGTCGGAGGGTCAGCTGGAGGGGAGGAGGACTGAACGTCCCAGGAACTGCTCTCCTCCAGGGAGGGTGGGTTGTGGGAACCGCAGCTGTGTTGGCTCCTGGTGGTGGCTGGGGGCGGTACATGTGGCAGTCCACAGTGGGGAATGGCAAAGATGGCGTTGGGCGTGTACTGCATGGGAGCACACATGGCAGGGTCCTTGACGCCACTGCACATCCATGCTATGGGGCAGGGAAAGCAACAAGAATCCTCTGGGGTGCTTGAGGGTCGTCCCCAATGGCACCGCCATGGACGCACCCAAGTTAGCTCCCCCCAAGCCCAGCCGCCAAGGTCTCCACAGTGGTGGGGTAAGTACCCGCTATGATGCGACCAGGGGGCTAGGCAGCAAGGGGGTTCGGGCTCTGGCTGTGGCCATGGTGGGGGACTGTGAGGGCTGGCTGGAAGGGGGAATCATAGGAAAAAAAACCCAGCCAATGAAGTAGGAAAAAATAGAAAGAAATAAAGTAAAAAAAAAATAAATAAATCATCTATATAAAATGCAGCTTTATGTTCCTCCTCATGAACGCTAGGCCCTTTGATGTTAGATGGCTTGTGCTAATGGTGCTGCATACAATGTAAACAGTAAAGGGGATAATGGGCAACCTTGTCGCATTCCCCTGTGTGCGTTTGGGGGGAGAGGTCAGAAAAGGTAACGTTAACCTTGACAGCTGCTTGAGGGGTGGTGTAAAGTGTTGCTATCATTTGACAAAAGTATTTTGGAAAATGGAAACATGCTATGGTGTGCTGGAGAAATTTTCATGACACCCTATGCAATGCTTTTTGAGCGTCCATACTTAATAGAAGAAGGGAGGTGGGTTGCTCTCTTATGTGATTTCTCCAGGAGGGATAGGGTGCATTTGATATTACTGTAGGTCAGTCTCCTAGAAACAAATCCCACCTGGTCTTTGTGAGTGAGTTCTGGGAGCATGTGTTCTAACCATTTGGTTATTATACTAGCATATAGTTTGTAATCTTGACTGAGGATCAATATAGATCTGAATGATTCGCACAGGAAGGTGTCTTTTTTGGGGTTTCAGAATGGCAGATATGTTGGCATGCTGCCAGCTGAGTAGGGAATATATTTCCACCTTCTGGACTGCTTAAAATGGCATACTGCCATCTGGGTGGGGGATGTATTTCTCCTTTCTGGAGTGCTTAAAATACTTCCAAAGAGCTGGAATCAGTTCTGCTTGAAAAGCTTTAAAAAACTCAGATGAGAAACTGTCCAGTCTGGGACTTTTACCTTGATTAGTGTTCTTACTAACGCCTATGATTTCCACTGATGTAATAGGGCCGATTAATGCCTCCTGTCGGGCTTCTGTGAGTACCAGTAGTTTTAGGTTAACAGTAGTAAAAGCAGGGCCGCAGTAATGGGGGGAAAAGTGGGGATGTTGTCCGGGGCCCCGAGCTCAGGAGGAGCCCACCTGAGGAACTGGCATTACCCATGGCATTAGCTGGTTGGGAAAGAGGGACCCATTTCAAGTGACTTGTCCAGTGCCCCAAAATTCATAGCTGCAGCCCTGAGTAAAAGCTTTATTTTTAGTCAGGACAGAATGACTTTACACAATTAGGAGAAAGTCCTGTTTACAAGGTGCTCCTGAAAGCAATAAAACTTCAGATATACAAAGACTTAGTCAAAGTACAACATATCACAGATATTTAATTAATTTCATCCTACATAAAACATGATTACATTAACATGTAGACATTTAGTAATGACTTATACAAAAAATAAAATGAAACTTTGTCAAAACATCATCGGGTTGTGAGTTCTTGTTTCAGTGCAGTATTAAATTGATTTGTGTCATCACATAGGTTTTTGGTTTGAATATTTAAATCATTCCACGCTTATGTAGATGAGTATAGGAATGCCATCTCTCCATACCTTGTTCTTGGAGTCCCTAATATAATAATCCCTCAGTTGGCCATTTTTCCTAAGATTATGTGAGTGAGTAGTTCTTTCCATTTTGTCTATTAAATAATTTTGGTTTCCTAGTAGCCATAGTATTTCTCATTTGTTTAACTAGAGATCTTTTAAACTTATTTTCTATTGTGAGCCAATGTAGTTCTGTAAATGTGTCACAATGGTTGGTCCATCTATCCGCTAGTAGAACAAATCTTGTTAATTTATTACACATGACTTCAACTTTTTTATCTGTGTAGTGATAGCATGTCCTTTATGTATCCCATACTCAATGATCGGGACCAACATTTGGTTAACCAGCAATTGCCTTATAGTTCGATCCATACAGTGTTTAGCCTGTCTTAAAGCCCCCAACTGGCTACAGCTAATGGTTTGGACTAATGTATGAAATGATAATTAAATTTCAAACCACAGTCAACCCAGATACCTAAGTACTTATATTCACTAATTTGTTGTCATGGATCTCCAGCTATGGTTTTTATACCCAGTGCTGGAGGAGAACATTTAATTTTATAGTAGCTCGTAAACAACATTGATTTGGATTTTCTGCCATTCAGGATTAGGTTTGAATTTGGAAACCATCCCTTGATGGTCGTAAAATCCCTTTGAAGCCCTTCATTAATTTTGACTACATCTGTTCCCATAGAGAGGAGTACCATATCATCTGTACATAATCTAACATCAAAACTGTACATAATCTAATATCAAAACTGCCATCACAGAGGCAACAAGCCTTTGTGTGAAGCAAATAAACAAATCAAAATGAAAGAAAAAGCCACTATGGTTCTCAAAAGAGGTGGCGGGGAAGGTCAGGGAGAAAAAGATAGCATTCAGGAAGTATAAGGAAACATAGAAGAAGCAGGACAGAGAGCTGTACCAGTTAAGGCAGAAGGAAGCAGGAAGGGAAGTCAGAATAGCAAAGGCCCAAACTGAGGAAAAGATAGCCAACTCGGTTAAGAAGGAGGATAAAACCTTTTATAGGTACATCAGGGAGCATAGAAAGACAAAGGAAGGGATAGTGAGGCTGAACAGAATGGATGGTGGGTGGGCAGAGAGGGACAGTGAAAAAGCATGGATACTGAATGAATATTTCTGCTCAGTATTCACAAAAGAGAAGGAGGGGGAGGTGCCTAATCCAATTAACAGAAGCACTCTGGATGGAGTCGATCCCAGTCCTTTCACAGAAGAAAGGGTTCTGAAAGAACTCCTAAACCTGAAGGTGGACAAAGCAATGGGGCCTGATGGAATTCACCCCAGAATTCTAAAATAATTAAGAGAACTAGTGAAACCACTGACTACCCTTTTAACAAATCATGGGAGGATGGTGTGGTACCTGGGGACTGGAGGAAAGTGGATGTGATTCCCCTTCACAAAAGTAGGAGCAGGACAGAGGCAGAAAACTACAGACCTGTCAGTTTGACCTCTATGGTAGGGAAAGTGATGGAATCACTTCTGAAGGAAAGAATTGTTGAGTACCTAGAGGCCAGTGGGGCACAGGACCCTAGGCAGCATGGGTTCACAGAGGAAAGGTAATGTCAGATGAATCTAATTGATTTCTTTGACTGGGTGACAAAAGTAGTAGACCAGGGAGGGGCTGTGGACATGGCCTACCTAGACTTTAGTAAGGCATTTGACACAATCCCACACAAGCTGTCGACTCAGCTTAGAGCAATTGGTCTTTCCACTACTGCTCTTAGCTGGTTCGACAACTACCTATATGGTAGAGCATGGCCAGGTCAAATTTGGCAAAAAGCTTTGGGTCCCATCAAGTAATGGTAGGGGTCCCCAAGGCTCTCCTTGGACCAATGCTCTTCTCCATTTTTATAAATAACCTCCCGAAACCGCAGCCCACTGTAAACCAATTTCTCACGAGGCGATCTGGTTATTCTGTCTCACTCCCATGAGGTGGTGGTCATCAATCAACAACTGGTGAAGACCTTATAAACATTCAGGCATGGATCCTGAACCACAAGCTTGTCCTTAACCTAAAAAACCCAGGCCATGCTCTTTGGGTCCGGGCAAGATTAAGGGCGCCCGTGTGCCGTTCTGTGTATCCAGCGAGGGAGATGTCCCGATCCTATCAGGACAACTTCAAATACCTGGGAGTAATGCTGGACCCACAGCTCGACCTTGGTCTTCATATTCAGAGGATATAAAACAGTCAACTGTAAACTGGGTCTGGCCTACAGGGCAAAAAAACAACCTCACACACACCAGCTCGCGCGTGCTGCCCTTGTGAGAGGGATGCTTCTCCCTCTTTGTGTTATGGGCTCCTGCGTTTGCTAGCACCACTAAGGCCCATCTCTCCAGGTGGTTGACGACTTATAACAATATCTGTCGCTTAGCCTATATCGCCCCCGCTCACTCATCACTGTGAGCTCTACAACAAGCTACACTGGCTCTCGCCTACAAAGTAAATTGACTTTGTCCTTGGTTGCTTCACTGGTAAGGTCCTCAACACGGGTACCCCTCCAGGGGTGGCAAGCTTGCTGGCCCAAACTGCCCCTTGTCATATCACCTTAGGTTTCAGGGGTCTGCCACACTCAAGGTACCTGTGACTAGGACCAAGATGGGCGAAAGGGACTTCGTAGCATGTGCCCCTAAACTTTGGAATACCTTCCCAACCCAGGTCTGTGCTGCCCCCTCGCAGGGCGGCCTGTGCTCTTCCCTATGGAGCCATCTTAAAAGTGTATTGGCCTGCAGATGTCAAAAACTCCCATGACATATGTTTAGCACTTGCACCCATACAAAACTGCCGGCCCTTAAAATGTAGTATTTCTGTACTGCCCCAAACTTGATGCAAGATGTGTAATCTTACCTGTAGTCTCTTGACATGTAACCTGTTCCTAATCATGGGATGTGTAATCTTACCTTGTAGTCTCATGATGTGTAACCTGTTCCTAATTATGTGATGTGTAATCTTACCTTGTAGTCTCATAATGTGTGACCTGTTCTTAATTATGTACCATGTTGTCCCAAGTGTGTAAGTAAGTAATTTCCTGTACTCTCCCGGGTCGTACCTGAAAATAGGCAAATTGCTTGTCTAGTGTACTTACCTGGTTAACAAAAGCTAAATAAATAAATAAAAGATTAATAGTCAAATTAACCAGCCTGGGAGTGGGTCCCAGGGTGGTAGTCTGGGTAAAACATTGGCTGGACAACAGGACACAGAAGGTAATTGTAAATGGAGTCCACTCTGAAGAAAGAGGGGTTACTAGTGGGGTACCACAGGGTTCAGTGCTGGTTCCAGTCCTTTTTAATGTCTTTATAAGTGACATTCAATCAATCAATCAATCAATCAATCAAAGTCTTTATTTATTTATGACATTGCAGAGGGACTGGAAGGAAAAGTATACCTGTTTGCAGATGACACAAAGATCTGCAACAGGGTTGATGCACAAGGAGGCGAGGAAAGGATGAGAAGGGACTTGGCAAGGTTGGAGGAATGGTCAGAAGTATGACAGCTTGGATTCAATGCAAAGAAGTGCAAAATAATGCACCTGGGAAACAAAAACCCAGGGGAAGATTACACAATGGGGAGGTAGTAACAACAACAAAATGGAAGGGGCCGGCCGGTGGCACTGAGGTTGAGGCACTGGGCGCCACACCTCGACTACGCCCAGCGCCCGGTTCGAACGACCAAGCGGCGGGGTCGGTGGGGAGGGAGGATTGAGCATCCCAACAGATGCTCTCCTCCCTCAGGGTGGGTAACCAAGAATGCTTAGCATTCTGCATCCCTTCCATAGCTGGTGGAAGCACCGGCAGAGGAAGGATGGAGCCTTCGCTTAGCCGGAGCGGAGGGGCGTCACTGCGCATGAGGGTTGACGTGCATCAGCACGCCACCACTCGGGACAGCTATTCAAATCTTTGCCCCAAGGCCAAATTAGCACTGCCCGGTGGGCAAACTAGCCTGGAACAAATAGCCTGCCACATTCAAAAGGAATAGCCCCAGTGCTAAACCTGCTCAATACAGCATGCTAAGGAAGCCAAGCAAACTGGTCTGGGAGTGCAGTGCTAAAATAGCCCGGGAAATAAGACAGCTCTGAATATAGCAACAGGGAAGTGCAAAATGCAACAGCAGCCCAATGGCCACAGAGGTGGACCAAGTCGGAGCTGCAGGTGGAGGACAATGTGTGTGATTGCAAAGAGGTGTTTCACACCAACTGTGAAAGCAAAGCAGGCCGCATATTGCAGAACTGTGCGACGCTAATGTGAGGTTTGCCCGGGGCAATCCTGTTTGCACACTGCTAACACATTAGCACAGTGCAAACAGGACAGCCCAGGGCAAAACCTCAAAATATTCTAAGCTCATATGCAAATGAGCCTACTCAGGTAATCCGTGGGCAAACAGTCACATTTGCATCTCATTATGTGCTGCTTAGCATACATTTCCATGCAGTTTGACCGGTGCTACTGCATGGAGTACACAACTCCACCTCTTGGTCAGAATGGAAGCACAGGCTGGAAGCTGCAGGTTATGTGTGCTGACAGGCACAAGCAATGCATACCCATTCAGCACTGAAAGCAATATATAATGCTAGATATATGTGTGTATATATATATATATATATATATATATATATATGTATGTCTGTATCCATCTATCTATAAATATAGATTGATAAATAGATACAGATATACATACATCTATATATATATATATACATATATATATATATATATATATATATAGCTGCACACACACACACACACACACACACACACACACTACCTGTGGCCACTCGTGCCCTGGATGATGCCCCCCCCCACCAACAGAGGCGGCTCACAGCAGGTGTGGGTGAAACACAGTGGGGGGACACAAGAATGCATGGGGCAGGCATACGGCAAACCTGGTGGGGGCAGGGGGACATGGGCTGTAGGTTAACTGGGCTGTGCAGCACATCCAATGTATAGGGACCTGGGCAGACTGGCTAGGCCAGGCAGCCCTTCTCCACCGTCATGGTTCCTGTTCCCACATGTGTCTGTTGCACTCTCTGGTGGCCTAGTGCCCCCCCAGCATGTTACCTGATTCCAGTTCAGTGCCACACAGCTGTTAGGTCATGTTGCACCCCACCCCCAGCATGATTCCCGACTCCTGTTCAGTGTAGGACTGATGTGTTCCGATCGGTCCCTCACCCCTACAGCCCATGTCACATCATTCCCTGGCAGTCTAGTGGCCCTCCACCCATCGTGATGGCCCCCACTCCCCCGCCATCCCATAACCGAGCCAGTGACTGGCTCAACTCTCCACTCACCTCCACAGCCAGCCGCTGACTGAGTTATGCCTGCTTGCGTACTGTAATGAATGAGTGCAGCCTCGCTCATTCACTACAGTGCACGATCAGTCATAACTCAGTTGGCGGCTGGCCGTGGAGGTGAGTGGAGGGTTGAGCCAGTTGCCGGCTCAGTTCCAGGATGGCAGGGGTGTGGGGGTCGGCACTGCGAGGTGGGGGGCCACTGGACTGCCAGGGAAGTGTTGGGGATAGTATTGCCATGTACTATCGGGCTGGGGGACACTAGGGCTACCAGGATGTCGGGTGACAACATGTATTCTATGGATGGAGTGGGGCGGACACTAGACTACCAGGGCCTGTATTGTGTTACTGGGACTGGATGGCATGGATGGGGGGGGTATGGTGTGATGTGCACATGCGGCCGAGGCCAGGAGATCCTCCTCCTCCCACTGCTTGCCCTGCAGTACCACCTGCTTTTTGCAATCAGTAATGTGCGCTGCACTACGGGTCACTCTAACACCTGTAGCGTGGTGCTACAACTTTGAATATGCCTGTGCGCTGGCATTCATGGCCCCTCTCCTCAGCCCCTCCCCTGCATACATTATAAGTTAGCATCAGCGCTAACACCTAGCGCCAGTGCTAACTGTCCCTTTGAATATTGCAGTCGGGTGCGATCTTGGCTAGTCCTGCACAACGGCTTTGCCCCTGGTGCAAAGCTTTGACTAGCTGGCCCTTAATTTCCTAATTATATCCTCAACTTCCTTGCAGTGTTACACATTTAAATCTAAACAGTGGCATAGCTAAATTATCATTCAATGCATGAGTAAAAAAAAATGTTTTGATGACTTTGACTTTGTTCTTCATTTTTCCTCATTTTCTTTTAGCCTGGTTATATCAGAAAAGATTGGTAAAGTATTCATTCAGAATATTTGTTGAAATTTTATTGTTCTGAATAACCCTGTCCTTTGCAACTTGGATCATAGGACAAGCCTTACTTGGATTTTCCAAAGATTTTAATAAGGTTCTATATTTGCCTGTACCCTCAGTTAGCTGGCTCCTATTTTTGCAGTATTAAGCTTTAGCTAGTTTTGTCTTTATTTCTAATTCATTTCCCAACTTTTTACATTTTGCCCTCGCTTTTGGTGACAAAGATTTGTTTGCTTTTTTCCAAATCCTATTTTTAACTCTTATTTCTTTTTTTTAACTTCTCTGTAATCCATGGTAAATGGTACTTTCTTTGCTGAATTTTAACATAGAGGGCTGAAGCTTCACAGGCTAACAAGAATAAGTTGTTAAATTCCTGAACTACCATTTCCAAGGTAGGAAGCAGAAACAGTCTTGATCACTTCATGCTCCCCAACTTATTTAATAACAGTTCTGCTGTATAGTTTTTAAAACTACTTCTCCTAATCAACGTAGGGCTTGAAACTGGTTTTAAATTAGCCATTAGGTTTATGCTATAGCGGATGGTATTATGGTACCCCAGCACTAGCTGTTCAACCATAGCCTGGTTAACCAATAAATTTTGAGACACGAATACCAAATCCAGAATGTTTCCCTATTTAAGGAACTCTTCCTGGTGGGTGAGTTCATAATTTGTTTAATACCTAAATGACTTAGGCTCTGATCTAATGCTCGGCTCCTAGGACAACCCCAGGCTGAATTGAAGTCCCCTATCAGGACAAGTTTATGCCCATTAGGTTAGCTAGGAAACTATGATAGCTAGCATCCTCCAGTTCTTTCTCATGTTTATAAAATTCAGAATAATAGTCCCTAAACCCCTTCAATCTCTTTTAGTGTTCTGTTTAAGGTGGCATTTGTGCTGGGGTGGGTGATCTTTGTTTTCGTGGATAATTTGTGTTTCTTAGTCAATAAGCAAGAATCTTAGATGTCATCAACCCTCTTTCATAATAGCGTTGTTTTACATGGAGGAGGGCTTGTTTGGGCTTATAAGTTAATAACTCTTTCAGTTTATTTTTGACTTTTCTTATTTGGGGTAATACAGATCGGCAACTTTGCATATGAGCAGATTGCAGGAACAATTCTTCTTGTAATTGTTTTCTCTCTCTCTTTGTTTCTTTTTGGCTGCAGTGTAGCTAACAATTTCCCCTCTTAACACTAGATTTACTGTATCCCATAGAATGGCTGATTTTATGTCCAGAATGGAGCTTTCTTTCAGGAGTTGTTGAATTTGTTTCTTGATTGGATCTTTGAACTGTGGGTCCATGAGTAAAGTGACAGTAAAACTCCATTGTCTAGGGGTGTGTACTCGTGGGATCAAATGGAGTCCAGCACACGGTCAGGATTGTAGAAATCAAACTTAAATTTATTCATACAGCAGGAAAAATAAACGGACTAAAGGCAAAAAAATAAAATAACACTAAGCAGAATGACAAAGAAAATACAATTCTACAGTTACATTCACTGAAGAAAGGGTTTGCCTAGAAACTGGCTAGACAACTGGTAGGCTTGCCTCCCTACCACACACTGACTTAATATACTCTTTTGCACTCAATATATACTGTGGTCAGATCACATGGTACAGGAAAACTCCTCCCTATACAGAATGAATCTAATTTTATAACAGTAAACACAGTTTATATTTCACCTGAGTTTCAGTTTAGGCATTCATTTCACCACTACATGGTTTTCTGGTTCATTAAAGTTAAAAATTTCAAGTAATTTCATCTTTTACCCTTTTTCTGAGAGCAGCTGACTCCTCCATCAGCTTTCATCATAAAAGAGGTGGAGCAAGACTGGCCAGCACTATAGACAGATGGAAAGCTAAGAGGAGAGGCTGCTGAACAAACAAACCATTTTCAGGCCAGTTGTTTTTACTATTTACAACATTTGGAGCAAACAGCTTACGCAGTGTGACTAGCTTAACAAAATAAGCTACCTAATATAATTCAGCCAGGTGGCTTTACAAACACCAAACAGCTCAAACCCTGCTTTACTTTTGAATGTTTGCACACAGTTTGCTGGCTACAAGAAGCTGTTATTCACTTCAGTGACTTCACTTGCACTGAAGAAATACAAACCCTGAGGTTCTAAGCATCAGACTAAAGCACTACTTCTCTATTTCGGCACAGACATGGAAGTGCTAACTAAACAGTGCAAAAATACACATAAAGTCTTAAAAACCTTCTATGTGAAACTATATGGGGGATTTTCCACAGTCAAACAGCAGTTTTGGCAATATCTGGGTGCAAAACAAAGAAAGAAGACACAAAGGGAGATTAGGGAGAGAGAGAGACTACTCACAGGTGGCCATTCCATGAGCAGGGGAACAGATGAAATAAACAAAAGAATGCAGGGACAGAAGAGAGAGCAGAGAGCTAAGTACTGTTGCAACAGGTTTCTACACAAAGGGAAAGTTCCTGTTTCCCAGCCCAAATAATTGAAAACTTTAGCTGCCATTTGACTGCAGATAGGTATTTACAAACAACCATTTAACACTTCAAAATACACAGGGATAGAGAGCAGACAGCCCCTACCACAGTCTCCTCCCCACCTAAGAAAAAAACCTTTTTTTTTTTTTTTGATTACAATCAGCTTTTATCTTTACCAAGACAGGATATGTAGATCTCTCTAGCAGAGAGATGGAGCTTCAGCCCACCCTCTCCTGAAGCTCCACCTCAGGGTCCCTTATACAATAATATAATTAATACACATGTCTGAGGACATACTCTTTCCTCAAACAATTCAATTAATCAAAACCCTGAGGTCTACTCCTGTCTATATGGTTATATCTGCACCAAAATGAGATATGAAGTCTGCATTGCTATTAGCTGTCCCAGATGTGTGCTTCACAGTGAAGTTGTATGGCTGTAAGGTTAAATACCAACGCATAATCCTTGGATTGTTGTCTTTCACATTCTGGATCCAACAAAGAGGATTATGGTCAGTCCAGACTTCAAAGTTATTTCCCCATAGATAGTATCGCAATGTTTCTATTGCCCATTTAAGTGCCAGGCATTCCTTTTCTATGGTGGAATATTTAGTTTCTCTGGCATGAAGCTTTCTGCTTATATATAGGATAGGATGTTCTTCTCCTTCCTGGATTTGGGACAATACTGCTCCAATACCTACATTTGATGCATCTGTTTGGACAATAAAAGACTTTGAAAAATCAGGACTCTTTAGTACTGGAGCTGAACAAAGGGCAGCCTTTATCGCACAAAAGGACTCCTCACACTCTGTAGTCCATATTACTTTGGTAGGTTTATTATTTCTTGTTAACGCGATTAATGGACTGGCTAAGGTAGCAAACTGGGGCACAAAACGTCTATAATAACCTGCTAGACCCAGAAATGAACGTACATGTTTCTTCGTGATGGGGCGGGGACTCTTGGCTACTGCATCTACCTTCCCCACCTCTGGTTTTACCTGCCCTTCACCTATTAAAAATCCTAAGTAATGTGCTTCCTTCATAGCAAGGGAGCATTTAGTAGGGTTAACAGTAAGGCCGGCCTGTGTAATAGTGTCTAATACTTTTGTTAGGTGTTGGACGTGGTCTTCCCATGAAGAGCTAAAGACAATCACGTCATCAAGGTAAGCTGCACTATATCCCAGATGAGGTCCCAGTAACTTATCCATCAATCTTTGGAATGTGGCAGGTGCACCATGAATCCAAAGGGCATCATGGTGAATTGAAAGGATCCCAAAGGGGTGCTAAAGGCCATCTTTTCTCTGGCTGTCTCATCAAGCGGAATCTGCCAGTACCCTTTTGTTAAATCAAGAGTACTGACATATTGGGCTTGCCCGAGTTGGTCAATGATGTCATACACCCGAGGCATAGGATACCCGTAAAATTTAGATATCGCATTCAACTTGCGAAAATCTAAACATATTCGGACTCCACCCTCCTTCTTTGGGACTATCATCATTGGGAAACCCCATTCACTGTTGGCCTCTTCAATGACACCCATTTCTCTCATTTTCTTTATTTCTTCTATGACTTCAGGTTTTATCTTTTCTGGGATACGATAAGGTTTTACCCAGATGGGTGTTGTTTGGGATACCTGGATCTGATGAGAGATCACAGTAGTTTTTTTCTGGCATGGTTGTGAATGTAGAAGAAAACTGGTTTATAGTCCAAGCCAAATCTAGTTTTTGTTTTTCTGTCAACAAAGGATTTATTACTAGGGTAGAAGGAGACTGTTCAGAGTCCAGTCTCTTATATGCTAAATCCATTTAATTATCAATAGAAGTAGGACATACATACATGCTTTCCCCAGAATGGTCATTCCATTTTTTCAAAAGATTTGCGTGGTACACCTTCAGTTTTTTCTTTCTATCTGGTACTTCCACCAAGTATGTGACAGGTCCAGTTTGTTTTTGAATCACATAAGGCCCCTGCCACTTCATCGTCAACTTATTATCAGTTGATGGAAGTAACAGTAGGACATGATCTCCAGCACTGAAGTGTTTATTTCCTATCCCTGTATCATATCTTTCCTTTTGATAGTTCTGTTTGGCCTGGTTTTGTTCATGGGCTAGCTGGGTATACCTTGCTACCCTTTGGCGCATTTCTGTAACATAATCAAGGGTAGTGGGGTTCTTCCAAGTTTTTGTATCTTCCCATTGTTCCCTGACCACATCTAGGAGGCCTCTGGGATTCTTGCCATAAAGTAACTCAAAAGGCGAGAATCCTGTTGATGCCTGGGGGACCTCCCGATATGCAAACAGTAATAATGGTAAATACAGATCCCAGTGTTTACCCTCATCCTCCACATATTTCTGTATCATTTTCTTTAATGTCTTGATGAAGTGCTCAACCAAGCTATCAGTTTGGGGGTGGTATGGAGAAGTGTATACCGCTTCCACTCCCAGGGCTTGATAGAGACGCCTCAACATGACAGAACAGAAGTGGTTCCTCTATCTGTGAGAATAACCTTGGGTATGCCTACCCTACTAAACATTTGAGCAGTTCTTCAGCTATCCTTTCAGCCGTAATAGTTCGCAAACGAATGGCCTCTGGGTACTTAGTAGCATAGTCACATAGTATGAGGGCAAACCTATTTCCTTTCGCACTTTTGGGGAGAGACCCTATAATATCCATGGCCACACGCTCAAAAGGAACTGTTACCAATGGCAATGGCTGCAGGGGAACTTTGTCTTTCTTTGTGACCGGGGCTACCTTTTGACACTTGTCACAGCTTTTACAGTATTCTGCTACCTGGTCATGAATACCAGGCCAGAAGAACCTGTATAACAGCCTCTGTAGGGTCCTGTCCCTACCTGCGTGACCCCCACAGGGCACATCATGTGCCAAAAATATCAACTGCTCCCTGTACTGGCTAGGGACCACCAAGTGATCCACACTCTCTCCTGTTTTGGGATTTATACATATTCTATATAGTTTTCCCTGTTGAACCCTGTACATAGGAGGCATACCTTCTACCTCCTCAGGAACAACCTGTGAAAACAAAGGCATTAGTGTGGCATCCTTCTTTTGATCCTCAGCAAATGACTCTAACATAGTAGCTCTAAACACCACATCATCAACAACACTTAAGTTCTTTGTCTTAGTCCAGTTAAGTTTATCAAGTCTTCTCTGACTTTTGGACTTTGTGGTTTTCCCAGGTGCTTCAAATAATGTGTCATCAAAAGGAAATAGTTCTGCAACAGTTCTTTCTTTGGAGCCTGAGCTTGAGTGGTCACAGCACAAACTGATGAGGAGGCAGTGAGCAAATCACCAAAAGAGGGAAAGTCATGACCCAAAATAACAGGAACTGGTAATTTTGGCACTACCCCCACCTTCATATGATGAACAGTACCTTGAACACTAATAGTTGCTTCTTGCAAAGGGTAGAAGTGAGTGTCCCATGTACACACAGGTAACCCCCGTTTTTTCATCACTTAGTGTCTGAAATGCCCCACAGAATACATCGGCATGTGCCAGAGTTTGCTTGCTCCCAGAATCGATTAAAGCAGTCACATCATGCCCTTCAATGTTCACAGCCATTGTATATTGCCCCCAATTTGCCAAAGCTAGGTGAGAGGGTTCAGTTTTCTTTTTAGGGGCAAAATCTGGCTATGTGTCCCTTGGCCTTACAGACCCAGCAAATAATATCTGGGTTATATGGCCTGCCATTTTTCTTATAGGGAGAAGTACTGGAAACATTAGTAGAAGGGGTAGTAGATGTTTGTCTTACCGTAGTGGTAGATGGAGATGTCCCATGAGAGCCTTTCTGTCATTGTGGACGAGCTGTCAAGAAGTCCTCAGCTAGGCTGATGGCCTTTTCTGCTGTTTCCGGTCTATGTTCTCTTACCCACATCTGTACTTCATGAGGCAATATCTTTATAAATTATTTCAAGGCTATGGACTCTACCACTTGCTGCATAGTTCTCACAGTGGGCTGTAGCCATTTGGTGCATAAATCCTGCAACCGAACATAAGCTTCTTGTGGAGAATCAGTTGTATAATACTGAAATGTCCGGAATCTTTGGCGGTACATCTCTGTACTGATATTGTACCGTTTAAGGATTGCCTGTTTCACATGATCATAGTTTGAGGCATTTTGTGTCTCTACATGGCTATAGGCCAACTGAGCTCTTCCTGTGAGGTAAGGGGCTAACTGAATGACCCATTGGTCCCTAGGCCGCCCACAGGCAGTTGCTACTCTTTCAAATGTAGTGATGTATGCCTCTATATCATCACTGTCCATTAACTTAGATAACTTAATATCCCTGGGCCCTTCACTTGGTGGGTTGGGTCTGGCAATCCCCATAGTCTGTATAGCTTTAAGGGTCTCCACCCACCTGGCCTCATTCTGGCGTTGGTCTCTTTCTCTTTGTTTCTCAATGTCCATCTGTTTCAAACACAGCCATCTGAGTAGGTCTTACATATCAGAAGGAGGTGCTTCTTCCTCTTCTTCCACTGAACTCTTGTCCTCTCCCCAATGGCTCCTTCTTCTTTCATGTCATTCTTAGTGTATTTCTGCCTGATGTCACCCAGACTGCTGGCCAATGGAACCTGGTACTTGTCTACCATTGTTCTGGTCAGAACTCCCTCAGCTGTGGGTGTTTCCATCTTTCCCTGCTTCTTTTGCTCCTCCATGATATCTCTGGACGATATCCACCAGAAGGACAACTTGCCTCCTTAGATCCCACTCTCACACCAACTTGTACTCGTGGGATCAAATGGAGTCCAGCACATGGTCAGGATTGTAGAAATCAAACTTAAATTTATTCATACAGCAGGAAAACTAAACGGACTAAAGGCGAAAAAATAAAATAACACTAAGCAGAATGAAAAAGAAAATACAATTCTACAGTTACATTCACTGAAGAAAGGGTTTGCCTAGAAACTGGCTAGACAACTGGTAGGCTTGCCTCCCTACCACACACTGACTTAATACACTCTTTTGCACTCAGTATATACTGTGGTCAAATCACATGATACAGGAAAACTCCTCCCTATACAGAATGAATCTACTTTATAACAGCAAACACAGTTTATATTTCATCTGAGTTTCAGTTTAGGCATTCATTTCACCACTACATGGTTTTCTGGTTCATTAAAGTTAAAAATTTCAAATAATTTCATCTTTTACCCTTTTTCTGAGAGCAGCAGACTCCTCCCATCAGCTTTCATCATAAAAGAGGTGGAGCAAGGGCTGGCCAGCACTATAGATAGATGGAAAGCTAAGAGGAGAGGCTGCTGAACAAACAAACCATTTTCAGGCCAGTTGTTTTTACTATTTACAACATTTGGAGCAAACAGCTTACGCAGTGTGACTAGCTTAACAAAATAAGCTACCTAATATAATTCAGCCAGGTGGCTTTACAAACACCAAACAGCTCAAACCCTGCTTTACTTTTGAATGTTTGCACACAGTTTGCTGGCTACAAGAAGCTGTATTCACTTCAGTGGCTTCACTTGCACTGAAGAAATACAAACCCTGAGGTTCTAAGCATCAGACTAAAGCACTACTTCTCTATTTCAGCACAGACATGGAAGTGCTAACTAAACAGTGCAAAAATACACATAAAGTCTTAAAAACCTTCTATGTGAAACTATATGGGGGATTTTCCACAGTCAAACAACAGTTTTGGCAATATCTGGGTGCAAAACAAAGAAAGAAGACACAAAGGGAGATTAGGGAGAGAGAGAGAGACTACTCACAGGTGGCCATTCCATGAGCAGGGGAACAGATGAAATAAACAAAAGAATACAGGGACAGAAGAGCAGAGAGCTAAGTACTGTTGCAACAGGTTTCTACACAGAGGGAAAGTTCCTGTTTTCCAGCCCAAATAATTGAAAACTTTAGCTGCCATTTGACTGCAGATAGGTATTTACAAACACTCATTTAACACTTCAAAATACATGGGGATAGACAGCAGACAGCCCCTACCACAGGGTGATTTCTGGGATCAGGGCTAGGTCCGTTGATATAGGTGCATGTTGTTCTAATTTCACAGCATGCAAGCAAACATGCTTGGTATTGACAAATGCTTGTTAACTTATGGTACCAGCTGGGAGGTTCATTGGCTGGATCAGATGGATGTCACTCCAGACTGCATGGGGAAACCTGACAGTTTTTACAATTCGAGAGGAACTGAGATTTTGTCTCTTTGGGGATGCAGATGGGAGAACCTTTGGGTTTAACAAGATGCTGGGAGGGAGCGGCTACAGTGCAGTGCCATTGCTAAGAAAGCATCCAATATCTTATATTGTATTAGGAGACACATAAGAATTCAAGAAAAAGGGGTTTTGGTGCCTCTTTACACCTCACTTATTAGACCACACCTTGAATATTGTGTCCAGCTATGGGCGCCTTCCACCAAAGCTTGCTTTAATACCCAGAGTTCATTTTTGGGTGGGGGATTGGGACAATTGGCACAAAGTGTTTAATTTTTTTTTTTATATCATTAATTGATTAGCAGCGAGAGTTCCATATAAAAAAAAAAGGAAGTACATAGCTTATCCACTATCACTAGCAGCAATAGCATATCATAGAAATTAAAAAAACACTCTGTAAGGTTGTTAGAATGTTCTAACCAAAAATCTTAAATGAACGAAAAAGGAAGAAAAGGCGGGGAACAGGTAGGGTAAGGGGAGATAAATCATTCATATAATGCATCCTATTATATTGGGGAATTATGGAGCAAAGGCATCATCAGCTTACAAAATATAAAATACCCAGGGTCTCCAAGTTAATTCAAATTTTTTAGTATGATTTAAATGATGTGCAATTATACATTCTAAGTAATAGACTTCATGAACTACAGCGTGCCAATGAGCAAGCGTAGGGGGAACAGCTCTATGCCAGTGCCAGGTTATAGCTTTCTTAGCTGCAGCCAAATAGAGATAAAGCATACTTTTCTTAGGTATAACCCTCCCATCCTACACAATGTATAGTAATACTAGTTGTGGGGATAAGGCCAGTTCTGAATCCAATAACTGTATCAAAGAGGAAATAACCACCTCCCAATACACAGTAAGTATAGGGCACCCCCCAAAAAATGTGAACCACATTAGCTAGATTTTCCCTGCACTGTCGCCAACATGCTCCATATGAGTGTGGCAGATATTTAACTAGTCTATCCAGAGTTTAAAAAAAAACTGAATGCAGCACTTCCAGATAAATTCACATCAGTAAGGGGCTTGAGAAATCTTCATTAAAGGGACAATCGGTTCCAACCACTTCTCATATGAAATGTTTGCTGTTAAATCGGAGTCCCATGACATAAGAGTAGACTCCGGCCAGAACACATGAAGGGTCTTATATATTAGACCAATTAAGTGTGGATAAGTTAAACCTCTTAGGGCACCTAATAATAACTTTAACAGCTGTGGCAATGGATTAGGGAGGGTATTCCAGGGAGGCCCCTTTTGCATCAGAAAATCACTGACCTGAAGATACCTATAATGGTCGCTATGGGGCAATTGATAAGATACCTGTATCTGGTAAATGGGAGTACCCCATTGGTATCTAGAAATTGATATATAAGAGACAATCCCCATCTATGCCATCTCCGAAATGTCAAGTCAAGTCTAGCTGGAAGGAAAAACCGCTCAGACATCATCAATTAGAGATAACAAAAAACGGAGGCAAAGACAGGCTGGGTTCTCAAATGAAACCAAGTAAGAAGGGTATCTCTACTACCAAAGATAAATGTGCCAGTCTTGGGGAGAATAGCATCTGAAGCAAATATTATTGATTGTTTATCAAATAGGTCATTTAGGACGAATTCTAGAAACTTCCAGCTTGATTCATATGAGAAACTTAATCAAAGTAAGACTATTTTTACAGTTACAGCTTTATAGTATTCAGCTACTGTAGATTGGGAAGATTTAGACCCCCTCTATCCACTGGCAACTGAAGTAGCGACCAGGAGATTCGAGGACGCCTGCTAGCCCACACAAATTTTGAGAAAGCCCAATCCTAGGACATAAAATAATATGTTGAAGGGGTCACTGGGAGAGTTTAAAACAAATAAAGGTATTTAGGTAATATTATCATACAGATTGCAGCAATTTGTGAAAAAAGGATAAATGCAACACAGTCCAGTTACTCATTTCTCCCTCCACCGCTCAAGTCAGCGGTTCATAGTTTATAAGTTCTAGATCTAGTAGGTTCTGGGGTGAATAAACCCCTAAATATTTAATCTTGGTACATCTCCATCAGAAAGAAAATATATTTTTTAACCTTTGTGAGGGGAAAAAGTTAAGTGTCAGGACCTCAGTTTTCTGTACATTTGTTACATATCCTGATAGGGTGGCGAAGGATTGCAGAATTTCCACGATTATTGGGACAAATTGTTCAGGGTCTAATACTATCAATAACACATCATCTGTATATAACAAAATAAAAAAAAAAATGCCCTCCCAATGGAATACCCTCTATATCTGCATGATTCCATATTAATTCCACCAGGGGTTCTATATATACCACAAAAAGAAGTGGAGAGAGGGGACACCCTGTCTAGTCCCTTGAGATAAGGTGATTGGGGCAGAAAGCTGACCATTAACCTGTATATATGCTTGGGGTGTCATACAAATTTGTTGAATTAAAGAAATAAAATCAACTGGAAAACCAAAATGTGCCAAAGTCTTCCACAAAAATGGCCAGGAGACCCAGTCAGAGGCCTGGTCGGCATCTAAGCTAATCAAGGCCACCAGAATAGATCTCTGGTTCAGATGGTCCATTAAGTGAATTGTTCAAATATTATCTGTGGTCTACCTAGTCCGTATAAACTCAGATTGATCCAAATGTATAATATTTGGCAAAATCTCCTCTAACCTGTGAGCCCATATAGACATAAATATTTTATAATCCATATTTAAAATAGAAATGGGTCAATAGGATGACAATATGTTCGGATCACTACCAGGCTTAAGAATAGGAGAAATAGTAGCATAGGCCCAGGAGGTAGGGGGAACCCCCCCGAACCTCTCTAAATGTGGCCAATAAAGAGAGAGCCAAGCTCTTGAGGAAGACTTTGTACCATTCAGAAGGGAAACCATCTGGACCAGGACACTTCAGTGTCTTACTACTATTAATGATGAGCTTAACCTCTGCTGCCGTGATCAGGGTCAATAGGGTTTCACAGTTATGTGACGATTAAACTGGGAGAGTAAATCTTGAGAAAATGTATCTAATTGAGCCGCCTCTGGCGGTGAGGAAGCACTATATAGCTGTGCATAACAGGGCCAACATTCCTTGAGAATCTCTGGTGTAAATATAGCAGACATGCCATTTTGTGAGAAGTTTATCTTTATAATACAGGAGGCTACTCTATGCCCTTGCAACCGTCTGGCCAAATTCCTAGCACCCCAGGGCCCACCCTCGTAATGATATTTTTTGAGATACAACAATGCTTGTTGGACCTTTTCATCCAATATCTTTTGTAATTCTGCCTTAACTTGTCGAAGGCAGCCTTGAGTCTCAGGCGAAATTGGGGAAGGAAGTGACTGAAGTTGTAACAGCTCAGACTGCAAAGCAGTATATTTCGGCTCTCTCTGCTTCCGCTTAAATGCAATATATGCTATAATTTCCCCATGTATTACAACCTTTAAAGAGGGTATCCAATCAAAAGTATTACATTGCAGAATTAGAATCAGCCAACTCCCAATAAATCTCATACCAAAAATTAGGTTTCTTCGTTTCTTTGGTTTAAAGTTATGAGCTATTTTGTAACACTTTTCACTCCCTGTTTCAGTGAAAAGCTACTGATGATGGCACAACCAGAACTCACTGACCTATGAGCAATCTTATAGGACCTATTTCTTCGAAGTTATCAAAACTGTAGCTGTAGTGTTCATTTAAAAAACCAAAACTGACATAGGGTTGCCTACAGTGCTTGCGTTTCCACAATGTTCAGATGCATGGTACTGTACTTTAGAACGCATCAGGAGGTGGTTTTGGAATGCAGCACTAAACCAAGGTATAGACTGTCAAAGTTGTGCACACTTTTAAAATGCTGGGGGGAAGGGATTGTAATCTTGACATGTGGCAGGGATGTGCCATCTCGCAGTGTGCTGGGACACTCAATCTCAGAATGCGACAGGAACACACATCAAAGAATCTGGTGGGGACTGGCCATTCTGGAACATAAGTAAGGACGTACACTGTTGGGATTTGGCAGAACACACCATTTTATTTTGAAACTGCTTGTCCTTGCTAAATTCCAGAATTGTATGCTTCCACCACATTTTAAAACTGTGCATCACATCCCCACCACAATCCAACATTGTGCATCGCAGCCATATTCCAAAATAGCGCATCCTCACCACATTCCAAAACTGCACATCCACACCACATTCCAAAGTTGTGTTTCAATGCCATATTCTGAAACTGTCACCATCACATTCCAAAATTGTGCATTGTGAAAGGGTCTGTGGACTTTGGAGACCTTTCTTTGAAACAAGTCTGTTGCAACAGCACACAAAACTATTTATTTTCTATTTTAGCTCTGTCTGTATTTTCTCTCTGTTTTCCCCATCTTCAGGCAGACCACCTGGTAGATGTTCTTACTATCCCTGTAATAACACTACCTTCTGTTCTCCTAAAGTTTCTAGTCCTGACACTCTCCTCCCAGAATGCCTGATGTTTCTGCACGAATGTGCGCACCTGCACCTGCACCTGCACAACAATGTGATAGTGCGCTAGCAGGTATCATGATTAAGAAAGAGATCCCTGATTAAATAAATCATACTGCTGAAAACAGTATGGACTACTGTCTGGTATAGGAACATTCTGCCCATTTGTAAATGTAAACAAAGTAAAACGTAGCTGTATTCATTTAGGCTAGGTGAATAGATGTTTGAGTGAGAAAGGCTAAGAGGGCAGAGCTGCATCAGCAGTTTAATTTTATGTATGCTATCACTTTGCACTGCCTGTATACCTCAAAGTGTTTTGAATTGCATTTACCTGTACATACTTTACTGTAGCTGAATTACCTGTAAACTTTGTGTACTTTGTTTGTGCTCTAGTACCGCATGTGCTGTGTCACATGCACACCTATGCATTTTTCAAACTGTTCTCTCTTGGGTCGTACCTGAAAATAGGTATTCTCATGCCTAGTATACCCACCCGGTTAACAAAAGCAAATAAATAAATAAATGTGTACTTTTGCTCTGCTGCTGGAAACCGCATCCCCTGCTCTGCCATTTTAATACATACGTACAAACTAGGATAAAAGACCTTTTGTAACCAGTGCCAGCTGTTCGCTAGACAGGTACCTTAATGTTTATCTATCTACAGGAAAGCCTTAAGTTAAATATGAGAGTTTGTCATGTTATATTAACGGAAGCTGCATTGGAGCAGTGTGCAGTATTTTTTAACAGAGTTGTTCAGCGCTGCAACCCTGTACCGCTCCCTGCTCCAGATACCGCGTTTTGTGCACAGTGCAATGTTATAAAAATGTTGTGCTACTTTAGAAGCAATTATTGCAATAAGAGAAATTTCTTGCATGCTTACCAGGGCTGGATGTTTGTTTACTCCCCTCCAGGTCCTCTTCAGTTCCCTACACTATTCTCTATAGTGCTGGCCAGCCCATTCATTGCTTATGTTATAGTGTAGAAGACTTGTAGGAGGTTTCTGGGAGACACGGAAACTCCCATTTGAATTTTATTTTCTGATTCCTTGCCTATTATGCCTTTTTTGTGTATTGTAGTACTTTACTTGAAGGAGTGACTTGAGAACATGGATTTGGATACAATAAACATTAGTTATTCCTAAATTCTGTACCAAAAGAAGAAACGGGGTGGAGCTTAGCTCTACCACCTGATGTATCTTACTATAAAGAAGCTGGACAAAGCAATGGGTCCTGATGGGATTCATCCCAGAATTCTAAAAGAACTAAGGGTAGAACTAGTGACACCACTGACTACCCTCTTTAACAAATCATGGGAGGATGGGGTGGTGCCTGAGGAGTGGAGGAGGGCAGATGTGATTCCCCTTCACAAAAGTGGGAGCAAGGCAGAAGCAGGAAACTACAGACCTGTTAGTTTAACCTCAGTGATAGGGAAAATGATGGAATCACTTCTGAAGGAAAGAATTGTCGAGTATCTAGAGGCCAGAGGGGCACAGGACCCAAGGCAGCATGGATTCACAGCAGGAAGGTCATGCCAGATGAATCTGATAGATTTCTTTGACTGGGTGACCAAAGTAGTAGATCAGGAGGGGCTGTGGACATGGCCTACCTAGACTTTAGCAAGGCAATTGACACAGTCCCACACAAAGATTAATATACAAGTTAGCCAGCCTGGGAGTGGGTCCCAAGATGACAGCCTGCGTAAAGAATTGGCTGGAGAATAGGACACAGAGAGTAATAGTAAATGGAGTCCACTCTGAAGAAAGGGGGAGGTTACTAGTGGGGTACCGCAGGGTTCAGTATTAGGACTGGTCCTCTTCAATGTCTTTATAAGTGACATTGCAGAGGGACTGGAAGGAAAAGTATGTCTCTTTGCAGATGACACAAAGATCTGCAACAGAGTTGATGCACAAGGTGGGGTGGAAAGGATGAGAAGGACTTGTCAAGGTTAGAGAATGGACAAATGAATGGCAGCTTAGATTCAATGCTAAGAAGTGCAAGGTAATGCGCCTGGGAAACAAACCCAGGGGAAGAGTACACAATGGGGGGTGAGATACTAACAACAACAAAAATGGAAAGAGACCTGGGGTAGTCATATCAGATGACCTAAAGGTGGGCAAGCAATGTGAGAGGGCAGCAAGGAGGGCTGGGGGATGCTAGGATGCATAGGGAGAGGCATCACCAGTAGAAAACAGGAAGTTATTATCCCTCTGTACAGACAGCTGGTGAGACCCCATCTGGAGTACTGCGTGCAGTTCTGGAGACCCAATCTCCGCAAAGACATAGACAGGATGGAAGCTGTCCAGAGAAGGACAACTAAAATGGTGCAGGGTCTGCACTGGAAGACATATGAAGAGAGACTTAAGGAGCTTAATATGTATAGCCTCGAGGATAGGAGGGAGAGGGGGGACATGATAGAAACTTTCAAGTACCTCAAGGGAATCAACAAAGTCCAAGAGGGTAGCATCTTTCAAAAGAGGTGTGCAAGAACAAGGGGCACAATTTAAAGATAGAGGCTCCAGAGGTAATTTAAGAGTATTTTTCACAGAGGGTTGTGGATGCATGGAATGGCCTTCGAGGAGGTTGTGGAGTCATAAACAGTGGTGGAATTCAAGCATGCATGGGACAGTCATAAGGCAATTCTAGTGGGTGGGGGTAGGAAGAAGTAGGCAGCTGGTTAACTAGGAACTGCAGCTTATCCAGTAGGTAGGGAAATGGGCAGACTGGGTGGGCCAAGCGGTCCTTATCTGCCATCAAATTCTATGTTTCTATGTTTCTATAAAAGAAGTGGCTGTCACTATGTTAGTCAATCTGCTTTTGGGCTCAGCAAGGAGCTGACCCAACTGGAACTCTAGCCACTTCTAGAGGTTGATGTATTGATTTAATTTTGGATTGGAACGTTTATCTGCCATACCCTCTGTATTTCTTTTTGTCATATATGATTCGTTATAGTACTTTAATTTTTACTGAGTAAAGCCAATTTATTTTGGACTTCTTGGTGTCCTCACCCTACAATTCCACACTTCCTTCCACATGCATCACCACCACATTCTGAAACTGAGTGTCACCACCAAATTCTGAAACTGAGCATCACTGCTGCATTCCAAAACTGTGCATCACCGCTGCATTCTGAAGTCATGCGTCACCGCCGAATTCCAAAGTCGTGCGTCACTGCCACATTCCGAAGTCATGCGTTGCCACCGCATTCTGAAGTCGTGCATCACCGCCACATTCTGAAGTCATGCATCACCACCGCATTCCAAAGTCGTGCATCACCACCGCATTCCGGAATCGTGCGTCACCACTGCATTCCAGAGTTGTGCGGCACCGCCGCATTCTGGAGTCTTGTGACACCACCACATTCTGAAGTCACGTGGCACTGCCACATTCCGAAGTCATGTGGCACCGCTACATTCTGAAGTTGCATGGCATCACCACATTCCAAAGTGGCATGGCACCGCCACATTCTGAAGTCGTCTGGCACTGACATATTCTGAAGTCACACAACACTGACATATTTTGAAGTTGTGCAGCACTGACACATTCTGAAATTGTGCATCACCACCTCATTCCGAAACTGTGCATCACTGCCACATTCTGAAACTGCACGTCATCACCACATTCCCAAACTGTACATCAGTATCACCACCACATTCCAAAATTGCATGTCATCGCCACATTCTGAAATTGTGCATCAGCCATATTCCAAAATTACACGTCAGCCATATTCCAAAATTGCACCTCAGCCACATTCCAAAACTGCGCATCAGCCACATTCCAAAACTGCTCATCAGCCAGATTCTGAAGTTGCATGTCACTGTCACATTCTGAAATTGTGCATCATTGCCACATTCTGAATTTGTACGTCATTGCCACATTCCAAAATTGCGCATCACCATCACATTCCGAAATTTGTGTCACCACCACATTCCAAAACTGAGCGTTACTGCCACATTCTGAAACTGTGCATCACTACCACATGCTGAAAGTGCATGTCTCTTCTACATTCTAAAACTGTACCTGTCACATTCTGAAATTGTGTGTGAACTTCCATGCTCCAGTATTGCCTGTCATTGTCACATTGTGAAAACGTGCACTGCATTCCCACCATATTCCAAAACTGCACATCCCCACCACATTCTGAAGATGTGTGTCTGCCACATTCAAAAATTGTATGCTGAAGTTACATTCTAAAATCATGCATCCCTGCCTCATTCTGAAATTCAGTGTGGCTACCAGATTCTGAAACTGCATCACTGATGCTTTCTGAGATTTCGTATCCATACCACATTTTGAAACTGAATATTGCCACCACTATCTGAAATCAAGCATACCAAATACATTTTGAAATTCTGCATCACTACACCACATGCCAAATGAATCCATCCAAGACACATTACGAAATTACATATCCTTACCACCTTCCACAACTATGTGTCTCATGCATTTCAAAATTGTGTATCTCTGCTACATTCTAAAACTATATGACACCACCACCACATTAAGAAATTTAGCATCCCTGCCACATTCCAAAATTGTGTGTCCCATCTACTTTCTGAGATTGGGTCACTGCTACATTCCACAGTTGCAGTCTGGTGACATTTCAAAATCTTATCCCTGCACTATTATAAAAATTGCACATGTTTTTGTCATTCTGAAGATGTGTGTCTGCCACATTCAAAAATTGTATGCTCAAGTTACATTCTAAAATCATGCATCCCTGCCTCATTCTGAAATTCAATGTGGCTACCAGATTCTGAAACTGCATCACTGATGCTTTCTGAGATTTCGTATCCATATCACATTTTGAAACTGAATATTGCCACCACTATCTGAAATCAAGCATACCAAATACATTTTGAAATTGTGCATCACTACACCACATGCCAAATGAATCCATCCAAGACACATTACGAAATTACATATCCTTACCACCTTCCACAACTATGTGTCTCATGCATTTCAAAATTGTGTATCTCTGCTACATTCTAAAACTATATGACACCACCACCACATTAAGAAATTTAGCATCCCTGCCACATTCCAAAATTTTGTGTCCCATCTACTTTCTGAGATTGGGTCATTGCTACATTCCACAGTTGCAGTCTGGTGACATTTCAAAATCTTATCCCTGCACTATTATAAAAATTGCACATGTTTTTGTCATTCCAAAATCATGTTTGCTGCTGTATTCCAACTCCCCCATCACATAGAAACATAGACTTTGATGGCAGATAAGGACTGCTTGGCCCATCTAGTCTGCCCATTTCCCTACCTACAGGATAGGCCACAGATCCTAGTTAACCAACAGCCTATTTCTTCCTACCCCCTACAAGAATTGCCTTATGTCTGTCCCATGCATTCTTGAATTCTCCCACAGTTTTAGACACCACAACCTCCTCAGGAAGGATGTTCCATGCATCCACTACCCTCTCTGTGAAATAATACTTTCTCACATTGCCCCTGAATCACCCTCCTTCTATCTTTAAATTGTGTCCCCTTGTTCTTGCAAGTCTCTTTTTCTGAAAGATGCTACCCTCTTGGACTTTGTTGATTCCACTGAGGTACTTAAAAGTTTCTATCATGTCCCCCTCCTTCTTTCCTCAAGGGTATACATATTAAGCTCCTTTTGTCTCTCCTCATATGGCTTCTCTTGCAGACCCTGCACCATTTTAGTTGCCCTCCTCTGGACTACCTCTATCCTGTCTATGTCCTTGTGGAGATGGGGTCTCCAGAACTGGACACAGTACTCCAGATGGGGTCTCACCAACTGTCTGTACAGAGGGATAACAACTTCCTGTTTTCTGCTGCTGATGCCTGTCCCTGTACATCCCAGTATACCCCCCAGCCCTCCCTACTGCCTTCTCACATTGCTTGCTAACCTTAAGGTCATCTGATATGATTACCCCCAGGTCCCTTTCCTTTTTTGTTGTTGTTACTACCTCCCCACCCATTGTGTATTCTTCCCCTGGGTACTTGTTTCCCAGGTGCATTATTTTGCACTTCTTTGCATTGAATTCCAGCTGCCATACTTCTGACAATTCATCCAACCTTGCCAAGTCCCTTTTCATCCTTTCCATGCCTCCTTGTGTATCAATCCTGTTGCAGATCTTTGTGTCATCTGCAAAAAGGCATACTTTTCCTTCTAGTCCCTCTGCAATGTCACTGATGAAGACATTAAAAAGGACTGGACCCAATATTGAACCCTGGCGGTACCCCACTAGTAACCCCTCTTTCTTCAGAGTGGACTCCATTTACAATTACCTTCTGTGTCCTGTTGTGCAGTCAATGTTTTACCCAGGCTACCACCCTGGGACCCACTCCCAGGCTGGTTAATTTGACTATTAATCTTTTGTGTGGGACTGTGTCAAATGCCTTGCTAAAGTCTAGGTAGGCCATGTCCACAGCCCCTCCCTGGTCTACTACTTTGGTCACCCAGTCAAAGAAATCTATTAGATTCGTCTGACATGACCTTCCCGCTGTGAACCCATGCTGCCTTGGGTCCTGTGCTCCACTGGCCTCTAGGTACTCAACTATTCTTTCCTTCAGAAGTGACTCCATCACTTTCCCTACCACAGAGGTCAGACTGCAGGTCTGTAGTTTCCTGCCTCTGTCTTGGTCCCGCTTTTGTGAAGGGGAATCACATCCGCCTTCCTCCAGTCCTTGGGTACCACACCATCCTCCCATGATTTATTAAAAAGAGTAGCCAGTGGTTTCACTAGTTCCTCCCTTAATTCTTTTAGAATTCTGGGGTGAATTCCATCAGGACCCATTGCTTTGTCCACCTTCAGTTTTAGGAGTTCTTGCAGAACCCTTTCTTCTGTGAAAGGACTGGGATCGACCCCCCTATCAAGAGTGCTTCTGTTAATTGGATTAGGCACTTCCCCTCTCTTTTGTAGAATACTGAGCAGAAATATTCATTCAGTATTCCTGCTTTTCACTGTCCCCTCTGCCCACCACCGTTCATTCTATTCAGCCTCACTATCCCTCCCTTTGTCTTTCACGCCGCTGATGTACCTATAAAAGGTTTTATCCCCTTCTTAACTGAGTTGGCTATCTTTTCCTCAGTTTGGGCCTTGCTATTCTGACTTCCCTCCTGCTTCCTTCTGCCTTAACTGGTACAGCTCTCTGTCCTGCTCCTTCTGTGTTTCCTTATACTTCCAGAATGCTATCTTTTTCTTCCTGACTTTCCCAGCCACCTCTTTTGAGAACCATAGTGGCTTTTTCTTTTGTTTTGATTTATTTCCTTCACACAAAGGCTTGTTGCCTCTGTGATGGCAGTTTTGATGATTCCCCATTGTTGCTCCACACCTCCTTCTAGCCTGTTTGCTAGTGCTTTTCTGAGGCACTCTCCCATCTTGCCAAAGTCAGCCCTCCTAAAGTTCAGTACCCTCACTTTGTATGGCTTGACTCTGTAGCTGAGTTAGCGTGAACCACACTGTTAGGCGGTCCACTTGTCCCCAGATGGCAACCCACTTCTAGATCTGAGATCCTCTCACTGCCCCCGTTTGAGAGTACGAGGTCTAAGATTGCTCCCTCATGAGTGGGTTCTGAAACTAGCTGTCTAAGGCCTGCCACCTGTAGGGCATCAAGAATGGCCCTGCTCTTGGATGTGGCTGCAGCAAATGTGCTCCAGTTAACATCTGGCATATTCAGGTCTCCCATCAACAGTATCTCCCCTTTCTCTGCCATTCTAAGAATGCCTTCTATCATATACTTGTCCATTCTCTCCCCCTGACATGGGTGTCTGTACACAACCCCTGTGTGGATTGTGGTGCCCTTTCCAGTCTCCAAGGTGACCCACAGTGCCTCCTCTCCTCCCTGTTTACTCTTTTGTTCAGTTGCTTTTATCCCTTCCTTTACATAGAGAGCTACTCCTCCCCCTCTTCTCCCCTGCCTGTCTCTTCTGCAGGTTATGTACCCTGGTATGTTAACATCCCAGTCATGGTTCTCTGTGTACCATGTTTCTGTGACTGCTACGATATCCAGGCATCCCTCTTCCATCAAGGCCACCAGCTCAGGGAGCTTGTTGCCTAGACTACGGGCATTGGTACTCATCACCCTCCATTTCCTGGTGGCCTTACTCCCTTTTGCCCCATCTCTGTCCTTCTTGCCTTTGTCACTTTCTCCATTTACCCCTGGCCTTCTCCCTATCGACACCTCTATGTTAGTGTTTGCCGCACTTACTACCATGATTATTTGGGGGAGCTAGGATTTCCCTGCTCCTTTCCAGTGCCTCCCCCCTTGGCTAGTTTAAAAGCTTGCCAATGAAGCATTTAAACATATCACCTAGGATCCTGGTTCCCCTCCCAGACAGATGCAGCCCATCATGCCAGTATAGGCTTGCATAACTCCAGGTGGACCCCCAGTCCCCAGTGAAGCCAAATCCCCGAGCTCCACACCAGTTTTTCAACCACTGATTGAATCCCATGGTGCGGAACACCCTAGCCTCTCCTATGCCATAGATGGGCAGCACCTCCGAGAAGGTTACCGTGCGTGCTACTTGACTAAGGCCCCTCCCCAATTCCACAAACTCTTTCTGCACTTCTCTAATCCCTTTCTTAGCCAGGCCATTTGTCCCTAGGTGGACAATGACATCCAGCTCCCTCCCTGTGCAGCTGCTCCGCAATCCTGAGGATTCGCTCCCTGTCCCTCAAGCCATGGCGCCAGGCAGAGCTACCTCCTCTCCCTTCCTCCCCAGTTCTACCTTCCTAACAATGGAGTCCCCCACCAGGAGTTGTTTTCTTCCCCTGCAGGGTCCCCTGCCACCCTCCTGTGGGTCCTTTGTGGAGGTTCCCAGCATCCTTCTTGGTCTCCACTGCAGGTGCCTCCATAGAGGAACCACACTTAGCCAGAATGGCATAGGAATTGTGGAGAGGTACAACAGGAGGGATGCACCTCTGTTCCACCACCCTCACCCTCCCTGAGCCCACTGTGGTCCAACTGCTCCTCTTTCTTGGCAACCTCTGAGGCAACGCAGTGGCACTGGTGGTCCCTGGATGGAAGGAGGTCCCACAAATCTGGCCAACTCAGCCTGGAGATGAGCAACCTCCTCCCTCAGCCCAGAGAGGTGCCTGCAGATGGGACAACACCGCATCCTCCAAACGTCTCTTGAAGACTGCTACTCCACAGCCACTGCACTGCACCACTCCAATCATGTCTTATTTCTGGCCACTTAACTGTTTGCAATCCTTACTCTTTCCTCTGTTTTTTTTCTCTCTCCTTACTTTCTGCCTGTGTGCCCTTTAAGCTCCTGATTGTCCTGTTCTGAGACAAGAATATCCTATATTTCTCAGTAGACCACTTATTTGCTCAGAGGCAGACCTCCAGCAGCTAGAGGGCAGAGAGCTACTCTTGCCCTTCTAGGATGGTGGGTCTTTGAGTGTTCTGTGATCACTCACTTCCTTCTCCCAAACAGGAAGTTCCTGTTGTCAGTCAAATCCTGTGCCTATAAAAATAGAACTAGCTTTGGGTGGGGGGAAGGAAGGAGGGCAATATAGTCCCAGTAGAGAAGTTCAGTCACACAGCAGTCCTTTCTCCTGGTGTCTTCTGCCAAGCTATTCTTAAGTTCTGTACCTTGCATCTGCACATTATGGAAATGCATGCCGACACAGCCATTGTCAGCTTTCCTTTCCCAGATGTTTAACACAACTGCAGTTTTATGTAAAGTGGGAGAAATAAATCATGTAAGTTAGTTTGCAAGAAGGACTAGGCTGTGAGTTCTGGTTGTGACATCATCAGTAGCTCTTTACTGAAACTGGCCTTTTTGAACAAGCAGTAAATTTAGGGTTACAAAATGACTTTCAACTTTTAAATAAAGTAACATAGAGATCTCATTTTTGACATGAGGCTGACTGGGGATATGCTGATCCAAATTCTGAATTTACTGATGCTAGAAATTTTGGCCAGACTCCCTCTTTAAGGTGTCTCAAATTATATTAGATGAAATATACGGAGAGATATTTTTGGACAAAATCTGTGGAATCTTGGTTCTAATTAATTTTTTAAACTCTTTGTCGCTGAGAAGTGCTAAATTTAAATGGCGTGGTAATCTTACGAGGTCTACCTAAATCAAGTTTCAGTAATGGTGGGGAATGATCAGAAAGAAATCTTGAAAGCATGGAGAGGTCATGTAACCAGTCTCTGTGCTCCTGTGAAATAACAAAAATAGTCTAAGCGGGAGTATGGGTGATGGCGAGTAGAAAAAAAGGTGTAGGCTCTGACAGAAGGAAAAAAAATCGCCACACATCTGTCAGCTCCAATGATTCCTGTTGAGCTTTAAAATATTTTTGAAAGGGTGCCAGCCAATAAGTGACAGAGGCTGAAAAATCCACCTGAGGGACAAGAGTCAAATTTAGGTCCCCTCCCATAATAAGGCACCCTTGTAACAGCTCCAAAGGTTTATTGAAAAAGGTCCGAAATTTGGTGGGTGGTGCTTGAGGGGGAACATACACATTTACCAAAGTCACCAACTTCCCAAATAGTTGCCCAGTTAGAATAACATAACATCCCATGGAATCAACATATTCTTTATGAAATATAAACAAAGTGGATGTCGGAATTAAAATGGCCGTCCCCCTATGCTTGCCACTTGAATATGATGAAGCAAATACTTGATATAGCCCCTCCATCTAAATTTTACATGTTCATCAGCTGTTAAGTGTGTCTCTTGCAAATAAATAAGATCCAGATTTTGTTTTCGTAAATATTGAAATACTCTTGCCCTTTTAATTGGATTGTTCAGCCCATTGATATTAAGAGATAAAATCTGTACTAAAGATAATGCCATCTTAAAATAATAAAGAGGAAAGCTTTCTGTTGTATCATTAAGTTGAAACTATTTAAGCCACAGGCGATAACAAATATTTGTATATCTATCTGTGTGGTAAGGACAGATATTAATCCTTGGAAAACCCTTTCCCCAGCCTCGATAAACATCCCATCAAAGTCTCTCTTAAGGATCTTTCTCCAAATAAAAAAGTTCTGTAGCCACCAATCTACAGTGGACAAAATTAGGAAGCCATCTCGCTGCATCCAAATGTGTATAGATACCTTAAATTGAAATGTATAAAATGCATCGACTATTAGTTGGTAAACCACTATTGGTATTACCGATCTCAAAAGAGAAATAAACTCAAAAAAGTGCAAGCCACAACCATAAGTAACTTCAAAACTATACACAGGGTGAATCAATGCATCACAGATAGAAACATAGACTTTGACGGCAGATAAGGACCGCTAGGCCCATCTAGTCTGCCCATTTCCCTACCTACAGGATAGGTCGCAGATCCTAGTTAACCAACAGCCTTTATCTTCCTGCCCCCCACAAGAATTGCCTTATGTCTGTCCCATGCATTCTTGAATTCTCCCACAGTTTTAGACCCCACAACTTCCTCAGGAAGGCTGTTCCATGCATCCACTGCCCTCTCTGTGAAATAATGCTTCCTCACATTGCCCCTGAACCGCCCTCCTTCTATCTTTAAATTGTGTCCTCTTGTTCTTGCAAGTCTCTTTTTCTGAAAGATGCTACCCTCTTGGACTTTGTTGATTCCCTTGAGGTACTTGAAAGTTTCTATCATGTCCCCCCTCTCCCTTCTTTCCTCAAGGGTATACATATTGAGCTCCTTTAGTCTCTCCTCATATGGCTTCTCTTGCAGACCCTGCACCATTTTAGTTGCCCTCCTCTGGACTGCCTCTATCCTGTCTATGTCCTTGCGGAGATGGGGTCTCCAGAACTGGACACAGTATTCCAGATGGGGTCTCACCAACTGTCTGTACAGAGGATAACAACTTCCTGTTTTCTGCTGCTGATGCCTCTCCCTATACACCCAGTAAACCCCGCCCTACTGCCTTCTCACATTGCTTGCTAACCTTAAGGTCATCTGATATGATTACCCCCAGGTCCCTTTCCTGTTTTGTTGTTGTTACTACCTCCCCACCCATTGTGTATTCTTCCCTGGGTTCTTGTTTCCCAGGTGCATTATTTCACTTTTTGCATTGAATCTAGCTGCCATATGTCTGACCATTCCTCCAACCTTGCCAAGTCCCTTTTCATCCTTTCCACACCTCCTTGTGTATCAACCTTGTTGCAGATCTTTGTGTCATCTGCAAAAGGCATACTTTCCTTCCAGTCCCTCTGCAATGTCACTGATGAAGACATTAAAAGGACTGGACCCAATCTGAACCCTGCGGTGCCCACTAGTAACCACCCTTTCTTCAGAGTGGACTCAATTTACAATTACCTTCTGTGTCCTGTTGTCCAGCCAATGTTTTACCCAGGCTACCACCCTGGGACCCACTCCCAGGCTGGTTAATTTGACTATCAATCTTTTGTGTGGGACTGTGTCAAATGCCTTGCTAAAGTCTAGGTAGGCCATGTCCACAGCCCCTCCCTGGTCTACTACTTTGGTCACCCAGTCAAAGAAATCTATTAGATTCGTCTGACGTGACCTTCCCGCTGTGAACCCATGCTGCCTTGGATCCTGTGCTCCACTGACCTCTAGGTACTCAACTATTCTTTCCTTCAAAAGTGACTCCATCACTTTCCCTACCACAGAGGTCAGACTGACAGGTCTGTAGTTTCCTGCCTCTGTCTTGGACCCACTTTTGTGAAGGGGAATCACATCCGCCTTCCTCCAGTCCTGGGGTACCACACCATCCTCCCATGATTTATTAAAAAGAGTAGCTAGTGGTTTCACTAGTTCCTTCCTTAATTCTTTTAGAATTCTGGGGTGAATTCCATCAGGACCCATTGCTTTGTCCACCTTCAGTTTTAGGAGTTCTTGCAGAACCCTTTCTTCTGTGAAAGGACTGGGATCGACCCCCTATCAAGGTGCTTCAGTTAATTGGATTAGGCACTTCCCTCCTCTTTGTGAATACTGAGCAGAAATATTCGTTCAGTATTCCTGCTTTTTCACTGTCCCCCTCTGCCCACCCACCGTTCATTCTATTCAGCCTCACTATCCCTCCCTTTGTCTTTCTACGCTCGCTGATGTACCTATAAAAGGTTTTATCCCCCTTCTTAACTGAGTTGGCTATCTTTTCCTCAGCTTGGGCCTTTGCTATTCTGACTTCCCTCCCTGCTTCTTTCTGCCTTAATTGGTACAGCTCTCTGTCCTGCTCCTTCTGTGTTTCCTTATACTTCGAATTCTATCTTTTCTTCCTGACTTTCACAGCCACCTTTCTTGAGAACCATAGTGGCTTTTCTTTCTCATTTGATTTGTTTATTTGCTTCACACAAAGGCTTGTTGCGTCTGTGATGGCAGTTTTGATAATTCCCCATTGTTGCTCCACACCTCCTTCTAGCGTGTTTGCTAGTGCTTTTCTGAGGCACTCTCCCATCTTGCCAAAGTCAGCCCTCCTAAAGTTCAGTACCCTTTGGTCCAAAAACCAAAAGGATACAAAGTCCCAAACTTGACATCTGAGAAACAGATCCTGGACTTCGAAGGTTGGGGAGAACAGACTTAGTCTCCCTATGAGCCTAGTCCAATTCAATTGGACAAGCTCTGGAGGTAAATCAGGAGTGTATCACACCTGGGCCTCCTGAGGGCTGTCTAACCCTCTAACAAGTAACTGAAATGACCCAAATAAAAAAATAAAAATTAAAAGTTCTATCTTGAAGGGTCTCAACATGTAAAAAATTAAATGCGCCCAGCTAGATGCACCCCCCCATCTCATTTCACCAAATATTTACTTTGATAAGGCTGTCTTTGTACTAGCTTCAAAGGAAGAAAAAAAAAACTCAAGGTACAGGAATACCCAATACCCTCCCATATTAAATTTGCCCATGCAGAGCCTGAGTCTCATACGTTCATTTCATAGCCCGAACCAAATAACCTGATGTATAAACATCTTGGGGGGACAGTGCTTAAAGTGACATATTTCATCACCAGTACAACACAAAAATATCATAATAGGAAGTCCATAAGCCTCATTAGTGCCCCAAAGTCTATATATTGTCAGTTGTATTACAGTTCTTTATCGATGTATACCATCTAAGAAAAGATAATGTAGAAACACATAAAGTAAGTCCCAACTACTAAGAAATGGTTGTTCCGGGCTAGTGGTAACAAAGAAGGTCCACTATGCTGCTTTCTTTTCAATTAAAGATAAAATACAACTTCTACTGTCTCTTCTTTTTAAATTGTCTTGCCATAAAGAAAAGAATAGGTAGTGCTCTACCACAGTTAGGAAAACAGACCAGCCTGCATAGGTCGTTGCACTCTCATTAATGTCCACTGGACGGCTCATAAAGTAGGATTCAGTCAGTTATCAAATATTGAGGCCTAGAAGGAGAGGTCAGGAATGTCTCATTTCACTACTCACCCATAGTGAAGGTGCCATAAATCTCCTTATTTTGGTCAGAAGTCACCACAAGCATTCCCAGGGCGTCTCTTCATGTTCTGCCCCAAGCCGATCTCCGGAAGGTGGCCAGACGGGTGGAGATCTGCGATGCAATCAAATCAGACTTCTCCTGAGGTGGTTTTGCGGCTGAAACATTTTGCCACTGAGGGGGGGTGAGGGGCTGTCACAGCTGAAGGTGTCTCTCTTGACTTCAGCTGGAGACCAAGTTTCGTCAGTTCGTCCCGAGCCCCCTCTGCAGACTCAAACTCTTTGTGACAGCTTGGCAGCTGCACAATCAATTGGGCTGGTAAGGTGGGAGGAATTTATAGCCCTTCTCCTTTAGAGCCAGGAGAATATCGGCATAGGCTCATCTCTGTTTCATTGCCCCATGCACATACTCATTATCCAGATAAATGTGTATTGGACCATAGAATACTTTTTGTCTGCACCATGCTGTCAGTAAGACCCTCTCCTTAATGGTATAACTTAAGAATTGAGCAATTATCAACCTTGTGTGGACAGTCAGATCCATAGACTTGGGTCCTAGCACCCTATGTACCCTTTTGAGCTCAATGGACAGATCTGAGGGGAGATCTAGGGTTGTATGAAGGAGGGTGATCACAAATTCAACAATATTTTGCCCCTCCGATCCCTCCGGAATGCAATATATACATATATTATTGCACCTAGCCCTATTTTCAGCATCTTCTTGGCGGGCTTGTAGTTGCTCCTGTTTCTCTGTTAGTCTCTGGAGTGCCTCCTTGATGTCGTTGACCCTGTTCTCCAACACTGTTACCAGGCGCTCAGTGTCATCAGCCCGCTGTTCCAGGGCGGTGACATTGCGACAGAGTTCTGAATACATTTGCTTCACCTCCAATCTGAAGGAAATGATCTCTTTGTATATAGCATCAAGTTTAACTTTTTTTATTTTTAGGAGGATTGGAGCGAAAGGTTCGGGAGGCAGCTGAAGGATCCACCAACTCCACCGAGGCCTGGGACCGCTCTGACTCCGACGTTGCATTGGAGAATTGCTGCTGATCCTCAGTCATTTTTGCAGGTAAAATATTTATTTTCTCTATCTTCGAGAGCACAGTAGGTTCCCTAATCTTAAAAATCAAATTTTGCTGATGAAACAGTCAGTAAATGCTATTGGGGAGTTTTTTTGGAGGGAGAGGAGCTTGGAGCCCAAAATCAAGATACTGCCACACAGGAAGAGCAACCGGAAGTCCACAAAGTTTTTAATTTTGACCCACCATTTCTTCTACCTTGGGGACAACCTGCTCACTGTTATAGAGGTTTTAAACTGCTGTTCTGTGAATCTGGGCTCGACTGAACAATATGACCCATTATTTTTTTTTTCATTTGACCCTTACTTTTTATGCCCAGTGGGTCAATGCCCCACACAGATGAATATCTGAAATTAACCCTGAATACCCTAGAAAGAGTATATCACTCAGCTACCAAAATGATAAGGGGACTTGGAGAACTACAGTATGAAGAAAGACTTCAGACTTTGGGGATGTACTCACTGAATTATAGTAGGCTTAGAGAGGATTTATGTCTCATATTTGTAGCATTTAATAATAGTGACTTGTGGGACTATCTGGGCCTTGAACTTAGAGAACAACATTATAATACCAATTTACCAATTATTTTACCAGGTGAGACACACTAAGCTGAAAGCTTTTTTGCAGGTGCAACCTGGGAGCACAAGGAAGTTAAGTGACTTGCTCAGGGTCACACAGTATGCACCTAGGGGGCTGTGGGATTTAAACCCAGGTCTCCAGATTTGCAGCTCAGAGCCTTAACTCACTGCGCCATACTGCCTCAGATACCAGAGCTCAAATTCTTCAACTACAGGAGAAAAGGTGTATATTATGAGGAAAGTGAGCTGGTTAAATCAGAGGGTCATTAATGTTTGGAATGACCTCCCTTATGAGGTGGTGGGCACTGCACATATCAGCGAATTCAAAAATAAATGTGATTATTATGCGGGATATACATTTATTTATTTATTTAGCTTTTGTTGACCAGGTATGTACACTAGACAAGACATTTGCCTATTTTCAGGTATGACCCGGGAGAGTACAGTGAAATACAAGCTCATACAGAGGACAACATGATACAAGTTAGGCATTACACAGAATCAGGTAGAACTAGATGAACATAACGAAAGCAGTCAGTAAACACAGTTAGAATAGGAACAAAATATATACATAGTCACCAAGGCTATGAACAGTGCATTATACAATTCTATATAGCTCAGAGACCCAAAAGCAGAGCCGCAGTCAAAGCATCACCTGAAACAGAAAGTAAACACATTATATACAGAGCAGAACCCAAGCAGGCAGGATGCATCAGCAGGACCTGCGCAAGGGTACCAAAAGAACGACATGTAAGTCCAGTGTAGGGGATCAATGTTAGTTATGGTGGTTTAGGACAACCACACGCAGAGGAGAACTTCAGGTAATTCCACAGGGAGCTCTGAAGGCATGAGGGGGAGGGGGGGAGCGAACCTGGGCAGGAAATGAGTTCTATACTCAGGGGGCACATGAAGCAAAATCTCTGTCCCCCATTTGCGTGAGAACAGCAGGTCCCAATGACCTAAGGAGTAAGAAGAGCGGCACCCAGTTTGAGGAGCTCAGCCAGTCCGGGGGGGCAATTCTGAGAACCTTGTCCGTGAAACTGCCCAAGATAAAATTCATGTGGTTGGGTGGGGAGAGCCAGTCAAGTTTGTCATACAGGTCACAGTGGTGGGTGAGGGGCAGCAAGTGCAAAGCAGCAAATGTTATTATAGGCTATGTTCCACCTAGAGAGGTGAACTTTGGAGGTGTGTGCAAACAGGATGAGTCCATAGCAGAGAGAAGGGAGAAACACACTTCTGGCCAGTGTGAGGCAAGCAGTAGAAGTAAGATTGTTCTTCACTCTGTGGGCCAGATCCAGTTTGCAGTTGACAGCTCTGCATACATTTTGGATATGATGCCAAGGTCAAGCTGGGGGTCAAGTGTCACCCCCAAGGTATTTGATGAAGTCAGTGATTAGGACAACAGTACCAGCAATACCAATAATACTCAGTGGGGCATGAGAGGCCTTTATCTTGGCCAGGGACCCAAAAAACATGGCCTGAGTTTTTTTAAGGTTGAGGACCAGCTTGTGGGTCATTATCCAGGATTGGATATTCCTGAAATCCTCACTCAGTTGTTGGTTGATGACCCCAATGTCACGGGAATTGGTGAGGATAACCAGGTCATCCGCATATAGGATAGAGCTACAATTAGAAGAAGTAGAGGGGAGATTATTGACAAAAATAGAGAAGAGAAGGGGCCCTAGGACTGAACCCTGGGGGACACCAGAGATCACAAGAGTGGTGGCCGAGAGGGCCTTACTGAATTTACTAAGTTGCTGTCTGCCCTGGAGGTAATTAGTGAACCATCTTAGGACAGGTGGGGACAGACCAAGGGACCAAAGTTGAGAACAAAGTAAGACATGGTCAACTAGGTTGAAGGTCTTAGATAGGTCAATGAAGATGGTGCCTGAGAACTTACCCTGGTCCATAGCTACCCTGATCCCAGAGGAGACAGTGACAAGGGCGGAGGATGTACTGTGCCCTTTGCAAAAGACATGCTGCACGGGAGACAGTGGCTCATAGGTCCGAATATACTCAGTGAGTTGCCCAGCCACAACTTTCTCCAGACGTTTACTGATAGCCAACAAGATGGCTATCGGTCGGTAGTTGTCGAGGATCTTTGGGTTGCCCTGTCTGAGAACAGGGACAATCCTCACCACCTTCCAGAGGTCGTGGATAACTCCAGAGGCTAGGGACATGTTTTAGATATGGGCCACTGGGGAGGCAATAAAGAGGCACCAAAATGGAGGAGCTTAGGTTCCATGCTATCGTGGCCAGCACCAGAGTGAGGGGAGAGACCAGAGAGAAGTCTCTGCATCTCCTGTGCCATCACAGCCCTGAAGTAGAGTAATGGATGGGAGATAGGGGATGACTGTGGGGCAGAAGCTGGGACATGACTATCACTCTCACCAGTGGAGAATAGGGAGGAAAAGGCAGACAGATCCGAGAAGTGGGAGTTGAATGCATTGGCGATGGTTAGTGGACTGTTACAATTAGAACCACCTATGAGCATGTCAGAGACCCCACAGTTGGAGGAACCACTTACTATATTTTTAATGTTCCTCCAGAAATTCCTAGGATGCTTAGCTCAGTTTAGTAAGGCAGTTTTGCAGTATACACTTTTGGCAGCCCTGATTGCTTTTTTGCATTCATTCCTGAGCCTCCTATACTGCTGAAATATGGCCTGGTCCATCGTGACCTTGAAGTTGGCCCAGCACTTGTCTCTAGCCCTCATGAGGGCTAGGAGACTCCCATGCAGCCACTTAGTGGCAGACCCCCTTACCCTCCGCCTGATAAGAGGGGCATGCTTGTCCTACAGTGCCCCGAAGATGCTGAGAAAATGACTAACAGCAGTGGAAGAGTCCTAAGCATTTAGTGCCGCAGACTAGTCCATAAGCCTCAGATCCTCATGGAAGGACCCCAGGTCAAACCTGGAGAAATCCCTTACTTGGATGATTTTGTGAGGAATTTTCTGGGAGGAGAGCTTCCATACGCAGTATACAGGGGTGTGGTTCAGAGACAGAGTCAGGAAGGGTACCAGAGGAGCTGATCCTCTCAGGTCTATTGGACAGGACCCAGCCCAGGAGGGAGCTAGTACTGCCAGTGGTAGACCACCTAGTGGGCTCCTGAATAAGTTGAGACAAGGAGAGGCCAGCAAGCAGAGGTTCATACAGCTTGGTGTTTCCTCCAAGCCATTTTAAATTAAGATCTCCCAAGATCATTAGCTCATTATCCCCAGTCTTAGCACCAACAGTATCAAGGAGGTAGGATAACCCTGACAGACCATCCTTGGGAGGAGTGTATGTACGGATAATGTGCAGCTTCTTAGTGTTCCCAAGTAATAGGACTGTGTGAAACAGCTCACAAGAAGACAGTAAGGGCTGTTGGTGGGATACAACAGACAGGTTTAGGTGACTCTTGTAGTAGACCAAGATACCACCCCCACGCTTTTTCCCAGGCCAGTCTTGCCTAATGAGATCAAAGCCAGGAAGCATACAAGCCAAGTCAGGGGTGGAAGGTTTCAGCCAAGTCTCAGTAATACCAAGGATGTGAGGCTTGTAGTGAGTGACCCAGGCAGAGAGTTCAGCCAGATTGGGCAGGAGGCTGTGGATGTTGAGGTCAGCAATTTTCATCCCCTTGCCTGACAGCCAGCCCACAGGAAATGAGGAGGCCTGATAAGTAGGACCAGGATTAAGTTCAATGTCCCCAGCCAGGGCTAGTGTCACCAGGAGGAGCCAGAGGAGATGCCTTATAGGGGAGAACCACCTCCAGCCGAAGGCTTGTGAGCAGGACACATGACCACTATGGCAGGATACAGAAAGCACCTGTGGACAAGACAGTAGGTAGGCCAGAGGGGCTGTCTGCCACAGACTATTGGATTGGAGAAGGTGAAGTCATGCTCCTCATGCTGTTTAAGTGTAACCCAGGGTCCCCCGAGGGAGGGGAGCAATCAGCAATAAGTAGAGGGAGGCATAAGGCAGTGAGAAGGCCAATGATGAGGGCACTGATAAATGGCGAGGGCTTAGCACCCTCCCTGAGGAGCTTAGGAACCCCCATGTCAAAAAGGATCTGTCCCTGGGACTAACCAGGGCACTGAAGGGAGATTTTCCACCTGATGACAGGGGCAAGCATAACATAGGGTAAAGCCTTCTTGCTCGTACTTATGTATGATATATGTAGTTTTTGTTTTTTGATTCAGTCGAGTGTTTTTGACCCTACTATTTTTTTCAAGACCAAGCCTCAGTTTGTTTGTTTATTACTAAGTACTGTATTTACATATTTTTACCAGGTAAGAGTACTAGGCAAAGCTACCTATTTTCAGACACAACCTGGGAGAGTACAAACAACATAATGCCAAAGGGAAAGTATGAAACACAAGACAAATGTCACAGAGCACACAGTACTATATAAAGCATCTAAACAACAAACAATTTAGTAAAACATAAGGCACGAGAACAACACAGGTACAAGGTACATAGTACTGTAACACAGTTAAAAAATGAAATACAATGACTTCCAGTGACGTCATCGGACTAATGGCAGCTTAGCTCGGCGGCTCCCACCCCAACGCAATAGAATCTAAAGCCAGTGCAAAGATAACTGATGCCTTCCCCAGCCAAAACTACTAGAATGAAGGCTAGCAGATAATCGCACACTCCGGTGCAAAAATTAAGAGAATTGCTTCAGGCGGAACAGGAGGATGTGGCAGAGGCCCGATCAGGAGAGGGTGGCCCTCACGCATTTGCACAGCAAGAAGCAGGCCTGCCGAAAGAGCTCATCAAGACAATTATGCAAACAGCGCAGATGGTCCAAAACATAGAACAAAAGCTCTCGGACCTCTGTGCGGAGCTGAATACCGCTGATCACAAGATGGAGCAACTAGAGCTTGGTCTAATCCAAACATCAGGACAATCAGACAGACATGATCGCTTACTGTTGTATTTGTTGGCAAGAGACAGAGAGTAGACCCAAAGGATTGATGACTTGGAGGGAAGATCCAGCTGACAGAATGTGAGATTTTATGGGATTCCAGAGGGAGCAGAGGATAAGTATGAAGATACTGGAGCCTTTTTAAGGGACTTGTTAAAGGAAATCCTGACCCTTCCGGAGGAACTCGACCTCTCGATGGATTGCGCTTATCGCCTCCCTGGCCCCAAAGCCCTGTGGATCCCCAATGCTCGCCACGACTGCTGATTGCACGCTTTACATATTATAAATCCAAGGAAGAAGTCCTGAGAAGTGCATGGCAACATAGTCCCTTAACCTATTGCGGCCAAAGAATTGCTCTGGACAATGACCACACTACATCAGTGCAAGAAGCACGATGGGCTCTCTGGCCTATAGTGAAACTACTACGAGACAAGTCTATCAAGGCCCAGGTTCTCTTCCCAGCATGACTGAAGGTAACAATGGACAAAGGTACGAAGATCTTCCCTGACTTATTTGCTGCATCCCAGTATTTAGAATCACTGTCAATACCCATCCCAGCGATGTACAAAGAAAGGCTCGAGAAGGATTTAATTGCATCAGCGTGGTTTGGTGGCCCAGAAAGGCGCAACCCTCCCAGGCTCAGCGAACAAGGTTCCTGCCTCGGATATGCACTCTGATATCTCCTCGCTACTTTGGAAATATGGTGACCCCTCCAAAGTGAACAAAAAGGCGCAGCACCTGATGGAAGACCCGAATTCCAGCCATTTGGAGACAACATGTTCTTGATTTCACTGGTTGACAGTGCAGGCATCTATCTGTTTTGAACTTTTTACACCCCTGGGCTAATCGGACCTCTCCCGTGGTGCCTCCCCTCGGACTGCGATATCTGGACTTGCTTCCTATATCCTCACGAAAGGTTGCTTGGATTACCTCCAGCTATAACTTTGACTAACTGCCCAGTTGCTGAATACTTGAAGGGAAGCAATTACACATAAATCTTTTAGGCATAGTTTGTCATCGTGAGGGTTGATGGTGGTGCTCAGCAAGGAATAACGGGCTTCATCACCTGGAGGGGTGGAGGGATGGGCCTAGATGGAGAGATAAAGCCGGGAAAAGGGGAATGTTTTGGGTTAAAAGGGATGAGGCTGTATACATCACCTGGAGGGAGGTGGTTCCAAGGGGCGCTGTTTGTGCTGGGTCCCTGGGGGAGAGCCAGAGAACTGCTGCTGGGACAGGGAGGGTTTTCCTCCCGCTTTGATCCTGAAGGCTTGAGCTCTCCTAGATGGTTGAATGTGTGCTTGTCGGGTCCTGTCCTTCTCTAAAAATGGCGGCTGAGCCAGGCTGGGGACTCAAACCCAACAACCATCAGGAAGAATAAGAGACTCAGCTAAAGCAATATATTATATCTTAGGATCTCTTGAATATATGCAGCGGAGCTGCAACTGGCTCTCTAAAGAGGGGGAGGGATCTACACATTTTCAACAAAGGGAAAAGGCTTTATAATCTTCATACAATATCTTACTTAAAGTGTCGCAGGTGGGGGGGAAGCGGGCTTTGCTGGCCAACGAAGATTTTGTCGTTATGGGGCTATGTCCTAAAAGGGTGTTCTCCCTGGGACTAATGGGGTATCTCTTGATGTATTTGAGTCCCCTTCTATTAGCACTAGAGGCTAACACATACAAGCTGGATAACTCCCAGCTTAACCTAGGAAGTCAACAAAATCTATACTTGTTGAGTTGGAGCGGGGGTTGTTTCACCCGCCCAGTCCCAAAATGTTCTAGTTCTGTCCCTTATACAGGGATCATGTTAATGAAACAAGTTAAAGACATTTGGTTGCAAGGTTTACAAGTTCGTTTGTATTACATAAATGTTAATTATGTGGGTAACAGTCTTATTAACTGTCTAGGAAACATCAGACCTAAGTTGAGAAAATGGGATAAACAATGCAAAGTAAGATGGCAAAATATAAGTAAGTCACATGAGTAAACAGTTAACGAAAATTCTCTCTTTTAACATAAATGGTTGCACAAGCCCGATAAAGAGGAAGAGGCTGCTGAGATATTTGATGCCCTTAGATTGCGGGTTAACTTTCTTCAGGAAACACACTTCTCCCCATCAGAGGTACTCAAGCTGAGGTCTAAAAGATTTCCCCAGGTATTCCACTCCTCCCTTCAGAAAGGTAGGAAGAGAGGGGTTGCAATTTTACTTGTGGCATCTCTCTCCTTCGAGGTGCAGGAGGTGGTGGAAGATCAGGGCGCTAGGCACATTATAGTTATTGGCAGAATTCAGGACACCATAGTTACATTTGCTAATGTATATGTCCTCCAGGGTCACCGGTTTCTTTCTACTCCTCACTAATACAACTAATTGTGGAGAGGGCAAAGGGTGTTTTGGTCATGGGGGGACTGGAATTTGGTCTTTAACAGAGCGCTTGATACCACCTCCCAAATACCAACAACAGATATCAAGAAGGCCAGCTCTGTTAAAAAGATACTGGAGTGGGGGGGGGGGCTGAAGGATATATGGAGAGAAAAATACCCTAGAACTAAAGAATATACTCGCTACTCCCCCAGGTTCAAGGTTTTCTCCAGATTGGATACTTTCTTTACTTTTTCGCAGAGTCTGACTGAGTTCTTCGAAATGTGGGTGGGGACCTGTACAATTTCTGATCACAGCCCGATATTTGTAGAAATAGATTTCCTTCTCCCAAAGAAAAAAACACACTAGAGACTGAACTTTTCACTCCTCCAGGACAAGAACATAGTCCAAGAAATTAAACAACACATTACTAGAACTCTGCAGGAGAACAACAAAGGAGGGGTCTCTCCGCAGATAGTTTGGGACACTATTAAGGTCATGGTCACGGGAAAACTTATAGCCATTGCCACAGCAAGGAAGAGAGAGGCTAAACAAAGGCAGCAAGAACTTTTGATCCAGATTAAACAACTGGAACATGCTCAAAAGCTTAAATGGGAAAAAAGCAGAGATCAGGAACTTAAAATAAAATGGAAAGAGTTGGGGGACCACCAGAGGGTGGAGGTAGCGAGGGCCCTATACTTTCTGAGGCAGAAGTTTTATGGGGGGGGGCCACGGGCAACAAAATTACTGGCCTTTAGACTGAGAAGACATCAGGCAAATACTGCCATCACTAAAATAACCTCTCCAATCACTAATAACATTGGCACTAGGCTATCCGATATTACGGAAGCCTTTGTTTCATATTTTTCTAAGCTTTATCAGGCCTCCAAAGAAACATCCCCCACAGAAAGATAGAGGTTTCTGACTTCCCTCTCTCTCCCTGCCTAATCACAAGAGGCGGGTCACTCCCTGATTAGACCAGTCTCTCAACTGGAAATCCTAAATGCAATTAAATAGTTGAAAATGGGCAAATGTCCTGGACCTGATGGGTTCGGTGTGGAATTTTATAAAATATTCAAAAAGGAGGTGGTTCCTCCCCTCCTGGAGGTCTATTCAGCTGTCTGGGGAGATGGATCTCCTATCCCACCCTCCTGGCAATATGTCACTATCTCCTTGATTCATAAAGATAATAAAGACCCAACTAAATGCGAATCTTATAGACCCATTTCGCTACTCAACGTAGATTATAAAATACTAACCACAACTATAGCCTCTCGACTAAATTTATACCTGCCGAATCTGCTTAATATGGACCAGACGGGTTTTGTTTCTGGACGCCAAGCTGCGGATAGTGTTCGGACCACTCTGGACACTAGTGATTCAATTCACCGAGCCTGAACCCCAGCATGCCTAATGAGCTTAGACGCAGAGAAGGCTTTTGACTAAGTCTCCTGGAGCTTTCTCTTTTTGGTGCTGGAGGCTATGGTTTTTCCCCACCCATTCATAGATGGCATAAAATCATTGTATACTGGCCCACAAGCCTACACTCGAGTGAATGGAAGTTTGTCAGAGAGGTTTCTACTAAGTAGGGGAACTAGGCAAGGTTGCCCCCTCTCTTCAATGTTATTTGCACTGTATATAGAGCCACTGGCAGAGGCTATACGTCAGTCAAAAACTATACAGGGTATTGAAGTTGGGGGGATGGAGAGGAGAATTTCCCTATATGCGGATGACGTGCTACTCTCTCTGGCAGTTCCAGAGTTGTCTATCCCTGAGGTGTGGTCGATCTTGGAGGAGTTCGGGAGACACGCAGGATATTCACTTAACAAAACTAAGATGGAGGTTCTATGCTTCTACTATGCACCATCCCAGGCGACCCTTCGGGCACTACCCCTGAAATGGGAAGCCGAGAGGATGAAATATCTAGGCACGGTGATAACTAAACACCCTTCTCGACTCTTTGAAGCCAATTATAAACCCCTAGTAGAACAGATTAAAAAAGATTTTGAAAGATGGTCCTTAATTAATCTCCCAATGTACTCTAAAATCCAAATAATTACAATGAATGTCCTCCCTAGATTCCTCTATTTGTTTCAATGCCTACCAGTGCATGTTGGAAAGTTTCAAATCCTCAAATGGCACAAACTAATAACCAAATTTATTTAGAATGGTAAAAAACCTAGGATCAATCTTAAGGTACTTCAGACACACAAGAGAGGAGGGGGCAGATCACTATCAGATTTAGAAGACTATTACTTAGCAACTCAATTAAAGATGGCCCTGTCCTGGTCCATTCCTTCATACACTTCAAACTGGAAGACAACTGAACTGGGGGAGACAGAGGGGGAGGTTCCCCTAGATGTGAGAGTCCTATTGCCCAGAAACAGGTTGGGCATATCTCTACACCCACTCATGGCCGTTAGGAACACTATAACAGCCACACATAGGATTTGGCAGAAATATAAGCTGACACGCTCTACTTGGCCTCTGGTCAGAATAGCCTGGGCCCCTGACTTCCTTCCAGCAAAGTTAGACCATAGCTTTAGGACCTGGGAGAAACTGGGTCTAATTTACCTAGAACATCTTCTTCAGGGAGAACAAGTCTTGGCCTTTGCCACACTAAGGGATACCTACATGCTTAGAAGGACGGACCACTTCAGATTCTTGCAAATCAGGGCCTATATCAATCAATGTCAGAGCTTAGATCATACCTCAGCTAGAGCGGCCCCCCCTGTTAAACTGTGTTCGAGCAATTCGAACAGGACAGATCCAAAAAGGACTCATCTCAAACCTCTACAAAGCAATATCACAAAATAAAAAAGATCCGTTAAATAAAATTAAAGCTAGGTGGAAGGAGGAACGCGGATTTGACTTAGAGGAAGGAGACTGGAACAGAGCCTTCCAAGTTACCACTAAAACCACAAGCTCCCCTTACTGATAGGAGTTTGAATGGAGGGTAAAAACATGCTTCTTGCTCACACCTGCAGCTCTGCATAGAAGAAATCCTGCACAGTCTTCAGAGTGTTGGAGACAGTGCAAAGAACAGGAGGCGACATATGTACATGTCTTTTGGGAGTGCCTAAAGCTAAAAGATTTCTGGGATGGGATTCAAAATACTCTAACAGATATTTTCTCACTAACACAATTCTTGGGCTTTACAAATTTAATTTTAGGTGTCCCTCCCCTGGGCCTTGGTAGTCCTGATGCCCTATACCTATGGGCAATACTCATAGTGGCAGCACACAAAACTATAACCCACTCCTGGCAAAGACCAAGTCCACCCTTGCTACAGAGTTGGGTCAACATAATACTTGAGATTTCAGAGATGGAGGAGTTAACCTTTAAACTGAATCATAAAACAAGCTTATACACAAGAAGATGGACAAGGTGGTATCTGTGGAGAAACACACACCCAGAAACATTCTCCTGATTCAGGTTGGGGGAAGGAGGGGTGGAGCGGTTAAGGGGCGTGGGTAGTAGGGTAAGTGATCATAGGCCTAAGATGAACTCTCGAGGGCTTGAGGTGATAAGATTACTTGTGACATTGAACTTTGCAATAAATAAAAAGTGTAAGAAAACTGTGTTAACTGAACTTAAGAAATAATATATTTGAAAGAAATAACTAATTACTGTACTGTAGACCAGCTGCAACCTGATCTGATAGATTACAAGGTCTGATGGATGTAAATGTATTTGTACCCATTTGTTGTCAATAAACTTGAGTATAAAAAAAATACAATAATACTATAGTTTAGTGCAGTGTAACATTCATTACTGTGTCACTTGATGTATGCATTCTGAAGTTTGTAAACCAGTAGTGGTGTGGTAGTTGGAGGACGTGTTGTCAGAGCATCCTCTGAAATGCCCCATTTTGCTGTGAGAGGGCAGTCTACTCTTTGGGACTGCAGTCATCATAATCCCATGCACTCCTCTCCTCCCTGGGTGTCTGAAGGCCAGTGAGCGAGAGCCCAGCTAAATCAGGTACTGTCAAACTTCCTCTCTCCCTATATTTCGTACTGTATTTATGTCAGAGTCTGAGTGCGTTGGACACTTATGCTTCTGGATGGTCCTCGCAGGCTGGTAATTTTGAACTATTCTTGAAGATTGGACCACTGTGAGACTGTAGTCTCTCTCTTTATTCGCTTGTGGCTGGACTTGCTGCGTGACTTTTTCTTCATCTCATCTGGTGGCAGCAGTTGTAAAACTACTCCCTGTTCCCAAGGGTTCCTGGTTTTTTGGACTTCTAGAACAATTAATTCTGAATCTGACTTTAATTTTTGGAACTGTACCACAGTTACTGTTTGTCAGACTCAATTTTAAACTTGAGTGTTTGGGGTATGTGAAAGTTTATGATTAGCTATTTGTGTGGCAGTGTAATGTAGGTTTGGATGGTTGCATAATTGTGTTTGTTTGAGTATTGGGAAGTACTATTGGGAGCGGGATGGTTATTTGAGTTGTGGGTGAGAATTTCTAAGTTGGGTGTGGCTAGGGTGTATATTTAGGATGTGTTGTGCAGTTGCCAGTCCTGGGCTAGTCTATTTCTTGGAGCAGCTGCAGCAGAGGCACCCCTTTGGGGGGTTCCCTTGTACACTCTCTACAGCAGTGATCAATTGCTGCAGAGGGTTGGGGGTCTTCCAGAGATGTTGCACACACTGCAGATTAACTCTGAGGGTGGATAGTGTGGGCACGGTCAGAAGTGTGGAGTCAAGCAGGTGCCCAGGGCATAGGCCTAGGCTGGCAAAGGGTCACTTTGACTGATTCCTGTTCCCTGGTCCCTGAGATTCCTGGTCAGCAGGGAGCTAATGGGCCAGTCAACTCTGCTCCTCCTCTTAAGACAGTTCTCTGTAACACCAGATCACTAAAGAATAAAATGGCTGTAATGGAGACTTTCGTTAAATACTCCTTGGCAGATCTGTTAAGCATCATGGAGACTTAGTTGGGGAATGACTCTGGCCCTGTGCTGGAGGCGTCCATTCCTTTCGGTTATTCTGTGGTGCGTTGTCCTAGGCGGGAGAGTGTGTGTGGTGGGGAGCAGTGTAGCCATCTGTTTTAGATTCACATTGGGATTGACGACACACTTCATGAGAGTAACAAGGTCATTTGAATGTGTGGTGGTGAAAGGTGGGCTGGGTACAGGTTGCAAGGTTGTTCTCGTATATCAGCCTCTGGGGTATGGAAGTGATTTCTTGCAGGAACTTGTGAGCTTCATGGCCTATCTGGTGTTGGAATCACCCAGACTTCTTGTTCTGGGTGACTTCAGTGCCTCAGTTGAGAATTAAACTTCTCTTTTTGGAAAGCAGTTCCTCTAGCTGAAGTCTTCACTGAGCCTCTTACAGGCAGTTGCCACTGGCACCCACCTCAATGGTGATACCTTGGACCTTGTTTTTTCATTGGGTCTTAACATTAGCAATGTCTGGGCTGATCCAGTCATTTGGTTGGATCTTCATGCCGTCCAGTTTCTTTGTGGGCCACACTGTTTATCCTCCCCAGTGGAGATCGTCAGTTACTGTTCTATTCAAAATCTAGAGCCTGAAAGTCTCCTGATGTTACTGGACATCTCAGGCATGGAGACAGCCTGTGGGATGGGAGTCAAGGAGGCTGTGGAGGGCTATGTCTCTCACTGCTGCATTTGACCTACTAGTACCTCTTCATGTCCGCATCTTGAATTTCCGCTGGAAGTCACCATGGTTTGATGATGATTTGTTGAAGACAAAAGAGCGGAGGTTAGAGTGTTGTTGGCAGAGTTCCTGGCTGGAGGAGGACAGGTTGGCACTGAGCACTCATTACAACGAGTATCAGCAAGCAATCACTCTGAAAACATCTGTCTGTCATGAGTGGCTGCCGCTGGAAAGAACTGATCAACTTAAATCTTCAATACTGTGGACAGATTATTGAATCCAATCTGTCTACAGTCCTGTAGAGTATTTTCCACAGAAAAGTGTGATGACTTTAACTGGTTCTTTTTAGACAAGATGTCTTCTATTCATACCGGGATATCCTCGTGGCCTGTCATCATCCAGCAGTCTCCAGTCTATCATGGGCAGAGGCACTCCATCATTGTGAGTGGAGTTTGAGCTAGTGGTGGCAGACAGTGTCCTCCAGGTGGTCTCAGGACTGGGGTCCAGGAGCATGCTCCCCCTGGAAATTTTGAAAATGTAATGTCTACTTGCGAATGATATAACTTCTCCTGGTCTGCCTATGCTTCCTGACCTCTACCACTACAACACAATGGAACAGTGTTTGCAGGGAATATGCTTATTTTGGGCAGTCTGGTCACTTCAAAACTCCCCTGTGGCATGTTCAACAGTAAATCCCCACCACCCTCACAGTACAGATAACTCAGCAACCATGTCCCCATGGTAGCGCCCTGGACTAGTGCCAGGATGTCCCCAGCATAACCCCAGCACCAGTACCTACTGCCACTACCTCCCCTGCAGCAGAAGTCCGGTCCAGGGAACTTTTAAAATATATTTTTTATTTGTGGAGTGCCTGCCATACTATAACACTCCCACCCCGGCAGGTAGAATGAAGTACCTGACCCACACGCTGGGACTTCTATCCATAGCCTATCATAGAGGCAAATACAAAATATTCTGGACAAAGGGAATGCACTGCACTGTGTCACGTGTATGGCTCTCACTGTACTTTGCCACATGCAATGCTGCTGCTGTGCTGTGACGTGTATTGCTACCAGTGTGCTGTGCCACATGTATTGCCAACAGAGGGTTCATCCCCATGTGAGGTGGCTGGTCTGTGGGCAGCAAGGATAGCAAGCTCCAGCTAGGGGAAAGGCTGGTCTGAGGCGATCTGGGTATTTCAGCTCAAGGGATGGTGTTTGTGTATGGGGTACTTTTCTATCCACTGGAGTCAATTAACCAGGTCAGGGGTTGATGAAGCATGAAGCATGTACTAGGTAGAGGCACGTGGCCTTGGGGCATGGACATTCAGAATCTAGACCCATGGCTGAGGGGGATCAAGCATGGCCCTCTGTGAGGCTGGCTACCTTTATGTGGTACAGAAGCCAAATCAGTCCACAAGATTGTTACTAAAAGCCAGCAATTTCTGCCTATTTTTGGTATACTGTGTGTTTACTAACCTACTGTATGCTACATCACCATAATCTGAGCTATCCGATGTAGAATTGTGGTCATCAATTTGTAGAAAATGACATTTTGCAATAAGCTCATTTGGTTGTTGAGCAATATGCTCTGCATTACTGTTACACCGCACTTAAGTAAGCAATAAGGCTGGACGGGTGGTGATTGGCTAGCCCGTGGGTGAGAAGGGTGATTAGGAGGGGGGCAGATTCAGGAAGAATGATTGACAAAGGGCCAGGTTACTGAGGTGTCTGTATATGGCTGTCACTGCACTGTGCCACGTGAACTGCCACGTTGTACTACGTGTACTGCTGTCATTGCACTGTGCCACTGTACTGTTGAGCCATCACTGTGGGACATGTTTTGTTGTCACTATGCCACATATGTTGTTTTCAATTCACTGTGCCATGTGTACTGCTGTCAGTGCACTGTGCCACATGTTCTGCAGTAACTAGACTGTGCCATGTGTAATGCCATCACTGTGCAACATGCAGTGCCATTACTGTCAGTTGCTTTGCACCACCTGCCCGGGGGGGATATCAGAGTACAGCAGGCAGCTCCAAAAAGAAAAACGAAATATTTTAAAAGTTCCCAGGTTTGGGTTTCTGCTGCAGTGGAGATTGTGGCAGTATATATTGATGCATGGGCTATGCTGGGAGATGCTGGTGACTGCTGCAGGGCTGCTACCATGGGGAACTGCCTGCTGGCGTATCTGTAACTTAGGGATTTACTGTTAGCCATACCACAACGGAGCTCTGAAGCAGCCAGAGTGCCCAGCATAAGCATATTTTTTCCCCAAACACTGTTCCCTGGGGCCCTTGTTCTTAGTGGGTTGTGAGGGTTGTACAATAGCTATTGGTGTTCATTAAATGAGTATTTGTTGCGCATATCACAGAGATAGTGTTGGTGTTCTGCAAACTGTTATGGGATGGTTAAAAGAAAAAACATACCCGATATACCTGGACTGGAGGCACACAGTGATGGCAGTGCACATGGCACAGCACAGTACTGGCAGTGCATGTGGCACAGTAGGGTGTTGGCATTACACATAGCACAGTGTACTGTTGGCACCAGACATGGCACAGTGCAGTGTTGACCACACATGGCACAATGCAGTGTCTGCAGTGCACATGGCACACTGGGGTATCTGCAGTGCACATGGTGGCACTGCACATAGCTGTGGTTGCACTGTGCTGTGCACCTACACCAGTGTCACCACACTGCGCTATGTGTTCTGCCAACACTGCACTGTGCCACATGCTCTACTGACACTGATATGCCACATGCACTGCTGACCCTTTGCTGTGCATGAGTACTACTGAAACATCACTGTGCCACATTGCACTGCTGTAAAATGCAGTGCCATCTACAGTGTGGACTCTGTGCTGGGCCACATGCAGTGCTGACACCATACTGTGTCATGTGCACTGCTAACACTGCACTGTGTGGTGGCTGCAGTGCACATGGCCATGGGGATGCCACTGGGCTCCAGTGAATGCAGTGCATGTGACAGTGCAATTACAGCAGTGAATGTGCCACAGCACAGTGACAGCAGTGCACGTGGCACAGCACTGCAACAGTGCACATTGCACAGTACATGTGGAACATGGCAGTGACAGCCATACATGTAAAACATTTCAGTGACTGCTGTACACGTGGCAAAGCAGTCACATGAGCATACATGGCATGGTGCAGAGACAGACATTCATGTGGTACTGCCCTGAGACAGCAGTGCACAAAGCATAGCCCAGTGCCAACAAGCCACGTGGTACTCTGTGGTGTCTGCAGTGCATGTGGCACACTTTGGTGTCTACAGTGCACATGACACTTTGCTGTGCCACAGGTACCAGTGTCATCACACTCTGCCACATGGGCCAACACCGCACTGTGCCACGTGCACTGCTGACACTTCACTGTGCCACATGCAATACCGACACTGCAATGGGCCACGTACGATGCGCATGTTGCACTGTCTCATGTGCAATGCCAATTCCATGCTGTGCACTGCGACTGCTACCATGGGGAACTGCCTGCTGGCATATCTGTGCCTTAGGGATTTACTGTCGGCCATACTGCAACGGAGCTCTGAAGCAGCCAGAGTGCCAGGCATAAGCATATTTTTCCCCCCAACACTGTTCCCTGGGGCCCCTGTTCTTAGTGGGTTGTGAGGGTTGTACAATAGCTATTGGTGTTCATTAAATGAGTATTTGTTGAGCATATCACAGAGATAGTGTTGGTGTTCTGCAAACTGTTATGGGATGGTTAAAAGGAAAAACATACCTGATATACCTGGACTGGAGGCACACAGTGATGGCAGTGCACATGGCACAGCGCAGTACTGGCAGTGCATGTGGCACAGTAGGGTGTTGGCATTACACATGGCACAGTGTACTGTTGGCACCACACATGGCACAGTGCAGTGTTGACCACACATGGCACAATGCAGTGTCTGCAGTGCACATGGCACACTGGGGTATCAGCAGTACACATGGTGGCACTGCACATAGCTGTGGTTGCACTGTGCTGTGCACCTACACCAGTGTCACCACTCTGCGCGATGTGTTCTGCCAACACTGCACTGTAACACATACTCTACTGACACTGATGTGCCACGTGCACTGCTGACCCTTTGCTGTGCCATGAGTACTACTGAAACGTCACTGTGCCACATTGCACTGCTGTAAAAATGCAGTGCCATCTACAGTGTGGGCTCTGTGTTGGGCCACGTGCAGTGCTGACACCATACTGTGTCATGTGCACTGCTAACAATGCACTGTGTGGTGGCTGCAGTGCACATGGCCATGGAGATGCCACTGGGCTCCAGTGAATGCAGTGCATGTAACAGTGCAATTACAGCAGTGAATGTACCACAGCACAGTGACAGCAGTGCACATGGCACAGCACTGTAACAGTGCACATTGCACAGTACATGTGGAACATGGCAGCGACAGCCATACATGTAAAACATTTCAGTGACTGCTGTACATGTGGCAAAGCAGTCACATGAGCATACATGGCACAGTGCAGAGACAGAAGTTCATGTGGTATTGCCCTGAGACAGCAGTGCACAAAGCATAGACCAGTGCCAACAAGCCACGTGGCACTCTGTGGTGTCTGCAGTGCATGTGGCACACTTTGGTGTCTACAGTGCACATGACACTGCATTGTGGCAACAATACACATGGCACTTTGCTGTGCCACAGGTACCAGTGTCATCGCACTCTGCCACATGGGCCAACACTGCACTGTGCCACGTGCACTGCTGACACTTCACTGTGCCACATGCAATACCGACACTGCGATGGGCCACGTACGATGCGCATGTTGCACTGTGTCATGTGCAATGCCGATTCCATGCTGTGCACTGCGCACTGCTGACACGTGCTGTGCACTGTGCAGTGCCGTCACTGCACTGTGCCACGTACACTGCTGATGCCTGGCTGTGACACTGCCTGATCCTCTCCCAAATCTCTTCCTTGTATACCTTGCAAGTATCCCTTATTGGAGCACATGTTATAGCACAGTAATAACAGTGCACATGGTACAGTGCAGTACCAGCAAACCATGGTAGATCACATGACACACTGCACTGTCTGCAGTGCATGTGACACAGTGCAGTATATATGTGGTACTGCACAGTGGTGACAGTACACATGGCACTGTGCTGTGCCATGTAAACATGTGTCACTGCACCATGCCTCGTGGTCTGCCAAAACCACACTGTGCCACATGCACTGTACAAACACTTTGCTGTGCCACGTGCACTGCTGAAACTGCTGTCACGTGCACTGTAACAGGATGCTATACCATTTGTAGAAACTGCTGTCACATGCACTGTAACAGGATGCTATACCATTTGTACTGTTGACACGTCCCTGAAATGTCGACCGTGTGATGTGCCATGTGCACTGCCAACACAGCATGGCGCACTTGCACTAGGCAATGCCGATGGGTGCTGCCTTTGTAGTGTATTCTTTTTTATTTTTGTGTGAAGATTTATAGAAATAAAAGAACAAACTTGAATTTTAACACCCCCCTTGAAGCAAGTGCAGTGACAGCAGTGTACGTAGAGTATCACAACAATATCCCATCATTCAGAACCCCAGTGCCCTGTTGCCCAACACCAGAATCCCGAAATGGAAAATCCCAACAGTGGGACTTTGTCCCCGAGTCAGTAACAATAATTAAGGGGGTGTGGGGGGGTGAAGCCCCACAAAACATGACAGACAGGCAAAATCCCACTGATAGGATTTTCTGTTTCGGGATTCTGGTGTTGGGCAACAGGGTGTTGGGGTTCTGATTGACAGGATATCGTAGTATATCCATATGCAGCACAGCGCATTAACAGCATTGTCCCTTACTTTATTTTTATAATTTCTGGTTTGAGAAAAGAGATAATTTGGTATACATGGGAGAGCAGCTTGTGAGACTGAGCTCCACAATACATGCTGCAGGGAGAGTGGTCTGCTATTCACACATTGCTGGAACCCTTCGTTCCACAGACAAGCCACCACCCCACAGCTGGAACCCATTTCCCACAAACCAGCAACCGCCCACTGCTGCTCCCAGTTCAGTACAGGACCGGGGAGGGGAATATATACAACAGCAGAGAACCACTGCCATTATGATGCCCTGCGTCTGCTGACTGGACCTCCCCTGTACCCCGCAGACAGTTTCCCCCACCTGACCCAGAGAGTTCGGGATACCAGTCCTAGTGTATCCCATTGTTGGCCACAAACATAGCTGTTTTTTTATTCACATTAAAAACACCATGGAGACTGAGTGCACCACCTGAAACAACGTGGGTGTCAATGGGCGACTTCCAGGTCTTGACATCCACCAAATGACACTGTTCTTTACATATTCACACACATATTATTTCTACTTTAAAATCTGTATTTACAGCACATTCTTTAGGTGGGAAGCACCTTTTCTATGAGTGATGGATGAGGAACAGAGCAATTTTGAGGGGTAAAATGAGGGACATCTTTCGTAATCAAGGACAGTTGACAGGTAATCTCACTAGAGCTGATGCCCATGTGGATATCCCTAAGGTAACAAGGTATAGAAACATAGAATTTGACGGCAGATAAGGACCGCTTGGCCCACTTAGTCTGCCCATTTCCCTACCTAACGGATAAGCTGCAGATCCCAGTTAACCAACAGCCTACTTCCTCCTACCCCCCCACTAGAATTGCCTTATGTTTGTCCCATGCATTCTTGAATTCCCCCACTGTTTTTGACTCCACAACCTCCTCAGGAAGGCCGTTCCATGCATCTACAACCCTCTCTATGAAGAAATACTTCCTCACATTACCTCTGAGTCATCCCCCCTCTATCTTCAAATTGTGCCCCCATGTTCTTGCACATCTCTTTTTCTGAAAGATGCTACCCTCTTGGACTTTGTTGATTCCCTTGAGGTATTTGAAAGTTTCTATCATGTCCCCCCTCTCCCGCCTTTCCTCAAGGCTATACATCTTAAGCTCCTTTAGTCTTTCTTCATATGTCTTCTGGTGCAGACCCTGCACCATTTTGGTTGCCCTCCTCCACCCTGTCTATGTCTTTGCGGAGATGGGGTCTCCAGAACTGTACACAGTACTCCAGATGTGGTCTTACCAACTGTCTGTACAGAGGGCCAACAACTTCTTGTTTTCTACTGGTGATGCCTCTCCCTATGCATCCCAGTATCCCCTCAGCCCTCCTTACTGCCTTCTCACAATGCTGGCCCACCTTTAGGTCATCTGATATGACTACCCCAAGCCCCTTTCCATTTTTGTTGTTGTCAGTATCTCACCCCCATTGTGTACTCTTCCCCTGAGTTTTTGTTTCCCAGGTGCATTACTTTGCACTTCTTTGCATTGAATCTAAGCTGCCATACATTTGACCATTCCTCCAACCTTGCCAAGTCCCTTTTCATCCTTTCCACCCCACCTTGCATATCAACCCTGTGGCAGATCTTTGTGTCATCTGCAAAGAGACATACGTTCCCTTCCAGTCCCTCTGCAATGTCACTAATAAAGACATTAAAAAGGACTGGCCCCAGTATTGAACCCTGCGGTACCCCACTAGTAACCCCCCTTTCTTCACTGTGAACTCCATTTACTATTACCCTCTGTGTCCTGTTGTCCAGTCAGTGTTTTACCCAGGCTACCACCCTGGGACCCACTCCCAAGCTGGCTAATTTGTTTATTAATCTTTGTGACACAGAGAGGGTTGTGGATGCATGGAACGGCCTTTCGGAGGAGGTTGTGGAGTCAGAAACTGGTGGAATTCAAGCATGCATGGGACAGTCATAAGGCAATTCTAGGGGGTGGGGGTAGGAAGAAGTAGGCTGCTGGTTAACTAGGATCTGCAGCTTATCCATTAGGTAGGGAAATGGGCAGACTAGGTGGGCCAAGCGGTCCTTATCTGCCATCAAAATCTATGTTTCTATGTTGTGCAGGACTGTGTCAAATGCCTTGCTAAAGTCTAGGTAGGCCATGTCCACAGCCCCTCCCTGGTCTACTACTTTGGTCACCCAGTCAAAGAAATCAATTAGATTTGTCTGACATGACCTTCCTGCTGTGAACCAATGCTGCCTTGGGTCCTGTGACCCACTGGCCTCTAGGTACTCAACAATTCTTTCCTTCAGAAGTGATTCCATCATTTTCCCTACCACTGAGGTAAAACTGGCAGGTCTGTAGTTTCCTGCCTCTGTCTTTCTCCCACTTTTGTGAAGGGGAATCACATGCGCCCTCCTCCAGTCCTCAGGTACCACACCATCCTCCCATGATTTATTAAAAAGGGTAGTCAGTGCTGTTACTAGTTCTACCCTTAGTTCTTTTAGAATTTTGGGGTGAATCCCATCAGGCCCCATTGCTTTATCCACTTTCAGTTTTAAGAGTTCTTTCAGAACCTTTTCTTCTGTGAAAGAACTAATATCAACCCCCCTATCCAGAGTGCTTCTATTGACTGGATTAGGTATCTCCCCCTGCTTTTCCATTGTAAATACTGAGCAGAAGTATTCACTCAGTGTCCCTGCTTTTTCACTGTCACTCTCTGCCCAACCACCTTCCTCTTTATTCAGCCTCAGTATCCCTGCCTCAGTCTTTCTTTGTTCCCTAATGTACTTAAAAAAGGTTTTATCCCCCTTCTTAACCAAGTTGTCTATCTTTTCCTTGGTTTGGGCCTTTGCTATTCTGACTGCCTCCCCCGCTTCCTTCTGCTTTAACTGGTACAGTTCTCTGTCCTGCTCCTTCTGTGTTTCCTTATACTTCCTGAATGCTATCTTTTTCTCCCTTACCTTCCCCGCCACTTCTTTTGAGAACCATAGTTTTTCTTTCATTTTTGATTTGTTTATTTGCTTCACGCAAAGGCTTGTTGCCTCTGTGATGGTGGTTTTGATGTTTCCCCATTGTTGCTCCACCCCACCTTCTTGCCTGCTTGCTAGTGCTTTTCTGAGGCACTCTCCCATTTTGAAAAAAATCAGCCTTCTTGAAGTCCAGTACCTTCACTTTTGTATGGCTTGACTCTACAGCTAAGTTTATTGTGAACCACACTGTTTGGTGGTCACTTGTTCCCAGATGGCTACCCACTTCAAGATCGGAGATCCTCTCTCCATCCCCATTTGAGAGTACCAGGTCTAAGATGGCTCCTTCCCGAGTGGGTTCCAAAACTAGATGTCTGAGGCATGCCCCCTGTAGGGCATCGAGAATGGCCCTGCTCTTGGATGTGGCTGCAGCAAAGGTGCTCCAGTTAATATCTGGCATATTCAGGCCCCCCATCAGCAATATCTCCCCTTTCTCTGCCATCCCAAGGATGCCTTCTGTTATTTTCTTGTCCATTTCCTCCACCCGAGACGGGGGTCTGTATACAACCCCTGTGTGGATTGTGGTGCCATTTCCAGTCTCCAGGGTGACCCACAGTGCCTCCTCTCCTCTGTGTTTACCTTTAGTTCTGTTGCTTTGATCCTTCTCTTACATAGAAAGCTACTCTTCCTCCTCCCTCCCTGTCCCTCCTGTAGATTCGTGCCCTGGTATGTTGACATCCCAGTCATGGTTCTCTGTGCACCATGTTTCTGTGACTGCCATGATATCCAGGCATCCCTCTTCCATCAAGGCCACCATTTCAGGGAGCTTTTTACCTAGACTACAGGCATTGGTACTCATTACCCTCCATTTTTTATGGCTTTATTTCTTTTTGCCCCATCCCTGTCCTTACTGTCTTTGTCTTTTTCTCCACTTACCCGTGCCCTTCTCCCTATTGACTGCTCCATCTTGATGTTTACCTCACTAACTACCCTGCTTGCCAAGGAAGCAATTAAACTTATCACCTAGGATCCTGGTTCTCCTCCTGGATAGATGCAGACCATCGCGCCTGTAGAGGCCTGCATCCCTCAAGGGGGAGCCCCAGTCCCCAATGAAGCCAAATCCCTGAGCTCTGCTGTCCAGAAACAATCAACTACAACTCTGACCCTCTACCCCGGGGAGTGCCTTCCTTCCTTTCAGACACCTATTTCACAGAGGTTAAGTAACAGGTCTAGTCAAAAATGACTGCAAGTATCTCCCAGCTACAGTTCCTCCCTGGCAAATTAAAGTTAAACTAAGAAAAGTCAATCCCAAGAACAGAATCAATACTAGTTACTTACACAGGTCCAAAAAGTAATAATTCAATTCAGTGTAGTCTAGAAAATAACCTCCTTGATTTAAGGAAGTTTTGGCTGCTTTCTCTCTCTCTCTCTCTGTCTCAGCAGACAGAGACCACAAACAATATTTTTATATTCCCTCTTCCAAATCTACCCATGGAGGTTATCAGTGTTGGAAATCAAAAAAATTTATTTGGGGAACCCAACCCACCACCACGTTTGATGTATGACCAAACATACTTGACACTGAGATCTTGAGGCACCTTATCTCATTATTTGTTGCACTGGCTAAGGGGGGATCAAGCATGGCCCTCTGTGGGGCTGGCTACCTTGTTGTGTGGTACAGATGCTAAATCAGTCCATGACATTATTACTAAAAGCCAGCCATTTCTGCCTGTTTTTGCTATACTGTTTACTAACCTGTTACTTGGGTGCTGCCCAGGGTCCTGCTGTATAACTTCTGGCAGACAAATAAATCACACCTTTCCTATCTCCCTCTCTCCTTCCCCAACTCACAGACCTAAGTGCTCTGTTGGCAGCTATAAACATGGCAGATTTTTTTAAATTTATGTAATTTAAATGCGACACAGAAACTGGCAGATGTCAAGACCCGGAAGTGGCCCACTGACATCCACATTTTGGATGTGTGTGCTCGCTTCTTCAGCATTTTAAATTATTAACAAAACTACCATGTTCGTAGCTGCCAAACAGAGTGAGTGAGTCAGGGACATGGAGGGAGGGGAGGTATGCTTTTTTTTTGCCAGAAGTAATAATGCGGGACCCTGGGCAGCACTGTAGCAGCAGTTCTCTAGTGTGGACCTTCTGTTCCCCAGCCCTCTCCCAAATGGGGGTTGGGGAGCAGCTGCAGGAGGTGGCTTATCTGTGGAAAGCGGGGATTCTTGCTGTGGGTTTTAAGGGGACACAGCCAATCTATCCTTTAGAGGAGGGGGGCTTTCAGCTGCAGGGTGATAGCTGGTGTATAGAATGAGGGGTTCCAGTTGTGCATGTGGGTGGGTTCACTTCCTGTCTATTCAGGATGCGGTTAGCTGCAAGGGGGTGTCTAGTCTAAGGGAAGGGGGCTTCTGGCTGCGAAAGTGGGAGACTGAAATGCAGACACTATATTGTGCCAAGTGCACTGCTGACACTTCATTGTGCCATGAGCACTGCCAACAACACATGCCATATGCAATGCCGAGACTGCACTGTGCCATGTGCAATGCCAACACTGCACTGTGTCATGTGTACTGCCAGCACTGCACTGCACCATATGCAATGCCGATACTACACTGAGCCATGTGTACTGTGTGGGCCTCAGGTGCCTGTGGCTAGTGCTTGGGGTGGGGAGATTGGCAGCCTGAAGTCAGTGATGGGTGTTTGATTCAGGGGGTGAAGCTGAAGCAGTTCCATGACTGGGGTACAGTGTTGTATTGTGGGTGTCCGGGGGCCAGGAGGGAAGTGGGTGGGGGGGCACAGGAGGGAGTGGTGTTCAGAGGCCAGGGAGTGAGATGTCTGTCTGGGCCTGGGAGGGAGTGTGAAGAGGTCACGAAGATGGGAGTCTGGAAGGAAGCATTTCAGGTGAGGAGCATATTTTACCTGTTACGTGTGGGGTGGGTAAAAATAGCGAGATGCAGGGGAAGAAGAACAAGTAACAGGGACTAGAAATATATATGGGGGGGCTCCTACTGCACCCTAATGAAAAAATTCCACACCAGGAGCACCATGATAGTGTTGCCACCTGTCCTGGTCTTAGGGTTACTTCCTGCTGACAAACAGGAAGACTGATAGATGTCCTTAGTGAAACCCCCCTTCAGGAGCTCACCTTAAGCCCACCGCTCTTCTGCCATCTCGGGCTCCTCCCGATCCTCCAGGGGTTCTGCGAGCAGCCGGCATGTTAGAAATGCCGGTGATGACTTCCAGTTCTGGTTTTGAGAATGGTGGCAGCATAACCCTCGAGCTCCAGCACCCCCCCTTCAACAATCCTTAAAAATCCTTGAATTAATCCTTAAGAATCCTAACTATTTCTCCCCTCGGGAGCAAGCTGAGATGGCGACCAAACCCGCGAGACCTAAAGGACCGAAAACTGTACCAGCACAAACAAAAATGAAGCACCTTACCCTAGACGAGGAGTTGGAGAGTCAGACGGCCCAACCGCGCGGTCTCAGGCCGAATACAGATTCTTCCCTAGACTTGGAGGATGAGGATTTAGTTATGTCCCGTAAATCGGGTAGAACTCTTCAAAAAATGTTGCACTCAGTCCAAAAGATAGAGTCTTCACTAGCAGACCTCAGACAAGATGTTCGCAATATGGACACAAAAGTTTCCAAAAACACCACAAAGTTAACTGAGGTATCTGAGGCCCAGGACTCGAATGAACGATTGATACTATACTTACTTAAAAGAGATCAGGAAATCCAGGGCCAGTTAGAAGATATCGAAAACCGTGCCCGACGAAACAACTTTCGCATACATGGTATCCCCGAAGGTGCAGAAGAGGGGTTCGCCTCACCCATTGATTTTATTCAACATTTGCTCTAAGTGATGGAAATCCCAGCTGATCTAGACATCACGATGGATAGGGCACACCATTCCCTCATACTGAAGCCCTCCAACCCGTCGGCTCGACCTAGATTGTGGGTGATACGGATGGCTCTCTACCAGAGTAAAGAGTGAGTGCTTCGAGAGGCCTAGAGGCTCAAAAGCCTGAAATACAAGAATAATACCCTCTTTTTTGAACAGGACTTTTCAACAGCATTACAATCTGAGCGGCAGAAAACAAGGGTCATATTAAAAAAATATTCCTGCAAGAATCAAGCTTTATCTTGATGAGGGCCCCAAAACCTTTGGTAGTTTGTTGGAGCTGTTGCCGTTGCTGCAGGAATGGAAGATCACCCCTCCGGACATGGAGATGGCTCAGTTGGAACAAACCCTTATGTCCAATGCATGGTCAGTGGCCAAAGACAACCCTTCAAGATCGGCTCTAGAGCAATGCTGAAATCCATCTTGCAGGATATCACAGGGTTAATTCGTCATGCAGGCAAGAAGAAGAAGGACACTCGAGGAGTACCCCCCGAACCTCCCCGAAATGCTGATTGAACCGGACTTATACAAGCTTCATTATTGGCGCTCACTAGTGCAGAGTTCTTTTTTTTTTTTAATTACTTTTTATTAAATCATTTTTCCACATAAATATACAATGGATGTTACAATAACTCAATTAACAGTATTTCTGAATAAAGTTCAATTCTTCACATTTCTGTAGTGAATTTATTATTTTTTTAAACAGTCCTTAAAACAATTTCTATTTAATGTAAGTTAATTGAGTTAATTTACTAGTAGGCAGAGCTTCAGGTCAGTAGCATTTCCAGACTAAATTCGGTTTTGGAGACATTTTTACTTAATTTAAGTACTTTATAAACTCAAATCTAATTGTTCTGAGGATACATAATGGATCCAAACCTTCCACTTCAACATTTGTGATGTTGGTCCTCCCCGCTGCTCAGCATTGAAGGTCTCAGTTTTATAAATCTCAGACATTATTTTCCTCCAATCCTGGACAGTAGGGATCTGAGCCCTCATCCAACACCTGGTAATTGCCTTCTTGGCTGCTATAAAACATACCGGTAGTAAAGTTCGCTCCCAGAGGGGAGCATGGTCCGGATAAACTCCCATTAGAAATTGTTCGGCAGTAAGTTCTATAGGTTCAGTAAATAAAGTGGTCAGTTCATTCTGAAAGGTTAGCCAAAAGGGCATAAGGGGTGGACAGGACCAAAAAACATGCCCTAGCATGGCAAGACGGCATCCGCATTTCCTCCAACATTTCCCAAACTCATCAGGGAGATACTTCATTAGTGTTGACGGAACTCTGAAGTATCTAGAGCGGCATTTCCATGCAAACTCCCTCCAGTAAGGGGATGAGATGGATTTTATCTCTGTTAGAGAGGATCTAGACCAAGAATCGGTGGGTATTTCTATTTGGAGGTCTTTATTCCAGGAGCTTAATATGGATGTTGTAGAAGTGGTGAGCCCATTCCGAAGCTCTCTATGTATGAGGCCTATCAAGTGGGTTCCCAGATTTTCCTTGTTTGCTTCAATAAAGAGTTTAAGTAATTCTGGTGTAGGGACAGGTAATCTTGAGGGTATTATAGTGTTTCGGAGGATATGATTTAGAATCTGGAAATATCTAAATCGATCTGTGTTCTTAAGGGGGAATGATGATTGAAGTCTATCAAATGGAATGATTCCGTCCGAAGAAAGGAACTGATAGATATGTGATAAACCCATATCTCGACACTGAATGAAAGCGTGGTCCATATAAATTGGGGTAAATTTGTCATCTTGTGATATTAGCTTACAATATTTATATATTTTCTGAATGGGTCCTGCTTTTCTGATCTGTTTCCAGAACGTATATGTCTGAGCTGTTATTTCTGTTAGAGCTGAAGGGTTAAGAGATCTATCATCGGAAGAAAACAGAATCTTTTTTATGTCATATAAATCACTGATTTGAAATTCTATGGTTTTCCACGGAGATTTATAAAATTCAGTCAGCCATAGTATTAAAGTTCTTAGAAACGCTGCTTGGGCATATAAATAGAAATCTGGAAGGTTCAAACCTCCGTGGGCTAGAGATAGTTTTAGGATGGACAGTCTGATTCTGGGACGATTCTTTCCCCACATAAAGTTCAGTAGGATTCTATTCCAGGAGGTGAAGTAAAACTTAGAGGGGAAATAGGGGACCGTCTGGAGTAGGTACAGTATCCGAGGGAGGATACTGATACGAATTATTGAGATTCTTTGATGCAGAGGGGTACATATTGAGGACCACCTGTCTAAATCTGCCTTAATCTGGAGTGTAAGAGGTTTGTAATTTGTCAATTCTAGGACTGCCGGATCAGTGGGAAGGTGGAGGCCTAAGTATTTTATTTTAGTGGCTCGCCATTTAAATTGGAAGGTCTTTTTTAGCTGGGAGGATGGAGAGAAGCTGAAAGATAATATTTCAGTTTTATTTATATTTAGTTTAAAATCTGACAGTTTTTCAAACTGGGATAAAATATTCCATGTGGACGGGATAGACTGTGAGGGAGATAGCAAGGTTAACATTATATCGTCTGCAAACATTCCTATTTTATATTCCTTTTGGCCTAACAGGATTCCTGCTACTGAGGGGGTGTTATGAAGTAGGGCAGCTAGAGGTTCTATGAATAAAGCAATAAGATAAGGGGACAAAGGGAAGCCCTGTCTTGTTCCTCTTCCTAAGAGAAAGAGTTGGGACAGTGAGCCGTTAACACGGACATATGCTTTGGGGGAACCATATATTTTTTTTAAACGTGATAAATTGTGGAGGGAAGTGAAACATTTTAAGGGTTTCCCATAAAAAGGGCCATGACACATGATCAAATGCCTTTTCCGCGTCTAAACTAATGAATACTGAGGGAATTTGCCTGGTTCATATATATTCTTGTAGTAAAAGAGCTCTACAAATGTTATCAGATGTATTCCTGCTTTTAATAAATCCGGATTGGTCAGGGTGTATAATATGAGGGATTACATTTTCAAGTCCAGCCATATAGATTTTGTAATCAACGTTTAATACTGAGATTGGCTGATATGATCTTGGGTCTGTGGGATCTTTGTTAGGCTTTATTATTGGTGCTATTGTTGCATAGTCCCAGGAGGGAGGGGACAAACCGCCCCGGGAAATCTCATTAAAGAGAGCATGAAGTTTTGGGGTTAGGTCTTATTTGAATTTCTTGTACCACTCCGATATGTAACCACCTGGTCCCGGGCATTTCCCTATTTTTATTTTTTTATAGTTTCTTCTATTTCCAATATCGAAATTGGAGCTTTTAGGGACTTAATTTGGAGAGGGGTGAGAGTTGTTAGATTTGCCTGTTTTAAGAACTGTGTCATTTCAGATTGGGGGGTATGACGGGGGAGAGTATAATTTAGAGAAATAGTCTGTGAAGGCCCTTTGGATATGATCCTCGGTGTGGTGTGTCTGTCCACAGGTGGGATTTTTAAGTTGAAATATTGTTGATGTAGCCTTTCTAGCTCTTAATCTACGTGCCAGATATTTGACACTCCTAGGCCCTCCCTCATGAAAGGTTTGACACAAATAATACAAAGATTGCTGGACTTTGTTGTCAGTTATCTTCTGGAGGTCAGTTTTCATGTTTCTTATTAAAAGTTGCACTTCAGCGTCTCCTTCCCTATATAGCATCTGGTAATTTTTTAACTCGGTGGACAATCTATAGTATTCCGAATCCCTTTCCCTGTTTTTCCTAGATGCATATGACATAAATTCTCCCCGAACAGTGGCTTTCATTACATCCCATTGTATGGCTTGTGGTGTAGCTGGGTCTGAATTTTCCAAGAAGAATCGGGAAATCTTGGAGGAAAGGCCCTCAATGTACTCGTGGTCTGACAGTATTGCAGGATTAAGTCTCCAGAGCGTCCTCCTTCCCTCCCTCCCAAAGTTTAGAAAGATGGTCAGTGGATGATGATCTGATATTAGTTTGGGGCCTATGCTAATGTCTTGAATTAACGATAAATGTGCACAGGTTGTGAGAATATAGTCTAGTCTAGAATGTGTTTTAAATTTCCGGGAGTAATAAGTAAAACCTGGAGCAGAAGGAAATATCCGATGCCAGACATCAATCTAGCCTAAGTGTTCAATAGTGCATCTAAATTGTCTGGCAGTCTTGTTATTTCTGTAGTTTTGGGGATTTGAGCAGTCTAGGTGGGGAGTTAATGTCAGATTCAGATCTCCCCCCATGATTAATTGCCCTTGCAAAAGATCAAGTAGAGTGGATATAAATCCTCTATATGCCGGAAAGTTAGATTGGGGAAGAAAATATACACTGGCTAAAGTTACTTGTTTACCATATAGTAACCCCCGTATTATTACATAGCGGCCATTGGCATCTAAGTGTGTTTGGTGTATTTCCAAGGGTGTGTTCCTGGGAATAAGGATTGCTGTTCCTCTTTTCCTCCCTCTGGGGTGGGACAAGGCTACCACCTTATATTTGCCTCCCCAGTTCAGCTTAAGGTGTTTTGTTTTGGAGAGGTGGGTTTCTTGTAGAAAAATTAGGTCTGTAGCCTGTTTAGATAAATACTGCATCAGCCTTGAACGTTTGATTGGGTCATGTATCCCATTAATATTATGGGATAATATCTTAACAGGATTTAGCATACCCATTTTTTGGGAGTTTGATGGTTAATTTTGTGTTTCTTTTTTTCCCACCAGGGTGAAGAAGGGGAGTTTCGTCTGGACCATGCTACCCCCCCCCCCGAAGCAGCTCTGTAGCTTCACCAACAAGCACATACTTTTGCCATATTTCTGTTTCAATAAAACACGTTTATATAGTACTATTCCATTGTGTGTGTGTTTTTTTTCGCCCCCCCCCAATTTGGCAACTCTTAGGGTGCCACAAAATAGTTGATCAAATGACCATAAACTAGGTCTATAAACAAAAATAAGGATAACCAACAAGTAATCCAAATAACTTCTAAAGGATAGTAGAAGTAGAACTGGTTTGAGGTGTATTTAATATACACCTTTATTTCAAGGTACAAACCTATGTACAATTCGATCTCCAATTAGGAGGAGCTCATCTGGAGCCTCTCCTGGGGTGTCCTGTCCGGGGAACCTATTGGACCCAGGGCAGAGAAAGGGGTTCCTGACATGACCCCGAATAGAATAACATTCAGGGTCAGGAATAGATCCCCTAAGGCAGTGATATCAAGATCACTCCAAATGTGGTCCAGTATCTTTGTTTTGTGGGTTAAAGCATAATATTAGGGAGACTCACTACCTTAGTTAGTCTAATTAGGCTCAGTGTATGTGGACTAATAGATAGGAAGATAGGTGGAGCGTAAATTGGTAGCTAATTGTGGATGAAGTCACCTGACTACTGTCAGTTTCCGGTTTAAAATCATAGTGCACAGGATCTGAAAGTTGTAGTCCGCCCTGGCTCAATGGGGTATTCCATGGGAACCCCTATTGCTTTTCTGACTCATTTAGTTATCAAAAGATACTTTGAGATATTTTAGAATCACCACTGTTATGTATGATAGGGTTCCATGGAGAGGTGGGATGGCGGAGCCCAAGGGAGCAGTGGCTGGTAAAACCTGCCACCAGGAACAGGGGAGGAAGCCATTCATTCTATTGGGTCTCCCAAATGGGAACCCCTAGCACTCTCTCCTCTGCTCTCAAACTGCTCAAACTGTATAAGTCTGCCAAGTAATGTCACTGGAGGCTGTTTAAATTCAGCCCTTGTTTGGTGGCAACATATTTGTATTCATAGGGCCCAGTGGCTGTCAGATGATTGTTGGGGGTGGGGGGAAGGGCCATCTCACCCATCAAATGTTCACAGTTGCAGGGCATCATATCAGGGAATTGGGTGACAGGTAGGGGGATAGTCAGCTCCGTGATTGCCTGATGGAGGGAACGCCTACGGCGCACCAGGTCCAAAAAAATGCGCCTTTCTAAATCAATGTCCCCACCCTACCCTCTAAGGTCAGGAACCCACCAGGGAGGTAAAGGGGTTAAAATGTTTTAGTTATGGATTCGACTAGGCATCACGGAAATTGCATGTGAGAGGCCCAGGGAGCCTACGTGCCAAGGAAACACATCATGGAGTCCCAGATCATCCCACTCGCCCGTGAGGATAGATGGAGCGTTAATTAATAGCTAATTGGGGATGAGGTCACCTAGCTGTTGTTAGTTTACAGTTTGAAATTTATAGTGCTCAGGATCTGAAAATAGTAGGCTGCCCTGGTTCAATGGGGTACTCCATGGGAACCCCTATCGCTGTTCTGATTCGCCTATTTATCAAAAGGTTCTTTAGGTCTTTTTAGAATCACCACTGTTTCACCTGGTAGGGTTCCATGGTGAGGCTCACAAGAGCAGGGGTTGATAAAGCCCGCCATTAGAAGCAAGGAAGGGGAGCCATTCTTTCTATTGGGTCTCTCGCATGGGAACCCTTGCATTCTGCCCTCTGTTCCCAAATGGCTCAAACTGAATAGGACTGCCAAGTAATACCACTGGGGGCTGTTTAAATTCAGCCCTTATTTGATGGGAACAAATTTGTATTTATGGGACCCAGTGACTGTCAGGTGATTGTTGGGGGGTTGGGGGGAGGGGCACCTCACCCATCAACCGTTCCTAGCTGCAGGGCATCGTATCAGACAGTCAGGCGGCAGAAAGGGGGTAGGGGGCCAGGCAGCTCCGTGATTGTCTGATGGAGGGAACACCTATGGCACATCAGATCCATAAAACCATGCCTTTCTAAATCGACATCCCCTCCCTATCCTCTAAGATCAGGAACCCGCCAGAGAGGGCAAGGGGTTCAATTGCTTTAGTTATGGATTCGACTAGACTTCACGAGAGATACATGTGAAAGGCCCAGGGAGCCTATATGGGAAGGAAACACATCAGGGACCCCCACGTCATCCTCCATACCGGTTCAGTTTAGAGAGATTGAGCCCCTGGCCAACACCCTAGGAGGCGACAATAAAGCACTCTACAAGATATCTCCCCAAGTGGGAAACGGGGCCAAGATCCTCCCAGGCCCAACCTGGGCAAGAACCAGAATATCCAGTGCAAACGCCAAGTGCTCGGGGGGGGGGACAAAGACAGCACGAGTCCGCCATGGGCTGGAGAGTCCATGGTAAGGAAATGCAGCATTCCGTAGTAAGGGAACCACACAGTAAGGAAAACAACTCTGAGTCCAACTGGCTGCCCAAAATCAAATTCAGCTTATGGCGAGGTAACTACATTGCTGGACTCTTCTGTTAGACTCTCCTCCGTATGCCATGCCAGATCCACTGCAGGCCCTCTCACCGCCCCATCCCCCAGCTCAACGAGTGCTTCCCACCCCACTTCAACTGCCTCACAAAGTGCCCTACGCACCGCATGGCTCAGCAATGGGCAAGAAAATCACTACACCATCAAAGAAGCCATATGACTCCAGGTATCAATGGGTTCAGTCGATGACTAATAGGGTGCACTTCACATACCCCCCCCCAGCACAGTGGAGACCTCAGGACAGCTATGTGTCAATAGCCAGCTTGTGCAAATAGATGGGAACCAGGGGCAAAACTTGATGTTTGAGGTAAATGACTCCACATCTTGCTTCAGAAGTTTTTAGAAACAGGACCAATGTTTTACCCCAGGGTGGTGTGGATGGAACCTGGGAGACTCAGCGTGAGCACCGGGGGCATGGGGTGGGGGACAAGGAGAATATAACCATGCCATTTTCCGAGGAGCTCTCGGATATAGGTGCAGTATTCCCTAGTAAGGGAAAATCCCCACAATCAAGGAAACTGCTGTGAGTCCATGAGGCAAGCCCAGATCAAACGCTAGATGGGATTAGAAAGATGATTGCCTGGACTCGTTTCTTTGATACTCCCGTGTGACTATGGCGGATAAGCCTCCCCTTCCCTCACCTCCCAACCTCCCAGCCCACTGAGCATTTCCCGGTCCATTCCACTTACCCACACCAGGTTAGTTTCTACTTTAATGTCTCAGATGGGGTAGAAGAATTTTGGCAAACGACGCACAAATACAGTCCTACCTATCCAAGCTTCAACTGCCGAAACTTTCTCCTGTCCTACGGTCTCAGCTAGACAAGCCATTTTAATCGGGAGAACTTACTAGAGCTTTCACTTCTTTAAAGGCCAATAAGGCTCCGGGTCCTGACAGATACACACCTGAGTTTTTTAGATTTTTTTAAAAAAGAACTAGAGGCTCACCTCCTGATGGTCTGTAGGGCCTCCCAGATGGGGGAGAATCTACCTCAGTCCTGGAACTATGCTGTCATATCCAGCATACCGAAACCAGCTAAAGATATAACGCAATGCAAATCGTACCGGCCTATATCTATTCTGAACATAGACTACAAGCTATATACTACACTAATAGCAAAACGGATAGATGGGGTACTCTCAAAACTAACTGATTATGACCAGACGGGGTTTGTCCCTAGATGTCAAACACAGGATAACATTAGGAGGACCTTGTCAATCCTCCAACATGTCTCCCGGTTGGGTTCGCCCTTCCTTCTATTGAGTCTAGACGCGGAAAAGGTGTTCAACTGGGTGGCATGGAACTTTTTATCTTGAACATTAAAAACATCTGATTTCTCAGATGCATTCGTTAAGATCATAGAAAACATTTACCTGGACCCGAAAGCCTATATTAAAATAAATGGGGGGGATTTCTGATACAATTTCATTGCTCTGAGGTACTAGGCAAGGGTGCCCCCTTTCTCTGCTTTTGTTTGCCCTTTACTTAGAACCGTTAGCACAAAGCCTGAGACAAAGAAGGGAAGTGGAGGGCCTGAACATTGGGGGGGAAATCTAATAAATTAGCCCTGTATGCAGATGATCTCCTGATCTATCTTAGTAACCCAGATGAGGGACTTATCCCACTTTGGGACACACTGGAGGAATTCGGCCAATTAGCAGGACATAAGGTAAATACTGCTAAAACTGAAGTGCTGAGGGTCTCCTACATCCCTTCGGACAGAATAAAAGAGATTTTTCCCTTCAACTGGAATAGGCGCCACCTTAAATACCTAGGGGTTCAAATTTCGATAGACCATTCCCAGATTTTTAACCTTAACTTTGTTCCTATTCTGGCACAGTTACAGACAGACTTGGAGAGATGGGCCCTTATACCCATCCCTTTGTTTCAAAGAATTGAGGCAGTTAAAATGGTACTCCTTCCTAAATTTCTATTTCTATCACAAACTCTACCAATATGTATAACAAACTTGTTCTTTATTCAGATTAATAGATGGATTTCTCACTTTATCTGGGGCACACAGAGACCTAGAGTCCACCTTTCTGTGCTTCAGATCCCAAAGTGAGGGGGGAGGGTTTGTCCCTTCCAAATCTGAAGATATAGCACCAAGCAGCCCAACTTCGTACAGTTTTTATTGGCTAGATAGAAAATATGATGCCAAGTGGAAGACCCTTGAGATCAGAGTAGGGGGCCCCACCACCCTATGTGGATCCCTTCTTGCTGGACAGAGTAACTTCCCAGTTATACATAAGGGGAACCCATATATAGAGTCTACACTAGTAAACTGGTACGAGCTCCTAAATGACAAATCCTTAGGTAGGTGGAGACCTCTTTTAAGCCATATAGTATATGACCCGTCCCAGCCTTTGTCCCAGTGAGGTGGGATTCAGGGTTTCATAGATGGAAGGAGAGAGGCCTCTTCTTGGTGTGGCATTTCATGGGAGAGATAGGAGTATTAACATTCCAAGAGTTGGTGTCCCAATTTGGAGTGGCATGGCGGGACAGATTTAGATATTTTCAAGCCAGGGACTATGTTCAGTGTTTTAGAATGGCCCACCAGGAGGAAGACCCCCCCACACACACACACACACGAATCATGCACCTTATTAAATTAGCTCTGGAGTCTCGAGCACCTTCAGAAAAGATTATTTCACATTTATACAGTGCTATACTCCAGAGGAAGGGTGATACACCACAATCAAATAGAACTGCATGGACTAAAGACTTAAACCTGCCCATATCTGACAAGGTGTGGTCTGGGGCCCTGGAGAGAATCCACTGGGGTCTAAATGTGATATGTTGGAGGGAGTTCTCTTGGAAGATATCTGTAAGATTCTTTCGGACCCCAGCAGTACAAGGAAAATTTGGGAAGGGGGCCGGCTCGTCTTTATGCTGGAGTGGCTGCGGTCATGCTCCGGCTACAATGGTTCATATATTTTGGGGGTGTACTCACCTGACCCCCTTCCTCCAAGAGCTTCAACAAGCAATATATGTTATATTTATTTGGATCTCGTCTTGACTCCCACACTTTATTTCTTTCTGGATCTCCCCCCTGGGCATAGAGATCCAGATTCGACAAAACTTGTGAGAATCTTGATACTGACAGCCCAGAAAGTAATCCCCAAAAACTGGCTCACTGCTAACATAATTTCTATAGATCGATGGCATGATCTTATGATATCCGTTTATCAGATGGAAAGACTTACAGCATCTCTTAACAAAAAACTAATACAATTTGTGCTGCTCTGGAGGAGGTGGGTCACTTACATAATGACTGTGAGACCTGATTTCATTCCTTGAGAGAAGGAAGAGAGGAGATGTAAGCTAAGCAAGCAAAATTATAAATTGAATGCCTCTTCCCTTAGATTTGAACCTACATGGTTCAAAAGACAACATATAACCTGATGCCTTCCCCATGACTGTCTTATGTAGCAGGAAGTAGCTGGAACATCTGTAAAAACAGTAAAGGCTTAAATTGTCTTGATTTATTTGTTAACAGATTAAATCTTCCAGATGCATTGCATGAGTTTTCCTTTTTCACTACCCAAGTATAGTATGCAAAGTATATAGAAACTATGGCACAATTTGTACTGAAGTTATGGTTTCTTTTTATTTTTTGTCTGTATGCTGCCTTGTATAAATTGCAAAAATGTTAAATAAAGTTTTAAAAAAAGAAATGCCGCCGGTGCTCGCACGTTCGACAGGGAATGTGCACACTATGTGCGACCGCCAGTTGTAGTCCAAATCAAAAGTTCCCGGTGCTGGGTTAAGTTAAAAGGCACCATGGACACAGTAAAAAGCAGCAATATTTTTAAAATAAATAAAATCAACAGCCACCGTAAGCACTGCCTCTAGGGCATAAAAGGTAAGAGGCAAGAGTCAGGGCAAAAGAGTGCCCTCATGAATATTTATGAGCTGCCGACATAGTTTTGGGGGGGCAACTTGTTTAAAAGATAGCGACCTCTGGGGTACAATTAAAACAAATAGATAAAGGTGTGCAGGAGAGAAGTGTTGAGGAAATGTGCCAGAGGTGGAAAAGAATAAATATAATGTTTATTCAGGCTGCATCAGAGCTTTAAACTTGGGACTGCCTGTAAAATGTGTGTTAGGACTATGCTATAGCCACCATTGTGCAGCCCTGCAGTCAATAAGAAGCCTGGACCTTTGACCAGAGACTTATGGGGATTAATACAGAGTTATGGGGGATTATCTAGGAAAATTTCTGAGCCCCAAAATGTGGACCAATTAAGGTACTGGAACTGTTTAAGACACCTTTGCCAGCCAGTAAGATTGCTGGAACTCAGCCCCATATAAAATGGGAAGACTGCTGAAAGAGGTCAGATTTGGAGAGAAAGCCCAAGAGCTCAGTGTGTGTGCCTCTGGGGAGCTTGCCAGCTGTCAGGGGTTAGGCCTGCCTGGCCTAGACTTTTGCGGTCGTTAGTCCGCGGGTCCAAAATGTTCCAGCCTGGGTAGCTGCTGCCTGCAGCAGCAGGGGATCCATTCCACAAGCCTGCAAGAAAAGGATCAGCCTGCATCCTGCCTGGAAGGACCAGAAAAGGACAAAAGCCTTACATTTAAATGTGCTCAGTTTGCAAGGTGTTTGCGTGGTTGAGTAGTTTGAGATGTTCAGTTTGCACGTTCTTGGCCAGTATTAACTTGCTCCTGTATCCTGAAAACCAGTCTTTCAATGAGGACCATGAGGAAATTCTCCTCCTGCATCATCGAGCCATCTGCAACAAGTCTCATTTCATCGGATCTTCACTTGGTCTGGGTAGTGTGAGTAACCATCAGGGAAGCTCCCTGCAACAAAGATCAAATGATTGTGTGCCATCTGATTTTTATTGTTTGGGTTAGTCATCACGAACTGAGCCATCCAGCTCTGAATACAAATTGTGGGTTAAACTGCATGTTGCTTGTTTTCTTTCCTAAGAGCCCCAACAACAGCTGCAACACTGGCCTACCCTGGGCAATGCTCCAGGCTAGCCTGAGTAACAACTGGGAACCCAGAGTGTGTGACTATGCTAGAGGGACTCTTAGTGCATGCATGCTTAACCTGACTAAATCAAATGCCAGATTGCTGCCCCACCCTTAGTCACATCCCCTGAATAAATCAGATTCTATTCTTTCTGCATTTAACTTGGCTAGTGTGTATCTTTTGTGGAGGGGATACTGTATTGTCATTGAACTGTCCTAATGCAGGTCTTGTTTTACAGGGGGGTCTCCAGGGCCAGTGCAGCTGATCCAGCCCTGGTGGTAAGTGTGCCAAGTGTGGGTTCAATATTCTACTCCTATGTTAAATGTGATTGTTCATCTGCTGACCTGTGTAAGCCACTAGAGGGGTTAGAGGGAGGGTATAGTGTTCTGGAGGGCTATACCCATAGCAGCTGTGCTACCCCAGCACCATTCCTCCAGGTGGAGGCACCTGTTCTATGAGGTCAGGCCCCTCAACCTGTGCATAGTCACGCAGGCAGGAGCAGTAGCCCTTAGGATAGCGCCACCTAGGGGTTACATAAGCACACCTCTAAACTGTCTCCAATTACGAGTTAAGTCCTTCCTTTTACCCCTTGAAATTGCTGTCCTCCATCCGTCCCCCGTGGAAAAGGGGCAGTATAAAAGATGAGTTATAAATTCAGACTTTAGAGCAGAATTCATACTATTTTAACCCTTAAACTGCCGACTGAATTATAATGTATAGGAATTTCGGACTGATATATCAGTCTGCGGCCCTGCAAGGGTTAAGATGCTAAATCAAAAATAAACTTTGTACAAACTGTACATTTGCCCATAAACAACTGCCGATTAATAAAAATAAGTCCAATCTGCAGAAAAAAAATGCCCAAAGTAAACAGTTTTTTATTTTCAAGTGTTAGAAACACACACATGCTTGCTCACTCTCTTCAACTAAAGCACACCACCAACACTGGTGCCGGAGTCATGCCGGATCGGTTCCGGAACCAGGAATGGTTCCTGACGATAAACACGCATGTGCAGTATTCATTTCACCGGACTGTACTAATGTTGTTTGATCGGTTCCAGACGTGCTTACTGACGCTATAGTTAACTTAAAAGTGCACACTCATCTGAATAAAAACCCTGCAATGACAAACTCTTGTACTTTGACAATAAAATATCTTTAAAGACCGTAGTTTGAGAGTTTAATTGTACAAAATAAAGTATCATTTAAAGTTTGAGTTGATTGAGTCTGCTGTCACCATGGCCCACAGTTCCACTGTCCCTATTCAGCATACAAATTGTCCCAGAATCCTAGTATGTATTAAGTTTCCATTTCTACTTTGTGCGTTGTCTCTATTTTTTGTTGTTTTCTACCGGAGGTCTGTAAATGCATCATACCATGAACTACATTTCAATAATAAGATTAATGTTTGTTTGTGTTTACACACAGTCTCTCAGTACTGAACTTTATGGTTTTAAGTGGTTGGCTTGATCTCGATCAAAAATAAATTCCACTAATGTCCCCCCATATAAGGTGTTGAATTCATCCTCTGTCACCTATTACCAGGCTGTTCTGTGAGAGACGGTGATGAATGAACAACAATCCCTAGTGGCTATTATATCATTGAACTATCCTACTGAATTTATCACTTTGGTGACTGTTACTAAGACCCCCAAGGGGGTATGTGACCCTCCAAGGGTGTATGTGTCTGGTCACCTCAAGATGCATGGACTAATGGAGCCATAAGATGCAGGGTAATGGCTCCCCATCAGGTGCAGTGATTAGTTACCCCTCCCCCCAGTATATGGACCAGCCCATCATCCACCAAGTAGTGTGTTCTGGTTCCCACACCAGCGTCAGGGTACTGGTCCATCTCCAGTGTCACTCTACTGGTCTTCCTCCCCATGTACAGTGTGCTGGTTTCATCTCCTCCCCATGGGCACACTTCTGGTCCCCAGGTGCATGGTGCTGGGCTCCCCCCATGTTCAGGGTGCTGTCCCTCCCCATGGGGTTGCTGTTGGTCCCCCACCCAAATGCAGGTCACCTCCCAAGGGCAGGGCACTGGTTCCCCCACACATGCATGATAGTGGTCCACCCACATGAACAGCATATTGCCCCCTCAGTACTGGTACCAGTCCCCCCAATGTGATGGGTACTCAGCCCTCTCAGGTGCAGGGGGTCTGGTCACCCCCCAGGTGCATGGATAAATGGTCCCCCATAATGCAGGGTACTGGCCCCTAATCAGGGGCAGTGATTGGTCCCCCCCCAACACCAGGTTCAGAGACCGGCCAATCATCACTCAAGTAGTGTGTACTGGTCCCAACCCCACTGTCTGGCAACTGGCCCCCCCCACCACCATGTACTGTGTACTGGTTGCCAGTTCAGTGTCAGTGAACTGGTTCCCCTACCCTCTCCCCATGTGCACAGTTCTGGTCTCCCCCCCAGTGAATGGTACTGGGCCCTTCCCACACCCTCTCATGTTCAGGGTACTGTCCCACCCCACCTCAACCCCCAGGTGCAGTGGGAAATGGTCCCTCATGATGCAGGGTACTGGCCCCCCATTAGGGAAAGTAATTGGTCCCCCCCAGTTTCCCATCATCCCGCAAGTAGTGTACTGGCCCCCACCCCAGTGTCATGTTACTGGAACCCCCTACACCCCCACCTGCAGTGTACTGGTTACCCTCTCACTCTCCCCATGTGCATGGTTCTGGTCTCCCAGGTGCATGGTACTTAGCCCTTCCCCAACCCCCATGTTAAGGGTACTGTCCCACCCAACCTCCCCACAGGTGTTGCTGTCAGTCCCCCTCCCTCAAATACAGGATTCTGGTTCAGCCCAACTAGCAGTGTATTGCTGCCCCTCCCTTCCCATGTTGTGGTACTGCCCCCAACCCCAAGGTGATTGGTACTTGCCCCCATCCACCAGGTGCAAGTGGCTGGCCATTCTCCAGGTGCATGAGGAAATGGTCAGCCAAGATGCATGGTAGTGGCTCCCCATAAGGGACAGTATTTGGTCCCCCTTCCCCAGTTTCCCGTCATCCTCCAAGTAGTGTCTACTGGTTTCCACCCCAGTGTCATGTTACTGGCACCCCCGTCCCCACCCCCACTAACGGTGTACTAGTTACACCCCCTCCACATGCACGGTTCTGGACCCCAGGTGCATGGTACTTGGCCCTTCCCCAATCCCCCCCCCATGTTTAGGGTACTGTCCCACCCACCCCACCTTCTCATATGGGGTTGCTACTGGTTCCCCACACCCCCAATGTAGGGTTCTGGTCACCTTCCAGGTGCTGAGCACTGGTTCCCCCACATGTGCATGGTAGTTGTCTCCCCCACGATCAGCATATTGTTCTTCCCCCCCGGTACTGGTACTGGTCTCACCAATGTGATGTGTTCGGCCCCTCAGGTGTAGGGGTCTGGTCACCCCCCCAGGTGCACAGGGAAATGGTCCCCCAAGATGCAGGGTACTGACCCCCAATCAGGGGCAGTGATTGCCACCCTCCCAGGTTCAGAGACCGGACACTCATCCCTTAAGTAGTGTGTACTGGTCCCAACCCCACTGTCAGGCTCCTGGACTCCCTCCACCTCCATGTACTGTGCACTGGTTTCCACCCCAGTTACAGGGGACTGGTCCCCACCCTCATTTGCAGTACACTGGTTTGCCCCCTCCCTCTTCACATGTGCATGGTTCTGGTCCCCCCCCGAAGCATGGTACGGGGCCCTTCTCCCACCCCCCATATTCAGAGTACTGTCCCACCCCACCTCTTTAGAGGTGCTGGTATCTACCCTCCCTCAGATACAGCATTCTGGTTCATCCCAATGAGCAGGGTATTGCTTCTCCCCTCCCATGTACTGGTATTGGTCCCCCCCTTGTGTCGGTGTTTGGCCAACCCCCGGGTACATGGAGAAATTTATTTATTTTAGTCTTTGGTAACTGGGTAAGGCCCACTAGGCACAACAGCCTGTTTTCAGGGGTAACCTGGGAGCACTGGGCGGTTAAGTGACTTAATAATAATAAATAATATTAAAAATGTATTTATTAGGCGCCTTATCAAAAACCAAGGCACCGTATAATTTATAAATACACACACTTTAAAATGCAAACACAATAATAAAATAATGATTAAAAGAGCAAACATCAGTTAATAAAATAAACTAATTCAATTTCCAAATGCCTGCAGCCACAAATAGGTTTTTAAGGATTGTTTAAATCCCTCCACAGTTGTGCACAGAATTCCAAAGGGTGGGGCAGCATACTCAAAAGCTCTTGCCCCAGATGTTTTCAGACATACCCTTGGAATCTCTAACAACCCCTCATTGGCCGAGCGGAGAGATCGTCTTGGGCGGTAAAGAACCAGGAGCTCTTTCAGGTAGTCAGGGCCCTGTCCGTGTAGGGCTTTGAAAGTCAGTAAACTGACTTTAAAGGTGATCTGCCACTGAATAGGCAGCCAGTGCAGTTTGCGCAGAACGGGCGAAATATGACAGGATCAAGGAGACCCTGTCAATAGCTGGGCTGCTGCGTTCTGCGCTAGCTGCAAGCGGCGAATTTCAACCCCAGGCAACCCTAGGTAAGGGGAGTTGCAATAATCCAAGCGCAAGGACACAAAGGCATGGATCAGAGTGGGAAGATCCCCAGACGGAACCAGGTGCTTAATTCTGGCGATATTCCTAAAATGGTAAAAGGAAGATTTGACAACAGCCAACATCTGCGAATGCAGGGTCAGCCCCTCATCAAAAATGGCCCCCAGATTATGCACCCGTTCAGAAGCCGGGAGTGAGATACCATCGAGAAAAATTCCCGAGGGTAAACCAATCCCCGACTCCCCTATCTGGCGACCCGGATCCACTACCAACACCTCAGTCTTTCCTGAGTTCAACTTCAGCAAGCTGGCATTCATCCACTCCTGGATTTCCTTCAGACAGTTGTTAAAAACCGAGACAGCTCCAACCTGGTCAGGTGTAAAAGACAGGTAGAGCAGGGTATCATCAGCATAGCAGTGAAACCTCAGCCCATGCCTTCTTACAATGTATCCAATGGGAAGCATGTACACCGCGAACAACATGGGGGAAAGCACTGAGCCCTGAGAAACTCCACATGACAGAGAAGTGGGGTCTGAAGAATAAATTCCTGACACCAATCTCTGTGTTCTACCCATGAGGAATGATGTAAACCACCTGAGGACCGTCCCTGACAGTCCACAGATGTACTTCAGGCACTCTAGCAATACCCCATGGTCCACGGTGTCAAATACTGATGAGAGATACAGAAGGACTAAGACAGAATGACTCTTCCGCTATCTCGCAATCAGGAGATCATTGAACACCCGAACCAGCTCTGTCTCGGTACTATGACTCTTACGGAAACCGGACTGGAGCGGTACATAGACGTCATGGATGGTCAAATGGTCCTCCAGCTGTGCTGCCACTACTTTCTCGATCACCTTCCCCAAAAAGGGAAGGTTTGAGATAGGTCTGTAGTTGGCGTGGCAGTCTGGGTCCAAGTTAGCTTTCTTCAAGAGGGATGTCACCGCCGCTTCCTTCAGAGAGCTAGGAAACTCTCCAGATTCCAAGGAGAACCAGACCGGACCGATGACATCAATACAACCCAAAATTAGGGATGTTGGTCCGGGATCCAAGCTACAGTACGTAGGGTGCATAGTCTGGATAATCTGCATGACGTCCATGAACTCCGGTCGGCTGAAGGCACTCCAAGAAAACTGAGGCGTAGTGACCTCGGACTGATCCAAAGCAACGCCCTTATAGAGTGCTGGTTGAAGTACTGCTCTGATGTCAGTCACCTTATTAGCAAAGAATCGAGCGAGCTCATCACACTCTAATTGCGAAAAAGCTTTCCGCACCTGCGAACAGGCTGGGTTGCATAGTCTGTCAACAGTGCGGAAAAGCTGAGCCGGTCGATTTTGAGCAGCTACAATCTCCCCAGACAGGAACTCTGCCTTCTTACGGGAGATTGCAGATTGATAAGCTTGATAATGCTCTAGCAATCTAAGGTGGTTGGCATCCAGAGCACACTTGTGCCAACAACACTCTAACCTTTGTCCTAGTCTCCGCATCTCCCTCAAAGTCCCATCAAACCAAGGAGATTGAGGGCAAATGGAGAGAGGACGAACTCGGACAGGAGCAATGAAATTCAGAGCCATCGAGACAGCTGAATTATAGGCCATCACGAGGGTCTCTGGGTCACTGCTTGCTAACGGAAGGGACAAGAGGTCAAGCACCGTCAGTAGGCTATGAGAGTTGACATCTTGTAAAGGACGGTACTTGACCATCTCCACAGAGGTAGGCCTACCAAGGGGGGTATTAAAACTAAACCCCACGGTGTAATGATCGGACCACCCAACTGGTTCCACACCCAAGTTGGAGGTCTCAATCCCTAGGAGAAAGACCAAGTCAAAGGAGTGTCCGTGTCTGTGAGTAGCAGTTGTAACTACCTGTGTTAGGCCCAGTGAAGTCATCAGCTGGAGGAAGTGCTGACCAAACTGCGAGAGTTCATCATCGACCCAGGTGTTGAAGTCGCCCAGAACCATCAGTCTGGGTGACTCAAACGCCATGTCAATGACGAAGTCCGCCACTTCCTGAAGGAATTGCTTCTCATCACTGGGTGGACAATAAATGAGAGCAATCCAACAACCTATTCCTGCTGCTATGACACACTCAAATGACTTAGCCTCAACTAGTACACCAGTGAGGTTAAGTTCTGTCTTGAAACAGACAGCAACACCCCCCCCCGCAGTCCAATCTTGGGCGATGTATCACCGAGTACCCAGCTGGTGTAAAGGCCTCCAAAATGGGGCCGGAGTTCTCATCCAGCCAGGTCTCAGTGATGCATGCCAGGTCCACTGTCTCAACAAGATCTGCAATAACTGCAGTCTTATTTTTAATAGACCTGGCATTGCATAACAACGCCTGGGTCAGACGAACCTCTCGAGCCGCCCCCAGGCCACCAGCCTGCCATAATCGGTGGTGCCCTTGGGTATGGAAGCCAGACATGTAGGACAATGTTCTGAGTTCCATTTTGCCCCAGGGCATCTCCTGGATTTCACCACCCTGATACGATGACCCCTCTCATTCCCTCTCCACTGTTCGAAACCCCCCACCCCCCCCATCTCCTACGTACAATACCAAGCGCTCTACAGTGCTGGTAAACTACAAACTCAAGAGGAGGAGTGAAAAAGGGGAGGAGGGCATGAACAGCGGAGGGGGAATAGTGCACAACCGTGGAGACCAACATCCGTCTCTATTCTCACAGCTCAATCCGTGTGCTGAATTTTCTTTAACTACTATTACAAATTAAAAAACAATCCCCCAAAATAAAACTTTAAAAAAGGAAAATTAAATAATTACTCCTTAATAACAAAACAAAAAATCAGTTTAAACAATTGAATCAAAACAAATATGTATAGTCCAGAGAAGCTCCCACCTTCCCTAGACAATGCAACCAATACCTTCCCACTCAGTTCTTCTCTCACCAGAACTGAGTGGTAGTAACAGAATTTAAAAATAAACTGTAAATGAATCCAATGAATCAAAAACAAGATTAGAAAAGGTGCTTTCTTATTGAGCTAGGGAGGCTCCCACCTCCCTGGACAACAGTACCAAAACTTCCAAGTCCCACTCCAAATTCTTCTCTCACCAGAGCTGGATGACAACAGAAGGACTTATAAAGTACACTGTTAATGAATCCAATAGGTCTAGAAACAGCAGGCCCAATACTTTACAATTAGGCCAAGAAAGCTCCCACCTCCCTTGGACGGTGATGTTAGAGCTCAGAGTCACACAGTATGCAAGTGGAGGTTGTGCAGGGGTTGAAAAATGTTTGGGGGATGCATAAGTCCAGGACTTATAGTACATTTTTTGGGTAAGTCCATATCAGGATCCAGTAAGTCACAACATTTTTCATATTATTACGAGAAAAAATAATTATTTATTTTTTCACCCTTTTAGGATGCTCCAGTGACTGTCAGAGAAAGGTTACAGAGAGGCAGAGAGAATATTATAAGACAGCAATAGTACTGCAGCTTGCTTCAGGCTGATTTTCTTCTGTTTCTTTTGATGGACATTTGTGACCAGAGGAATGGATAGTACCCAGACTACTGTCAAGCCAGTACTTTATTGATGGCAATGGATCAAATTCAGAGACGGATGGTCCTGTAGTCATGATAAGCAGCTGGTTCTCGAAAGACTGTTGTGTCAGGGTTGTTCGTAATTTGTTTTAATGAAATTAGCTTTCAAAATCCTCTTTTCACATTCACTTGTGGAAGGGGAAATCATGAAACAGAATCTCAATAAGCTTTTGCATAGGGCCCTTCATTGGAGTCTGGGCCACGTTCACCAATTTTCATTTGTAACACCAACTGGTACATAGTTATGAGAGGTTTAGTTAGAATCGAGAAAGGTATAACTTCAGCTGCACCACTCATCTATAGCAGAATCTTTATCAAGTTCTGAGAAGTGAGAAGAGAAAGGGCTATCTGTAATGAGTTCAATTAGTTCAGCATTGCTAAATGTTGCTAGATCTTCCTTTTCCAGTGGCCAGTTGTGATAATTCAAAATCTGAAGTAAAGACAAAGATTTCTCTGAGAGAACACCAAACCTGTTCTGGATGTGACAGTATTATTAACAAATGTGAAGCTCAGCTTCACTTCAATTTCCGTGAACTTTTGTTTTGCCAAACATACGTTCTTCTCGTTATACTATTCCTGGAATTTTGTAAGATATTTTCAGGAGTACTTTTAAGTGCTTCTAGCTGCAGAATAGCTTTCTCTATATGTTCTGGTATCTCAACAATTAAGTAGTCTGCCAACTGGAAAGTTTTTTGATAATCTAGCAACAATTGGCAAAAATCTAATAAGAAATAAAGAACTTTAATGAAATGCATAGAGTCAGTTCCTTGAGGTACCCTTAGCTCTGTTAGCATCGACTGCCCTGTTGCCATCCACAAATCTGTGCTCCAGATGCATTGTCACAATGTCCAGCTTTTTTTCTAATGCCACAACTGCTCTCTCTTTGCTTGCTAGCCACCTGACTTGCTTTACAGCCGTGAAATGTGCAAGATGCTCATCGAGAACTTCAGCAATTTCTTTAAGTTCTCTCCTGCGCTTTGGAGACCAAAAATAAAAACTGAAAATGCCTTTTAAACACTCTTCAGATTTGGCCATGTATTTGAAATGTTTATTTGCATCCAAAATGGCAAGCTCAAGTTTGTGGGCAACACAATGCCAATAATGTCTGGCAAAAGTGATTTGAGTCTAGTAATGACTCCTGTCCGTTCACCAAGATTAACTGATGCACCATCAAAATTAGCACATACAAGTGCTGGATGTGCACTGCCTTAAATACACCCTCAGCACTTGCAGTTTCAAGTGGTAACACAGATATTAGATGTGTGACTGGCAAACAGTTAGCACCTACATATCTCAGGTAGACACTTTCTTGTTCAACGATGGAGTGGTCTGTACTTCCATCTGCAAGAATACTCACAAAGGAGGCATTTTTTACCTCTTCAATTATTGCTGAACGTATTGTTTTAGCTATGTTGTCCACAAACAAGTGGCAACCTGCTATATTCATGTAGTTGTTGCCAACATTTAAACCATTTTTACGCTGGATCTCACAAATTATTTCAAAATCAGAAAAAGGTTTCCCATTCTTTGCCATGGTGTATGCAGTGTTAAATAAAATTTTGTATTTCTCAACTTCTTTTGTTGTCATGTGTCTTTTTTGAAATGACTGACCCAGAGCAGTTTCTGACAGACGAATGGGTGGTACTTTAGCAGTATCCTTTAAGTAATGTTTTGTGCAAGTGATGTGTTCCTCGTCAAATCATGCCTCTTTATGGGTCTAACTAAGATCTCCTGAACCTTTTACCATAGCTGAGTTAGGATCACAGATTTGGGGGTAGGCTTTACAATATATGTAGTACATTACAGATTTTTCTTCACTGTAATCCAGCCATGGAAATTCTTTTTTCCATTCAGGACGGAAATTCCTGACCCTTTTGTCTCTGTCATATCGTTGATCCTTGGTAAGGCCATCGTCAGAACTTTTACGTTTAGCAGAACTGGATGTTGTAGCACTACTAGTACTTGCTCCACAAGATTTTGAGAAACCAAATTTTAATAAGCACATTTTGCTGTGAGAAACTGCTCTGGGTAAGAGTAGAAGACTAGTTTTTGTAATTTAGAAATGTTTACTTTAATGAGCAAGGATGGAAATACACATGAGGCACTATTATGGCCCAGAAGTATTGGCTTAGGTTAGCAAGTTAGGGCAGACAGACAGAACACAAATGACTACATGACTGACAATGAGATGATGCTAAGGGGTGACACTATGAAATTTTTTATTTATCAGTCACAAGGGAAAAGTGGTGTGCTTCTGCAAACTTTTTCAGTGACACACTGATAACTTCAGAAAAATATTAGTGATTAGTGATTAGTGATTAGTGAAAGAACTGGAAGGGGACAGGATCAGTTGTGTTCCAGGACAGTAGCTGCTGCTGTTGTTTTCACAGGGTTCTTGTGGATTTTACTTGGTAGGTTAGTTCTTTTCTTTCTTACTTCTAAGGGGCTAGCAGGGTATTGTTGTGGGGGATGCTGGATGTTTGTAAACTGATTTGGTGGCTGTAAGTGGGGCTCTTTTTGTGGATGTTTCACTGTGTAACAGGCTGCGCTGGTAGAGGCCTATTTCTTCTGATTTAAAACCTATTTGGTGGGTTTTGTCTGGAGATGGTTATTTGAATTGGAGACCTATATCTGTTAATTTCAAGCCTATTTTGATGTGGTGTTAGTGAAGCTGATTAAATTGGAGACCTGTTTCCTTTGGCAGCAAACATATTTTGGGGGCTTTGACTTGAATTTTGATTCCTTGTGCTGACTCCATTAGCTGTAAAGGTTAGTTCATAGTGGGGAGGGGTGTTAATGGTCTGGCCAGGTCTCACTCAGCCAATTGACTGGAGGCAGGGCTGAATCAGGTTGAAGTGCTAGCTGCTTTGTCTTCTCCAGAAAGAACTGGAAGGGACAGGATCAGTTGTGTTCAGGACAGTAGCTGCTGTTGTTTTCTACAGGGTTCTTGTGGATTTTACTTGGTAGGTTAGTTCTTTTCTTTCTTACTTCTAAGGGGCTAGCAGGGTATTGTTGTGGGGATGCTGGATGTTTGTAAACTGATTTGGTGGCTGTAAGTGGGGCTCTTTGTGGATGTTTCACTGTGTAACAGGCTCGCTGGTAGAGGCCTATTTCTTCTGATTTAAAACCTATTTGGTGGGATTTGCTTGGGCCTGGTTCTTTAGCTGCAGGGCTTGGAGGGAGACACAGGGCTGATACACTCTCTCTTGTCAGGTGTCTGCCCAAACCCACCCTCCCCACCCCTCCCTCCCAGAAGTCTGCAAATTTATGGGGAACACCTGCCCTGCAATTGGAGGAAAAGGCTGCTGGTGCAGCTCATGGAGTTCTAGCCACTGGGGTTGGATTTAAAAGCTGGGAGAGAGAAGATTAGGGAGTTGTTCATTTTCCTTATAAGTTTAATGTGTTGTACTGCACCTAGTAACAGAGTTACTGGTGTACAGTGGGACTGTCTCTAAGATTAGTGGGTGACCTGATTAGGCAGTAGGGTATATCTTGGACTAGGGAACCTGGTGGCTCACCAAGGAAACCTATTTGGAAGGGGATGGAACCACACATCATAGGGCCGGCATCTTTGGGAGGGTGGTGGGGTGCACAGGGTGTGGAGCAGCCATGATACTGGACTGGGCTTGGAAGTTTGGTGGTTGCCCAGTGTGCTACCAGCTAGCACAGCTAGGAGGAGGTTGCAGGGATGAGGAAAAGCTGGGGAAGGGGTGGTATGGTTGGGGAAGGGGCTGGAAATCTCCACAGGGTTGCACCAAGCACTGGGGTGGGGTATAGGGAAAGGGTGCAGGGGAGAATACTCAGGGTCACAGGGACCTGGCAGAGGGGTCCAAGGACACTTACCAAGGAAGCAGGCAAGTAACTGGGGACCCTCACAAGGGGACAGAGGGACAACATTCCAGGAAGTAGGCAGATGGCCAATGCTGGACAGAAGGAAGCAAGGCGGGGAGGTGGATCAGACCTTACACTCAGTAACCGCTTCAATTCTCTTCTTCTGCTCAAGGATGGGGGGTGATGTAGCCACGACAGAGGTGGTTAGAGACGGAAAGGGTGGGAGTGGGAGGCAGGGCCAGATAGCAGGAAGAATGGGGGGACCTGGAATGCAGGAGAATGGGGGAGCAGTGAATCAGGCAGGATGGGCAGGGGAAGAGGGAGGAAAGCGCAAGGAGAAGGACCAGTTGGGAGGAAAGGTAAAGGAGAAGGACCAGAGTACAAGGAGGATTCAGTAAGGAGCTGAGGGTTTAGGCCAGGGAGCACGACGAGCAAAGGAACTAAATGGAGACAGGAAGGAAGGAAGGATGAGCCAGGCCAGTTTAGCAGATGGGGAGAAGGACCAGTTCAGAAGCAGTGAGGGGAGTTAAAGGTACAGAAGGATACTCAGAGGAGGAGGCATAGGATTGGAGGGAGGTGGCCATGGTAAATAAAGAGGGGTGGCATGGCACCCAGGTAGAGGAGAAACAAGGAGCCAGCTGGGTGGAAGGCCGGTAGAAAGGATGAGGGACATGGGAAGGGGGAATGGAGAAAGGAGTGGTCAGAGTGCTCCTGCTGAGGATTCTATGATCAGGGGTATCAAATGGGATAGGGAGGAGAAGCCTGGCCAGTTAGATGAGATGCTTCCCTGGACTAACGGTGCACAGGGCTAAGCACGAGGTATATCAGCTGGCAAAGGACTGTGGGGGTTCCCCAGACATACTGGTCCACCTGGGTACAAATGACATTGAGGGAAATAGCGAGCTAGAGATACAGGCAAGATTCAGGGAGCTCGCCAGGGTCTGTCATGACATAGGATGCACAGTTTCCTTCTCAGAAATCCTGCCAGTGCCAAGGGCTAGTGGGGAACACAAAAGGAAAGTGGGAGATAAACCAGTGGCTCGAGGGTGGTGTGAGGCCAGAGGGTATGGGTTGATGGGGATTGGGGAGACCTGGGAGGATAAGGAGCTGTATGCTAGAGATAGACTACGTCTCAATTTGGAGGAGGAATCCCTAAGTTGAAAATAGAGGAGTTCATTGGTGAAAAGTGGGGTTTAAACTTGTGAAGGGGGATGGGAGAAAAGGCTGTCAAGGGGTGCCAATAAAGGAGGGACTCTGTCTCCACCCCTGGGGACCAGGAGGATTGCAGGAAAAGGCCAACTGGCAAAGTGCAGACCAGGAGAAAACAGAATCCCATGGGAACACAGGCAGGGAAATGGAACTATAGGAAAGGGTGGAAAGGTAGTCTGCCTAAATGCCAGGAGCTTGGCAATAAAATGCCTGAGCTCCAGGCGATGTTAACTGAGGAGCAGTGGATGTGGGCAGGTCACTGAGACTTGGGCCACTGCAAGACATGACTGGGACCTGAACCTGGAGGGTTACACTATGTTCAGGAAGGACAGGGTGAGGAAGGGAGGAGGGGTAGCAATGATAGTCAAAAACTGCATTGGCATAGGGGAGTAGAGGGGCAGAGGGAACCGTGGAGGCGTTGGGTCACCTTGATAACAAGAGAAAGAGAGTAAAATAGAGTGGTGTATGGACCCCTGCCTGGCAGAGGAGCTGGAGGACAGTCTGGTGGCAGATGTTAGGAGACACTGCAGACTGGGCAGAGGAAGGTGGTGGTGTTAGGGGACTTAAACATGCCAGGAACAGACTGGGAGACTATGACATCCTCTGTGACCAGGGAACAGAGGTTGTTGGATGTCTTTCAAGACGCGTTCCTAACTCAGCAGGTGGGGAACCGACCAGGAGAGCACGGGTACTGGATGTGGTCCTGGCAGACAGTGACCAGATTGGGGCCTGGAGGTAAGGGACCCATTACGGGAGTGACCATGCCACGGTCTGGTTCTGCCTGGACCTAGGAGGGTAGAAGGCTGCACAAAGACAGAAGTAACTGACTTCAGGGGGGATTTAAGAAAATGGGAAGGATCCTTAGGAGCATTTGGATGGGATTGGGTCAGACATGGACGCTTGATAGTAGGTGGAAATCATCAGGAGAGGGTGGCGGATGCTACCAGCACCTGTGCAAGAGTAAGAAGAAAATGCGGTAGGGCCCAAAACCCTGTTGGTGGACCAAGGGAGGTCCAGGAGGTGGTGCGGGAAAGAAAGCAGCCTATAAGCAATTCAAGTGCTCAAGAGTGAAAGGGATCCAGGAGAGCATGAGCTGATGGCTAGAAGGGCCACTAGAGTGGTGAGGGCGGCTAAGGCAAGGAAGGAGCAGAGCCTGGCCAGGGAAATTAGGAGAGGGAAAAAGGGGTTCTTTAGATACATTGGGGAAAGACGACGGGTGAAGAGGCAGATTAGCAGGATTGAATCAGGGGAGAGATGGGCACAAGACCTGGGGGAGCAGGCTGAGGTACTAAATGAGTACTTCACCTCAGTTTTCACCAGGGAAAATGGGGATGCTGCATCATACATGGGAGGAGACAGAGATAATGAGGAGGGGGGAACCTTACCGATTGGCAGGTCTGGGGAGAGGGGGAGGCATCACTGGCAGGTGGGGGGAGGGCTAAGCAGGGAGAAGAGGTACCAGAAGTGGAAATAACAGCAGAGAGAGTGAGGGAAGCCCTCAGCTCCCTGAAGACGGAGAAAGCACCGGGGCCGGATAAATTACATCCTAAAGTGCTGAAGGAACTTGCAGATGTCCTGGCGAAACCCCTGGCAGAGCTTTTCACCATCTCTCTGAGGACAGGGTGGGTACCCCAAGACTGGAAGGTGGCGCATGTAGTGCCTATCCACAAGGGGGGATCAAGGGAGGTGGCAGGGAACTACAGACCTGTCAGCCTGACATCAGTGGTGGGCAAGGTGATGGAGGGCATTGTCAAGGAGAGGCTAGGGGGACCTGGATAAGTCAGGGTGCCTGGACGATAGGCAGCATGGATTCATCCAGGGAAATCGTGTCAGACAAACCTGGTGGAGTTCTATGACTGGGTGACAAGTGTCTGGACCTGGGTAGACCAGTGGATGTCCTCTTTCTAGACTTCAGCAAGGCATTTGACTCTGTTCCTCACGTGGGCCTGTTGGATAAGCTAGGAGAAATGGGGGTGGGAAACCAGATGATCAGATGGATGAGCAATTGGCTCCAGGACGGAGTTGGTGGGATAGTCTCATCCCCAAGGAGGGTCATGAGTGAGGTCCCACAGGGATCAGTCCTTGGGCCCTTCTGTTCAACGTCACGTATCTGACATAAGGACAGGAATCAGGAGGAGATGAGTCTCTTTGCAAATGACTCGAAACTGGGGGCGGTGGTGGATGGGGAGGAGGGAGGGTGGCCCTGCAGGGGACCTGGAGGCTCTGGAAGATGGTCTAGAAAGTGGAAGTTGAGGTTCAATGCAGGAAATGCAAGGTACTCCCACCTGGGGCCAGAAACCCAGGCCAAGTGTACACCCTGGGGAATACTACAAGTCTCAATGGCTGAGAGGGACCTGGGGTGGTGGTGGATGTCAAGATGAACAACTCTGAGACTTGTGGGAGGCAGCAGCAAGGCCAACAGGATGCTGGGATGCATCGCTGGGGATCACCTCCAGAAGGAGGGAAGTGATACTCCCTCTGTATAACTGCTTGGTGAGGCCGCACCTGGAGTACTGCGTGCAGTTTTGGAGGCCACACTTAAAGAGGACATTAACCTCCTGGAGAGGGTCCAGAGGAGGGCAACCAAAATGATTTGGGGCTTGGGGGACAGGACCTATGAGGAGAGGCTCGAAGAGCTAAATATGTACACATTGGAAGAGAGAAGGGACCGGGGGGACATGATAGAGGTCTTCAGGTACATGAAGAGGGTAAATAGGGGAGGAACAGTCAGGGTGCTTCGAAGGAAGGAAGAAGGGGCCACTAGAGGGCATGGGTGGAAGCTGGAGGGGGGAAGATTCAGGGGAGAAAGGAGGAGGTGCTACTTCACTGAGAGGGTGGTGGAGCCATGGAATGCACTACCTAGGGGGCTGGTGGAGGCAGAGACAGTGGAGGGGTTCAAGAGGGGGTGGGACAGGTACAGGGGAAGGGTTCTGGAAGCAAAATCCAATGCAGCAAGAATATCTGGAACTGGGAAGGGAGAAGCCAGAGAAGGCGAGGGGGACAGCAAGGTCAGCACCCAGGGTGGGGGCTGACCAAACGAGCAGACACGAAAGACCGTTAGGCCTATTCTGCTGGCATTTTTAGTATGTTAGTATTGTACTCTTGACGCCGGGTCTGTCTCAAAGTAATTGATCTGGCTATTGGACACACTCAGATGACGCAGGCTTTGCTTCAGCCCAGAAAAATATTTAGTGACTGTAGTGACTTCACTGACTCAAAGACGCAGGCTTTGCTTCAGCCCAGAAAAATATTTAGTGATTCTAGTGACCTCTCTCTCAAACTAATTATAGACAGGTTTTGCTTCAGCCCAGAAAAATATTTAGTGATTGTAGTGTTCTCTCTCAAACTAATTATAGACAGGTTTTGCTTCAGCCCAGAAAAATATTTAGTGATTGTAGTGACTTCACCGACTCAAAGATGCAGGCTTTGCTTCAGCCTAGAAAAATATTTAGTAACTCTAGTGACCTCTCTCTCAAACTAATTATAGACAGGTTTTGCTTCAGCCCAGAAAAATATTTAGTGACTTCTCTCTCAAACTGTTATAGACGACAGGTTTTGCTTCAGCCCAGAAGAATATTTAGTGACTGTAGTGACTTCTCTCTCAAACTAATTATAGACAGGTTTTGCTTCAGCCCAGAAAAATATTTAGTGACTGTAGTGACTTCACTGACTCAAAGACGGAGGCTTTGCTTCAGCCCAGAAAAATATTTAGTGACTCTAGTGACTTTACTCTCAAAATAATAGACGCATGCTTTGCTTCAGCCCAGAAAAATATTTAGTGACTGTAGTGACTTCTCTCTCAAACTAATATAGACAGGTTTTGCTTCAGCCCAGAAAAATATTTAGTGACTCTAGTGACTTCACTCTCAAAATAATAGACGCAGGCTTTGCTTCAGCCCAGAAAAATATTTAGTGACTGTAGTGACTTCTGTCTCAAACTAAATGGCTTTGCCTCAGCCCAGAACAATATTTAGTGACTGTACTCTGACTTTTGCAAACAAAATAAATATTGTCAGACAGTGACGCAGGCTTTGCTGCAGCCCAGAAAAAGTATTACTGTCAGACGTCTTTCCAAGTACTACTAGATTTGACTGTTAGACTCACTAACCAGGCTTTGCTTCAGCCCAGAAAATTTACTGACTTGGTACTGACTTCTCTCAAACTTTTTACTGTTAGACATAACCAGGCTTGCTTCAGAATAATTATAAGTCTGAATGTAAATGTAGTGGCTCAGTATGTCAGTCAGGCACACTGGCTTGCAGTAATTAGCTCCAAATTAAATTCTGAAATAATGTACCACTGTTTCACAGACTTGCTGCAGGCATCCTTTAGCCAGACAGTGCACTAATAATTGTGTCAGGGTTAAACTAATTTTATTACTTATTTGTGTAGCCCACTAGAGCCCTAGGCAGCCAGATCTCAGACAGACTGTGGTAACTCAAAGGAAAAAACCCTGACAGATTAAGTTTCAAATCGTGCTTTTTTTTTTAAACCTCCTCAAGTGACCAGCTCAAAAGACTGTTGCTGCTTAAAAGCTGCCTCCAAACTGTCTGATCACTTATGTAGTTCAGCTGCAGCTCGAGCGATCCTTTCTAGCTCCCTGAGAGGTCACACATAGATTTTCACCCCAAAAACTCCCCCCAAATCATCTATTTAGCCCTTTTTTTGTGCCCAAAGCAAGACTAACATGCCGGAGTGAGCAAGAGATCCAGATTATTTTTTTTTTATTTGCCATGCAATACTGACAATGGACTGCCTAACCACCTGTCTTCTCCCTCTAACAGCCAGCTCAAAAGTGTTGGCGCAGTTCGTTTAATTGGACACATGCGCAGATCAGCCACAGACCACCTGATCACTGATTGTCACACATGTGATCCCCTGTGGCTGATCTCGCAATGTGCCGACTATGCGAGACCCTTTGCTGTGCTGTCTGGACTGCCAAAGCTGCTCCTGTGTCATCGGAACATGTAGGAGGATCCTGAAGCCCTGCCAACCCCGCCCCACGTTCTCTCCCCACCCCAAGTTCTGGATACATCATTGGAAGCCCTGCAAACACCGCCCCATGTTTCCAGGATCCTGCCCCATGTTTGGAGACAGGAGCTTCCTACTGAGCTTCCCCTACCCCCAGCGCATTCCTGAGGACTCCGAGAGGTAAGCGCTGGGGAGGGCAGGCCGGGTGCGCACCGCAGAACACAGCAGGACAGTAAGGGAACTGCACATGTACAGCTGCAGGAACTGCACAGCAAGTCCGTCAGACTTTACAAGTCTGTGCAGTTTAAGTCCTGCTGCTGCTAATGTGCGTCCCGGACCTCGGACTTGGGAATTTTTCATCCCCTGTTGTGAGAATCAAACCCAGGTCTGGTCTGCTGGATGTATCAAGATCATTCACAGCTCATTACTCTAACCTCTAGGCTACATGGCACCACATGATGCATGGTACTGTCCCCCCCATTAGGGGCAGCAATTGGTCCACCCCAGTTTCCCATCATCCCACAAGTAGTATCTACTGGTTCCCTCCCCAGTGTCATGTTACTGGCAGTATACTGGTTACCCCCCCGCCATGTGTATGGTTCCGGTTTCCCAGGTGTATGGTACCTGGCCATTCCCCTACCCCCATGTTTGTAGGTATACTAGAATTGTGTGCATAGCAATACAAAACTTAAACACACAGAGATCATGCCATTAACAGAAATAATAAGCTAGGATTCCAGCACAAAGCTACCAACTTTCTGAGGCCTAAAACTGGGATGGTCCCTTCTGACCATGACCCCCCCCCCCCCACACACACACACACACTGTGTCACTCACACGGGCACCGCCGCAGACAACACTGCACACAATCAATTACATTTTGCTGCTTGCTCCGGCCATGCTGCCTCACAGTAACACCAGTAGCAAACATCCAGATTAAAACAATACATCATTCTGCTGCAGCAAGTTCCAAATCATGTACAGAAAGTTCATTAGAAGCAAACCTGTGTTAAATTGTGATCAGACATTTGAGCTGCATGTATTGCTTCTCCTGACAGTCCCATTCAACCCACTTACACTCACCTCATTTGCTGAGAAAATTTCACTTCAGTGACTCCCACCATCACACCAGATTGTTTTCACTCACTTCCCTTCAGTTGATCAAGTCTGGGTACCTTAGTTCACTGCTGCCAGTCTCTTTTCTGTCTGGAGTCCCTCTCAGCTGCTGGCAGGTAGGCGTCCATGTGCGCTTGTTTGCAGTACTACCCAGTTTAATCTAACAGGAAGAAACATGCTTTACTGTGTTCCCACTGGCATGCTTGCAGTGCAACACAGGCACAGGGGTTGAAGTTGCAAACTGCTGTCCAGCCTGAGCAGTGCCACAGTGGTGCTGAAATAACTGTCACTTGTGGATTAGCAGTCCGTAAGAAAAAAAAAAGGGACAAAACTGGGACAAGTAAACAAAAACCAGGACAAAAGTGTCAGTTTGTAAAACTTGTAGGGACACTGGAACATGCTGCCTAAAATAGGGACTGTCCTGGGAAAATAGGGACTGTTGGTAGCTTTATTCCAGCAGCAACCAACATTTGTAACTTCTTGGTGTGGGGGTGGGGGGGTTAACCGTCTGAAGGTCAATAGTACATACAATATACAGGGCTGAATTAACAATTGAGCTGAAAGGGCAGTTACACAGGTACTCGAGTTTGTGGAGGACACCCAACAGCAGTAAAGTTTTTTATATTTTTTAATCCATTAATTACTGGTTTTCTGAGTGATGGCGTTAATGAGAAGCCGAACTGGAGCCATCAGAAAAAGTGAAAGGGTATTGCTCACAGCGTGTCTGTAGAGACCAGCCATACATGAGTTGCATGCCTTCCTGCTGCTGGCTGCGGGACAAGAACCAGAGGGTGGCGTGGGGGGTGGGCATTGAAGAGGTCCAGCACCCAATACTGATCCCTGCAGTACTTCTCACTGGTCACTTTACCTATTCCAGAGTAGATACCATTTACCATCACACTCAAACTCCTATTGCTTAGCCGACCTGTTGAGTTGAGGAGAGGGGACAGGGACAGTAGCTCAAGCTGTGGACCCTGCAACACAAGCAGACTTGATAAATCAAATGGCCTACTTCTGCTGGCTTCTTCAAATGTTCATATGCAACCTTAATCCCATTGTACTATTTTAGTCCTACTCAAAGGCCTTGCTGAAATCTAGGTAGCCCATGTCCACCGCGCCTCCCTGATCCACTTCTTTGGTTACCTAATCAAAGAACTCTATCAAGTTTCTCTGGCAAGACCCCCTCCCCATGAAACAATGTTGTCTCGGGTCCTTTAGACCGCTGACTACCATGTGTTCCCCAATCCTTTCCTTCAATAGTGATTCCATTAACTTGCCCACCACTGACGTCAAGCTGTTGGGTCTGTAATGCCCTGCCTCCTCCCTATTTCCAAAGCAATTAACTTAATGTGTGGGGTACAGTGAATGTATGTATGGGTACTGCAGACTTTTTTTATTTGACCGCTTAGTCTTTGCCCCTCCCCAATCCCCCCCCCCCATACTTTCCAATTGGGCCACCATGGCTGCACCATTGGGATGGTAAAAGACTGGGGGCACTGCAGATGATAATTCCATTCCTTGGTAGTCCAGCAGGAGGTGTGAAAATGTTGGGTAGATTCCATTTAGTCTTGATACCGATTATTTAGAGAAAACAAGTCTGTTAAATTGAAGGATACACACTGTCCTTCGAAAAATCATGTTTTCATAAGAAATGTCCCACTTTGGACTTCTAATTTTATCTTTTGTTGTTACCCCTGTGGGTGGGGTCGAGATCTATTTTTTTTTAATTGTGGCCTATTTTTATTTATTATTTTGTTTTTGATAACCGGGTAAGCTGGGGAGGTGGTCCAGGATCTGGCAACTTGGCTTCAATGCCAAGAAATGCAAAGTTATGCATATTGTAGCTGAGAATCCCAGGACAGAGTACTACCTGGATGGAGTCAGAGTACTTACATCAGAGGAGAAGGACCTGAGAGTGATTATCACTAGTGACCTGAAGTACTCCATGCAATGTAAGAAGAAAGCAGCAACAAAGGCCAGCAAGATGCTGGGATGCATATCTAGAGGGATCAGTAGTAGGAGTGAGGAGATTATAGCGCTCCGTGACTCTATCGGTGTCTTGCATGCCAAAGATCTTAATCAGGTAATGAGGGATTACTAATTCAAACTTCGGGAATGAATCCTGGTCGTCAGAGGGCCAGCCGGGGGAGAAGGATTGAGCGTCCCTGGATAGCTCTCCTTCTCCAGGAGGAGGATGGACTAAGTGCTCGGAGCGGTGGCGACACCCAGCGCAGGCTGGGCGTATTACCACGCACTGGCACATATCAGAATTCAGGGGCGGGACGGACTCTGGTCGTCATTGCATGTCCCCGCCCCTGCTTACAGGGGGAATAAAAATAATGTGTGTGGGGCCTCTGTCTCTATGAAGCCCTCCCCGGGCTTCAATCAAACTCCGTTGCCGGCTCTCCCCAACAGTTACTCGTTCCATGGACTGGGGTGTGTGGGACCCGGTGCCGTGTCCCCACCCTCCCCCAAGATGCAGTGCCTGGCCTTTAGTTCAAATGTGCTGCCCAGTGGACACTGCCTTGCCAGTTGGTGAAGCGTGTTGCCTCAGGGGCCAGTGAAATACAAGTTGGTGAAAGGTGTAGGTGCAGCATAATGGGCAGTGACTGTCCATCTGGTCAAAGGAGCTGACCAGTCTGTAGTTCTTGATGAGTTGGCCAAATGTGCTGCCCAGTGGACAGTGTCTGGCCATTTAAGAAAAGATGCTGCCCAGTGGACAGTGCCAGGCCATTTGATCAAAAGTGCTGCACAGTGTGCAGTTTCTTGACAGTTGGTAAAGCATGCTGGTCACCCTGCAGTGCATTTCCACTTGTTCAAAAGTGCTCATCCTAGACTCAGTGCATGGCCGATACTTCAAATGTGCTGCCCAATAGACAGTGCCTGGCCAATTAGTCAAAAGTGCTGCCCAGTGGGCAGTACGTGGCCAGTGGTCCAAGGTGCTGCCCAGTGTGCAGTGCCTGGACAGTACAGCAGTGGTGCTGCTCAGGGAAGAGTGGAAGATCACATGGTCAGAAGTGATGCCCAGAAGTCAGTGCCTATTCAGTTTGTCAGAGGTGCTGCACAGTGGGTTGTTTCTTGCCAGTTTGTAAAAGGGGCTGCCCACTGTGCAGTGCCTCACCAATTGTTCAAAGCTGCTACTCTAGATACAGTGCCTCGACAATAGTTCAAATGTGCTGCCCAGTGTGCAGTGCCTAGCCAGTTTGTCAAAGGTGTTTCCATTTGGGCATTTCCATGCCAGCTGGTCAAAGTTCTGCCACTAGAGTCGGTATCTAGACAGTTGTTTAAATGTGCTGCCTAGTGGTTAGTGATAGGTCACTTGTTCCAGTGTGCTGCCAGTGGGCAATGCCTGACCAGTTGGTCAGAATGTGCTGTCCAGTGGGCAGGGGCTAAGTTGATCAAAGCTGCAGTAGTTTCTTGCCATGCTGTTAAAGGTGCTGGCCACTGTGCAGTGCTTTGCCACTTGTTCCAAAGTGCTACCCCTGTATCCAGTTCCTGGCTGCCAGTTCCAGTGTGCTGCTGCAACATGCAATGCATTAACCACTGGGCAGCAACCTTGGCCAACTGGCCAAGAACTGCACACTGTACAGAACATTTGAGCAAACAGACAGATGCCAACTACTGAGCAGCCCATCTGACAAATGTGCAACACACTGCACTCTGGGTATAACCTTTGGCCCCATGCACAGGCACTGTCCATGGAGCAAAACACAGGGTTAATTGGTCAGGTGCTGGCACAAGAGCAGCACTCAGGATCAAGTAGTCAGGCACTGCACCAGGAACAGGACACTCCACTTTTAACCTGCTGGCCTCGCAATGCACAAATAGCAGCACCTTTGACAAACTGGACAGGCAATTTCCACTGGGAAGCACGATTTGCCAACAAGCCAGACAATACCCTATAAGTAGCATCTCCAAAAGGCAAGGCAATTTTATTTATAAGGCGTCCATTCCCGGAGGCTCAGCGCTGAACATAAATAGTCAACATACAGCAGTAATGAAAAAGAAAAAACATAATTAAATACCATGCAATAGTTAATACATATCATCATTTAAAGGATTCTAAGGCAGTTTTCAATTTTCAAGGGGGCTAGCCAGAAATTAAGAAGGTATCAGCAATCAAAGGCCATGTGGAAGAGGTGGGCCTTCAGCCTCCCCTTAAACACCTCAAGCGAGGGGGCCTCCCGGACAGCAGGTGGAAGTGAGTTCCACGTTGGCCCAACAACGCTAAAAGCATGATGATCTGCTGGCCCAGCAGTGCTGAGGGTTGAGGTGCTGGATGCCACACCTCGCACCACGCTGGTGACCCAGGTTCGGGAACGAGCCTGGGTCATCAGAGGCAGAAGGAGAGGGAAGAGATTGAGCATCCAGTGGAATCCAAAAATGCATGGGACAGACATAAGGCAATTCTAGTGGGGGGTAGGAGGAAGTAGGCTATTGGTTAACTAGGATCTGCAGCTTATCCATTAGGTAGGGAAATGAGCAGACTAGGTGGGCCAAGCGGTCCTTACCTGTCATCAGATTCTATGTTTCTAAAGGGAAAATAGGAGAGAGAGATGGTTAATCTGGGTGTAAACAGTCAAAAATGACTTTGTGGGTTTCCAAGTCACCTCCTGAATCACCTCCTAGGCAGTTTTCCCTCTCAGTTATGTTTCAAGGAGTTGTAAAAAAGACTTGCTGTGTCAGCCCATCTGGCACTAAAGGAATGAAAAATGTCCTTCATTTCTTGCAGCAGGGTTGAACCAGATGTATACAGGACCATATCATTAGTGTACATGTGTATGGTGGAGGAGGGTGAGCAGACTGATGGAAGGTCGTTTAGCAAGATGAAGAATAATAAGGGCCCGAACACTGAGCCCTGTGAGACACCAGTTCTAATCGGGAGGGGAAATGGCATCAGAAATCTCGACTGATTGTGTTCTACCAGTGAGGTTGGCCTTGAACCAGTTGGTGATTGAGGGGGATAGACTGGCTGTTGAGAGGGAGTCTAGAAGAAGGGAGTGGGAGACTGTGTCAAAGGCCTTGGGCAGGTTGACCAAAATGGCTGAGGTGATTTTGCCATTGTCCATCCCTGTAAGGATACAGTCAGCGAGCTGAAGTAGGGAGGTGGCAGTGGAGTGATTTTTCCTGAAACCAGACTGGAAAGGGGTGAAGTAGGAGGTGTCAGTTAGATACGAGGTAAGCTATGAGGACACTAGGTGTAGCTAGCGTAGGTAGGAGAGAGATAGGGCGATGGTTACCAGAGGAGGAAGGGTCACTGCCTTTGGGAAGGGGAGGATGTATAGCTCCAGAGTGAGACAGGGAAGTGATGGAAGTTAGGAGGGCAAGAATCATAATGGGCTGGATGGTAGGGCAGCAGTAGACACCAGCTACAAAGATAGGGAGAGTAAATGGAAGGGACACATGAATAGCTAAAGCATCATGGGTTGCTGGGTTAGAGGAGGAGTAAACTGTGGAGAACTGGAGGGAGGTAAGGATGTACATGGCCACACACCCTCCCCTGCTGGCTCTATCTTGCCTTAAGAAGGAGTAGCCAGGAATGGAGACTGAGTCGTAAAGGATCAGGCTCTTCAACCATATTTTAGTGATGATTAGAAAGTTTGGTTTTAGAGTGGCAACCATGGTTGTAGGAAACGTGGAGAGCAATTTGGGGACAATGCCTTGCACCTGCATATGCTAGAGGAACAGATCCCTGCACTTTGGAGAGAAGGGAGTGCTAGCAAGCGGGTGGAGGGGCAGTAACAGCTGGGGGAAGTAATGGACAGGGGTCATAGAAGCTAGAGTCCTGGAGGGCTTGAGAGTGCTGATGTTGGGCAAGACACCAGGGCCAGATGGCATTCACCCCAGGATACTAAAGGACCTAGCAGAGATCCTGGTGGGGCCCTTGTCGAGCCTATTCAATGCCTCACTGAATTCGGGATACAAATCCAAGGATTGGAGTTTGGCTCAGCAGCCCCAAAGATGAACCAGGGAACTATAGACCAGTAAGCCTCACGTCCATCGTGGGGAAGCTATCCTGAAAGAGAGGCTTGTGTCCCTGCTTGAGTACAGTGGGCTGCAGGACAGTAGACAGTATGGCTTTGTCGCAGGCAGATGCTGCCAAACCAACCTGGTAGATTACTATGACTGGGTGACTAGGCAGATGGACAAAGGCCATGCAGTGGCTATCCTGTACCAGGACTTCAGCAAGGAATTCAATTCAGTGCCACATAGGAAACTTGGAATAAAACTTGAAGGCACGTGGGCAGGACCAAAAATGGTGGGATGGGTGAAAAACTGGCAGCAGAGAAGGCAGCAGAGGATGGTGGTGGAAGGAGAACTCTCATCCCCAAAAGCAGTAAGGAGAGGGTTTCCACAGGGCTCGGTACTGTGACCGTTGTTATTTGACGTATTTATTGCAGACATTTCAATCAATCAATCAATCAATCAAAGTCTTTATTTAACCAGGCAATCAACATTGAGCAAGCTAACTGCCCAAGATAAAAGGAGGTAAATCATTGCCAGATCTTGAAGATTATTACCTCACCACACAGGTTAAGAGGGCCTTACAGTGGTCTGTCCCCACATATGCAGCCAACTGGAAAGAGATGGAAACCCTTGAGGAAGAGGAGCGGGGTCCAATGTTAGGTTCCCGAGCCATACAGTTGAGCACGGACAGAGCTCACCCCACTCCTTCACTAATGGCTGTAAGGGATACTCTGAAAGTCACCCATAGGGCATGGCAGAAATACAAACTAAAAACCTCTCTTTGGCCACTGTATAGGCTGTCGTGGGACGTTGATTTCACCCCATCCCTCCTGAACCACACCTTCAGGACTTGGGAGAAAAGAGGTTTAATTTACATCAGACAGTTTATGATAGGAAGGGAGGTGATGGACTTTAGAACCCTAAGCAGAGAATATGGATTGCGTAACACAGACCATTATAGATACCTGCAGGCGAGGGACTATATCCTCCAGTGTGGAGGAGGGGATCTGCTGGGTGAAAGGGCGGCCCCCTTTGTAGAGAGCCTCCATAAAATATTGACCTCGCAGATTTCATCGGGGCTCATTTCCACACTGTACAGAGCCCTGACGGGGCTTAGAAAGGATCCTTTGGCTGGGATCAGGGGGAGATGGTTGGAGGAGGGGCAGGCGGGTCCACGGGGAGTCAATTGGGACTCAGTGTTTAAGCTGGCCTCCAGAACTACTTGTTCTCCCTTCTGGCAGGAATTTAGTTGGAAGGTGAGGATATGTTTCTTCCACTCCCCTTTGTCCCTGAGCAGAGGACTCCCGGATAGAGATCCGAGCTGCTGGAGGTCGTGTGGAGAGACTAGGGCGAGCTACCTGCACGTCCTCTGGTCCTGTCCTCGGCTGGGGCCCTTCTGGGGAATGGTGGCTCAGGCACTTGTGGAACTGTTCGCTCTGGACTTTCCCCCGGATTGGACAAACCTCATTCTGGGGGATCCCCCCCAAAACCTGGCTGGAGCAGACACGTTGTACCTCTGGTCCCTCCTCTTGGCGGCGGCCCACAAGTCAGTCACTAGGCTGTGGTTGAGAAAAAATCCTCCCAGCCTGGGTGATTGGATTGGGGTGGTGCAGGAGGTGGCAGTTATGGAGGAGATAACTTATAAGATAAATTGTAGGCTGCCGGTTTATGTTCGGAGGTGGACAAGATGGGAGATTTGGTGGGGGAAAGGGGGGGGCTTCCCCAGCCCGGACCTCCTTAAGTCCCTGCCCAAGAACCAGCGCTGGCCAGGGTTAAAAATAAGATTAAAAATAAAATAAAATTAAATAGTAGTACCTTCCTAAAGCAACCTCAATGTGGGACAGCTACTCAGGGAAGGCCTACCTCGTCGGGTTGAGGCAAGAAGGCTTGTCCCCAATGAACCTGAACATGTCAGCCCACCATCTGAGATATATTGATGTGGGTCACTTCCTATATTCTGTGTTTCTCACTGTCTATATTTTGAAATGGACTGTACATTTGTGAAAGGATCTGATTTTGTCTGGATTGCTCATTTTTAACTGTACCCGATGAATACTAATAAACTTAAATTAAAAAAAAAAAAAACATTGAGCAAGCTCATTTTCGAGGTGGACCTGTTTTTTTTAACAAGGAACAAGGGACAATATACATGGGATGCAACACACAAGAAAATAGTAATAATACAAATAAAGTAAGATGCAATAATACAATATATACAAAGTATCAGCATGTAGCATTGACAGTAGTATATGTTTGGAACAGAAGATACAGCTAGTTTTGGGTAGGACACAATTTTTCATAAAAGTAAAGAAATATACAGATCAGGTGCACTGAACACAAATAAAACCTAATATAAAAAGATATATAGTGATATGGTATGGAGAATTTAGAGCTGGAACCAGGGTCAAAGGAATGTGGAAGGGACAGATATGGGGGTAGGAAGAGGGAAGAGTCGATTATAGATGTGATCAGTCTTTTAACAGTAGTAATTAGAGTGTGCTTGGACTTATAGGAGTCACTATTTAGGGTAGGCAAGCACAAGATTCCTTATTATGATGTAGATATAGAGATTTAAAAGCTGCTAGGCTGATGGGGTGAGTAAATTTCAAAGTTTTTTGCAGCTTGTTCCACAGTTGAGGGAGCACAAAGCTGATGGCTGCTCTGCCAATGCGAGATTTTGCGTTGTAAACATAATTGTAGACATTTCCATGGGCATCAAGAGCAGGATCAGCCTGTTTGCTGACGACACCAAGATGGGGCGATGGTGGATGACATAAGGGGGCAGGGTCTGCAGGAAGATCTGAGAAAGCTGGAGACTTGGTCAGACACTTGGCAGCTGGGGTTCAGTGCCAAAAAATGTAAGGTACTATATTTTGGAGCAATAAATCCAAGGAAAAACTACCAACTGGGAGGGGTGCAGCTGGCAGAGACTGAGGTGGAGAAGGATCTGGGGGTGGTCATCACGGGATCAGTGAACAACTCGGCACAGTGTAGGAAGGCAACAGCAATGGCCAACAAAATGGTGGGTTGCACAGCAAGGGAAATAATGTCGAGGAGGGGGAGGTGATTCTGCTGCTGTATAGTTCATTAGTTAGACCTTGTCTCGAACTGCTTTTTGACTATATTCAGGAAATACAGGGACAAATTCTACACTGCATGCAGAGAGGAAAATAACAGAACTAAACATGCCATAATACACCCCAGATCAAACTATACCAATGCTGATTAAAAATGCAAGCACAAGCACTATTACAGAATGTGGAGGCAAGAGGACTTTTCAGTACACGCTGTGGCTAATCATACTATACAAACAGCTAAGGTCGATTTGCAGGTCCTTGTATGTAAGGCACAAACAATCTAATTCATAGACAGTACCTTACAACACCAGTGATGTCACAGCACTGTGCTGTTGCTGGAGGAGTAGGAGGAAAAGTGAGCCTTGGACAGAGTGGCTGACAGAGCGACTGCCTGCTGACTGACTCCAGCAGACTCAAGGCAGACAATATTGCTGTCCTTATCACGTGGTCCTTTCACATGAGAGCTGCTTGTCAATAGTATTTTAATATAGTACTTCATGGCTCCTAATTGGCTGGTGTGTTCCTGGCAGTGATTGGTGATAGAAGCAAAAGTCTACTCTAACACTGTAGGGTCGACCCGCTGATTGGATGATTCATGGCTGGAGGGAGCTCTGTGCTATCCCTTGTTGGGCAAAGTCCTCCACAAAGCAAACACTGGGTTTGGGGGGTTGGGCACACTGACTAGGCTGGAGAGGGCTCATAAACAACAATCCATCCTCACAACCCCTCTTCTTCTTGTCCAGCGGGTGGAGATTTGGAACAAAAGGCAAAGTTCTTTAAAAGGCAGCCAGGTGGTGCTGGCCCAGTGGCGCTGAGGCGCTGGACGCCACACCTTGCGGCACGCCAGTGACCCGGGTTTGGAAACGACCTTGGGTCGTCAGGGTGACGGCACAGGGGGCAGCTCTCCTCTCCTGGGGTGGCTGTCGCCCTCCCCGTAGTTCCACTGCCACTAGGTGGAGGTCAAGTGGCAGCGCAGGTGCAGGGAGCCACAAGTCGGGAGGGTGCCTCAGAATGTGGCGCGTGTGTGCCTTCACACTAGCGCGTGTGCATCGAAGAAGGGGGGGGGAGCAAAAACGAGGTAAAAAAAACAGCTGCAAGGCGGGTCTGGCACGGGAACTTACAGGGTAGAGGCATCCATGCCATACCTCCTGCCATGCCGGTGACCCGTGTTTGTGATGCAAACAGATCATCGGGGGTTGGCTGGGGAGGAGAGGACTGAATGTCCGAAGGACTGCTCTCCTTACCCAGGGTGGGTGGTGCACCACTCCCACTAAACGACTGCCACCAGGTGGAGGCCTGGTGGCAGTGCAGGTCAGGAACTGACCAAGAAGGGCACGAGGGTGCTGCAGGGTGCCAGCTGAGCTGTTACTAAGTGCATACTGTAACAGCTGATTGTACAACTCAGTTCATGCCAGGCCAGGATGGATAGTGAAGGACTGTGCTGGTCACCGGCTCTGGGTCGGGATGGGGGAAGCAGGGTGCTGGGGTACTACATGCCAGGATGTGGGGTCCATTACACACCAGGGAACAGCATTATGTAATTGTACAGAGGACTGGGATGGGTCGGAGATACAGTTGACACAAGTGAAAGTGTCTGTGTATCAGGCAGGTGATTGGGTGGGTGGATGGATCACTGGACATCTGGTAATATTACTGAAACAGTAGCCATGGTTGCAGGTGGAGAGCAGGACCGCTAAACAACAGGGAATATTACTGAAACAGCGGACATGGGTGCAGGAGGAGGGAAGGTTCTACTAGATCACCAGGGAATAGTATTGAAACAGCAGGTATAGGCATGAATGCAGGTTGTGGGTGGGACCAACGGACACGAGGAATTTTTTTTTTTTTTTTGTAAAATGTTTTTATTAAAGTTTTACCACTTATATACTGACAACAAGACAAACAACGTAAAAGATGCAATTCATTACAACTATATACAGATGGGCCCGCATAAATTGCAAAAAATATTGAATCAGATCTCCAGTAAATAGAGGTTGATCTTTTTTGTAACATGCTAGGAATAAACACTTAAATATCTTTAGAAGCACTTTTACAATAGCTCTATAGTTATACAGCTTTTAATATATTGTTCTATTCTTTCTAGCACTATGAAACATTGAAGTTCATTAGGGATCAGAAGTACAAGATATTTCTCTCTTCGGTGTCTCATCCTAGCTAGTACTTTATAATCCTCTGACTCCTACAGTCCATCTCTTAAGAGTTTTTATTTATTTTATTTATTTTTTGTTGACCAGGAAAGGAGGACTAGACAATTCTGCCTATTTTCAGCCTCATCCCAGGGTAGGGGGGATACAGATGGTTGCCACCTGACTTTGAACCAGACTAAGCTGTTGGTGGTATTTTTAGTGAATTGGAGAAATTTGGCCTGGGCACTGGGGAAATTCCCCTACTCTGTGTGGGGGCGCTGTTGGACCATGGATTAATTCATGGGACCCAGTCATTCTGCTGGTGTACCTGCAGGAGAGCAGAGCTCCACTCCAGCAGGTCCGGCTTTGAAGTCTGAAGTACTGAGGACGTCTGACCGCTTTGTTGATATGCTTGTGGATCTGCTGTACCAGATGAATCTTTACCTGCTCAGTTTGCCTCTGCATCGTCAGATTTTTTGCCTGTGGATGAACTTTGGTTGAAGTCCCTCCTTGCTGCACATCGGGACCAGGTACTTGCTGTTGTTGATGCCGTTAGCCCTTTTGAGTCGGCCTCTCCTGGGACACAGACTCTGTTACCAGAACTAGGGGCTGTGGAGGCTCTTCCCGCTTTCATTACGGATGCGGTACCTTCGGGCTCTTTGGAGGTGCAGAGTCGGCAACAATCTTCTGTAGCACCGGTCCTACCAGTGTTGCACCATGCTCCATTGGAATTTTCGATTCCTACAAATCTGGATTTAGCAGTGTCTTCTCCGCCTTTGAACTCGGCGGCGACTTTGCCTGGTGAACTTGCGAGTACTATGCATCCTAGACCGTGTGTTTCACCTCCTAATGTGCAGACTGTCTCGCCTGTTTTGCCTCCTCCCGCTCTGTTGCCTTGTTCTAGCCCACTACCTGTCTCTTTATAGGCGTCCCTGTGGAATGCGGGTTGGAAACCAGGCGGTTCGGGGCATTGGATACCTGACCCTGCCCATAGCTCCGACACTGGCTGTGGAGGGCAACAGCCCCCTTAATAGACATGCCTCCACCTTGCCTGGTAGCCTGAATTGATTTATGCGTGTGAGGATATGTTCATCATCCTGCATTGGATACTATTCTGCAGGCTAAAGTGCCTTCTTTGCCTCCCTCCTCTTCGGGTGATGAAGGCCCTAGCTCTAGGGGACCAGCGTGGGGTAATAGAATGGACATGGATGTCCCGCTCCCTGACCCTCCTCTGGGCCCTTCTCCTGACCCTGGGGACAAGGCTAAATCTACTTGGGAAGAATTTCGTAGAAGGGATATGTTTCGGAACTCCCCCCCTCCTCTTCAACGACAGAATGCGGTCCGCCTTCAGTATATTGGGGGTCTTGATGTAGCTCCAGACCGTCTCTATGTGGGAAAGTCACTTTTGAAAGGATCTTTGGGTTTTTTTACAAACCAGATATTTGCATTGATTCATGTATCAGGTTCTTCCTTATATGACGTTAGTTTTCAAAGCCCTAGAGGATTACATTGATTCTGGACAAAGTATGATACTCTTAAATACACTGAGTTGTGGCTACCATTTCGGGCTATCCCACTTACTAAACCTTCTATTAAAACTGCCACCATTTTGTTTAGAAATGAGAATGTAGCAGCTAGTGATATTACGCATTAGTTAGCTAAACGCTGTGATGTCTTGGGGTTGCCACAGCCTATATTTGACTCTGAACACTTGTGGACCGGTGGTTGGCGTTATAGGGTGTGACTTAGAAATACGAATGTGGGTCCCATACACTTACCTAATAGTTTGTTTTTAGGTAGGGAGCGGGGGCATTGCTCCTATGTGGGTCAGCCTCGTACCTGTTTTAAATGTGGCTCCTCTTCCCATCTCAGTGCAGCCTGTGATAGACTACGATGTTCCCTTTGTTTATCTTTCGGCCAAGCTAGTGCAGATTGTAATTCTGAACTAAAGTGTAACCTGTGTGAAGAACTAGGTCATGGTTTTAGATCCTGTCCTTGGGCTTCCCATAACAGGGAAGATAGCCCAGATCAGGATGTGATCCTTCTTAATGCCCAGAAAAAGGATATTGCTACGGCGAAGTCCCTTTCTTTGCATGTTAAGGTAGTCACTGGTCCCCCTTTCTGCCCTGATATTGCGGGTGCCTGCTCCCCAGTCAGTGGTTTCAATATCTGAACCTTCCTCTGAGCCTCCTTTACAGGAAGTTCCACGACCGGTTCTACAGGACCCTTCCTCTACGCCCACATCCCCCTCTTTCTGTTGTTTCTCCGGTTCCTGTTGAACCTGTGCCTGTCCCTGACAAACCTCTGGATATTATTATTATGCCCCCTCCTGAGCCTAGTGTTCAGACAAAGAAATGGGCTCAAAAACAGACTACAGGTAGGGCCAAATTGGCTAAAGCGTCTTCTCCTGGTGGCTCTGTTCCCTTAAGTAATAAATTTGAGGTCCTGCCCCATCACACTCAGTCTTCCGATGTGGAAGCTGATTCCGACACCTCATCACAACCTATGGTATCCTCTGATTCTGAGAATGAGAAATCAAAGGAGTTGCCTATGGATACTCGACCCTCACAGTCAGGGGTGAGACCCCAGAGAAGTACTAGAAAAGGAAGGGTTACTTGATGTTGACTTATTTTTATTTTGACCCTTTATCGATTCTCTTTCATGGCCATGGCATTTCATCTCACTATAGCCACCCTCAATGTGAACAGTATGAAAAATGCTCGTAGGTGCCTGATTACTTTTCAACTTTTGAGTGATTTGGCGTGTGATATTTGCCTTATTCAGGATACCCGTCTCAATACCCTTCCTTTATTAATATGGCCAAAAAGCTTTGGCGATGGGGTCCTTCTTTTTTTTCTTTAGGATTAGACACATGTAGTGGTGTTGGGGTGTTGTTTAGGGGTGATGGCTTTCATGTTACCAAGTTGGTTGAACTGCTTATGGGACGGGCCTTAATATTGGATTTTACTTATTTACATTACACTTGGAGATTAATTGTGATTTATGCACCAGTTACGAAGAAAGGTCAAGTGGATCTCTTTCGTGAGGTGCAGCCTTTTTTGTTCACGTCATGCTTTCTCATATGGGGTGGCGACTTTAATTGTGTAATGCATAAATCAGATCGGGGGGCCTGGATTGATAAGGATTTCTGTGATACACATTGTCTCAATCATATTATTGTCCAGGGTCATTTACAGGATGTTTATAGGGTTTGTCGTCCTACTGGTGGACGTACTTTTTTTAAGGGCTCCTTATCCACTAGGATTGATTTTCTTTTTGTCTCTGCAGCTTTGAGGGTGATTAAAGCTCAAACCATTCCAGTGGAGATTTCAGACCATAATGTGGTAACTGCCACGTTAGGGGTAGGCCCTCATGCTAAACTGGGGCAGGGATATTGGAAACTTAATTCTTTACTGCTACTTGATGACAGGTTTTTGGCCCAAGTTCATGATTTGTTGAAAGCTTGTGTGTCACTAGCTGGACTTTCTGAAGATTTGTTAGATTGGTGGCTACTCACTAAATCTGAAATCTCTACTTTGGCTAGGAGGACGTTTAAATATGCTGCAGTGACTAAATATAAGAGATATTTGTCTTTACGTATGCAGTTGGAAACATTATATTCAGCTATACACTCACAAGGCTTATCTTTGACAGCACAGGTACAGAATGTAAAAAAAGAAATGGCCGCACTACAGTATACTAGAGCTACTTCCCTGTTACATGAACATAGGGTTTGTTCTACTACAAATCAGCTTTGGGGATGTTCTGGATTGTAGTCACAGGCGTTCTGCAGATCGCCTTCTGACTGAAGTTGTGGATACTGCTGGTACTAGTTACACTGCATTTCCAGATATCTTGCGAGCAGTCTCCTCGCATTTTTCAGACTTATATGCTGCATCTCCAGTGGATAGTGCTGGTGTAGACCAGTTCCTTTCCTCTCTCCATATTGCCCCTTGTTCTGATATACTATTACGGGCTTTAGTTGGTCTGATTAGTGTTGATGAGGTTAAAAGGGAAATTTCCCGTTTATGGACTAACACGGTGCCTGGTATTGATGGCTTGCCTGCAGAATTTTATAAAACCTGTAGTCCTTTGGTTTGTGATGTGCTCACAGTAGAGTTTAATTGGGTTTTGCAACATCACACTCTCGAGTTCCATTTTTGTACTTCAGTTCAGATGTTGTTATATAAGAAAGGTGATAGAACTTTACTTTCCAATTGGAGGCCTTTAAGTCTCCTTAATACGGATTTTAAAATTTTAATGAAAATATTGAATGCTAGATTGTTTTCCATAACTCCACACTTGATTTCCCTACACCAATCCTGTTCAGTACCGGGCAGATCTATCTATAATAATCTCCTTTTGCTTCGGGAACTAATAGAGCTTGGTAAAGTTGATGTTATAAAGGGTTTTCTTATGCCCATGGATCAACAAAGGGCCTTTGATCAGGTCCCGCATAGTTATCTGTTTCAGGTTTTATGAACCTATAGAGTTCCTGATCGCTTTATAACCTGGATTGCTTTGCTTTATAGTCATGCTTATGCTATGCCCTTGGTAAATGGTTATTTGGGTTCCTATATCCCTATTCGTCGGGGGTGAGACAAGACTGCCCTCTAAGTCCATTGCTTTATGTTTTTAGTTTGGATCCGCTTTTACGTACAATTGCCCAAGATGTGCGGATTCTTGGTCTTGCTTCCCCTCATAGTACCCTTGAGGCCAAAATGTCGGCTTATGCTGATGATGTCTGTGTCTTTGTTGCTGATTTGATCTCTGGAGATAAGGTGTTACGTCATTTTTCTAATTTTTCGGATGTTGCAGGTTCCTCCCTTAATAAATCTAAGAGTTTTTTTATCCTCTGCATACTGCCATTCCTGAGGTTATGGAGCTGCAAGGTGTTCCTGTTGTACTGGGCCCGGTCTGAATTTTAGGTATTGATTTTGGTAAAGGTGATAATGCGTTACTTAATTGGTCAGCTAAAACTGAGGCAGTTCAGTCCAGAATCAGATTATGGAAGTCTTGGCAACAAACTAAACCAAAAAAGGTTATCATTACTAAATCTTTACTTCTCCCTCAATTTTTATATCTTAGTGCGGTATACCCCATTCCTTCTAGTTTGGAAGCCACTTTATTGGGTCTTTTTTTTTCAAATTATTTGGGGGAGTTGCCTAAATCCCATTAAAAGAGATATGTTGTAGCTTTCTATTGCACAGGGTGGTTTGAATTTGTGAATCCGATTACTTTTTACTATAGTATTTTTTTCCATTGGAATTTACTTGACTTTAGTCGTCCACACTCTGTGTTATGGGTGATTTATGCGTATGGTTGGTTACCTAAATTGTCCACAGAGTGGACAGGTTTGAGCCAGAAAAATTTACACACTTCTAGTTACCCGATTTATGTCAGACCTGTGATATTGAAACTTAATAGATGGAAGTTACTTCCGGCCCATGTGTATTGCAAATCGCGTAAATATATTTATGATGTCCTACAATCTAAAGCACATTCCATAGTCCCTGTTTTTAAGGATGTACGGATGGTCATGTTGATAACCTCCTTAAAAGTTTGGTAGATAAGCGGATTCCACCTAGATTATGGGATGTTTTGTGGCTTAGTTGTCTAAGTGACTCAGTGTTAGGGAATTTAAAGCATAAATAGTTACTGAATGTACTTGTCCGAGGGATACTTGCATTAATCAGGAGGAAACAATGTCCCATTTTTTTGTTTCCTGCCCCTTTGTGCAAGAATTCTGGATGACTCTTTCTGCCCATTGGAGCCAGCCTTTCTGGCGGGCTGTTACATATCTGGAAGTTGTGGGAGGTTTTTTGCTACATTCTACTTTGTTGGATGCAGGTGTAGTACGGCTGCTGTTCGCTATGTTCAAGTTTCATTTATGGCATGCCAGATGTCACCTTACTCTACAACAGTTATACCACTCACCACTTGAAGTTCTTCAATATGTTGAACATGATTTGTTGTTACAATGTGATTCTGAATGCAAATGTTTGTCCAAAAATGTATGGCTTATGAGATAGAAAGAGGTTCCTTTTTTGAAGGACAAAATAGGTTGAATCATTATGCTGTCAGAGAATTAAGTATTGCTGATATTCTCTTTATGTTGTTTTTTCTTATTTTACATGAATTTTATTACTGTTTTTCTGATTTATTGTTCTGTTTATTAATAAAAACCTTCCCCTGCTCTTTTCGAGAAGTGCCATGTGATCTTTAACAGCCACCTGAACTACCACCAGAACAGGCAGATGGGACCTCGGTTTAACTTCTCATCTGAAAGACGGCACCTCAAGAGTGCAACGCCACAGTGTCAGTACTGAGATTTAACCCAAGTCCCTGGTGTGGGGATAGAACCTACAGCCTTCTGATCTTCTGGCCTCAGAGATGTCACGAGGGAGGGGGGCAACCTGTGGGGGATGGCTGGTGGGGTGGGTGCGGGGAAAGCCCGCCAAAAATATGAATCCCCTCCGAGGGAGGGGGCTGGTGCCACCTGCCAGCTCTGAGAGGAGTAAATGGTAATAAAAGAAAATCTCTCCCTGTTCACCACCTGCTGTTCTCTTCTCAAAGCCCTTAAATTTCTGTTGCACTTCAAGCAGCTTTTTGTGTTTTTCTCTTTTGTATTTGGTCACATAGCTACTGACCACCCCGAATACTTTCCATAGTGTAGTGGCCCCCCATCACCCCCACCCCGGTAGCAGGGCGCCCCTCCCCACAACCCCCGTGCTTGCAGCTGGCACAGCCCTCTGCTCACCACCATGATCAGCCGCCAACTGAACAGACTGGGAACCTCACTGTTCAGAATACATGCTCATTAGTTAAGTACGTGTTCTGAACAGTACCATTCATAGACTGTTCAGTCGGTGACTAACCATGGTGGTGAGCGGAGGGCAGTGCCAGTCACCAGCATGGGTGGAGTGGGGGGTGCGGGAAGGGGGTTCTGCCTACTGGGGTGGAGGGCCACTAAACTATGGACAGTATCTGGGGTACAATCCTACCTGAAGATGCTGTCACATTTGACCCAACCTCAAATCTATGTACAGTTCTCCAGCTGAGAGACAAACGAAATCAACTGTGCTCCCCTAACGCTTAATTAGCTCTAATCCGGTCTCATCATAGGTTTTGAGAATGGGAAGAGAGAGCCATCAAGACACTCTCTCATTGGCTCTGGAAAATGCAGGTGAAGAGACACATCCCTGGGCTCCGTAACTCTGTCGGTCTCCTGCACGCCAAAGATCTTAACCAGGTAAGAAGGGATTACTATCTCAAATTTTACTCCTCCCCATTGCCAACTACCCCAAACTGAATCTGGGATTCGTGCCACTACCAAAGGTCCACACTAGAACTCACAGAGAGACTTGAATCCTCTCACTTTAGATGAGGTCAGAGCAGCTGAACAAAGGCAATGAACAAAAACAAATCACCAGGGGGTAATAGACTCCCCATACACCTCAACCAGGAGATGATAGCAGAAACTGCCCCACTGCTGCTGAAGGCATTCTAAGTTAGTCTTACACGGGGCAACCTTCCTCAATTGATGTCAGATGTTTTAATTACAGTGCTGCCAAAAAAAGGAAGGACCACGTTCCACCAGGTAGCTACTGCCCATCTTGCTCCTCAATGGGGACACTAAAGTCCTAGTGAAAATACTTGTGGGCAGGCGTGACCCCATCCTTCAATACTTAGTACATCCCTCCCAAGCAGGATTCGTAAAGGGGAGAATGGACTCGAATAACGTTAGATCAATCCTGGACCTGCAGTACCTGGCTGCCTCCCTCTGTACACCAGCTGCTGCCCTAACAACTTCAAGAAGACATTCAATTCCATGGAGTGAGTTTGCCTCTTTAAGAACATGTGGAATGTGTGCTTTGGCCCCCATTTTCTACATGCAGTGGGCACCCTATACCAACAGCTGCGCACCCAAGTACTGACCAACAGTACCCTGTCTCACTCTTTTTCCCTCCACAAAAGCACTTGGCATGGCTGCCCTCTCTTGCCCTTGCTAGTCCTACTGGCCATAGAGCTGTTGGTCATGGCTCTGCAGGTGTACACACAACTAACAGGACTCAAGGTTGGGGGAACATACAGCCTTGGTGTATGCGGCTGACACTGTCCTGGCTGATGTCATGACTGATATCTCCCCCTTACAGAAACTGCTCACTGAGTTCTGTGATATCTCTGGCCTTCATATTAGCCACTCTAAATCAAATGTTTTCCCACTTAACCTGCTCTGTAGCCACCAGTCTCCTGTGGGTGCTCCCTGACATTGGTGTGAGTCAGGAATCACACACCTGGGAATGAAGCTCTTCACCTAAAATTCAAAAACTGAGCAAAGTAAACTTCACCCCATTAATTGACTCTCTGACACAGGATCTGAGCAGCTGGAAACTCCTCCACATGTCCTTAACTGGGAAGACTGCGGCCATTAAGTGGTGCTCACCCCCAAGGTTCTCCACTATCCTCTCCCATCTCCCCATCAAGCTTCTGAACATTTGGTTCTCCATGCAATACCTCGCTAGGATCCTTCCTATGGGAAGGCCACCCACCCAGATTCAACACGGCAAAACATCAACAGCATTGGTCTAGAAGGGGTGGGGACTCCCCAGTTTTGCATATTATCATGCCGCCTTTGTCCTAGCACAAACAGTTAAATGTTCCTCTCTACTTCACCTCCATCTGCTCCTCTGTGGATGGCCATGGAAGGGCAGATGCACAATGCTCCCTCCTCCGGGTGGTCCTGTATGATAAAACCAAGCTACTGAGGACACATCCCAGTATCTCAGTATATTACTCATATTGGATAAAAGTGTCCAAGTACCAACAGTTACTCGACCCTCCCTTTCAATACACCCCACTGGGGTCCTGCATCCCAGAAAGGGGGGGAGCAAAAAGCAAGCATTTATTATGTCTGTGACATTTGCCCTCCAAACCAAACATTACTACCTCCTTTGGAGATCTGGTGGCCCAGTACTCGATCACAAAGAGGGACTTCTGGCTCTTCTTACAACTGAGGGTGCTTCTGTCTTCTCCTCAGAGGTCCAGGTGTTTAGGGCTTCTCAGAGGTGCAGCATGAGTTATCTACAAATCTTTCAGAGATTCCCCACTCACCCCATAATCAAGATTCAGCTGCAGTGGCATGAGGAGCTAGGAGTGGTGTTTACAAACCACCAATGGAAGACTACTTAGCAACACGCTCACGCTGCCTGTAGGGTCACCAAAGCCCAGCTTATACAGCTGAAAATTCACCACAGGTGATGCAGGATACCACAGGCCCTGAAACCCAGGGGATTTCTTACCTCAGACACCTGCTGCAGCTGTGACGCTCACCTGGTGTCCCTCTCTCCACATTCTAAGGGCATGCCCGGCAATCTCCAACTTTTGGGAAAGGGGTTCTTAACTTTTGTAACACGGTCTGCCTGAAATATTTTTTGACTCTCAACTGATACTACTGGGTATTCCTCACACTTCATCCCCAAGAACCACCCCCCTTCTAAATGAGCCATGGTTACCAGTATCACTGCCAAAAGACTTCAGAGATGGGGACAGAAGGAGGTGCCATTCCCAAACGAATGGCTGCCGGCAGTGGGCCACCTGGCAACAACGGAATGCCTGTCTCATTTCTCCCTGGGTAAATCTTACTCTTATGACAGAGTACGGGCACCTTTAATATTTCAGAGTCCACCAAATCGGGGTGAGACAAATTGGGTTTGGCTATTAAATTTTGAAAGTCACGGCCCAAATGACTACCAGCCCACAATCAATTTTTGAGCCCTTGAAAAGGACAGCCACTACAAATATTGTTACAAATACTAGCTTGAAACTGATTTGTCCCATGCATAGTCCAGGGAGGAGTATCCCCATCCATTCTTAAGTGTTAATGTTACCTGCTTTATCTTGGGGATGCTAACAGCCTGACCAGGGCTCCCTAATGAGAACCACTAACAGGTAAAGTGAGAAGTGCTGTACTGCACTGCAGTGATACTCTATGTGATTTACTGTAGATTGTTCAGGCTCACAAGTGGAAGCAGATATGAACTGCTGACTGCTCTTAACTGATCCTGTGCAATGCACCATTTTATGTTATAGTGCTAATTACGAACTTTCAGAAGTCCCTTTATGTACTGAAATATTGGATACTTGCGTGTACATGCTGCTGCTATTGCCTGCACTGAAATATTGCAATAAAAAATTTAACTTTAAAAAAAAAAAAAAAGGAAGCAGCAGCTCCCAGACCAGTCCAGAGAAATATTTGCATGCCCTGCCACCCACGAAATGTATTAATCGAGCGTGGAACGAATACTGTAGCTGGTACCAATCCCACACTGGTAGCTGTGCGGATTTCATTCCGGATCCAAGCAAGAACCATATGCGCTTGCGCAAATGATTGCCGCGCATGCACCTTGCACGGTAGTCAGGAGCCGATTCGGCATCACAAACCGGACTGGCATGACTCCAGAACAAGCTGAAAAGTGGTAGGGCCAAGGATGTGAGGTGTAATTTTTTCCTGTGGTAATAATGCAAAAAGTGATAGGGCCACTTATAAAAGTGGTAGGACTGTGGCCATACATCTCAACTGCCCCTAATTTTCAGGGATGTCCCTGATTTCACCTCAAAAAACTGGCTTCTGTCCCTGCACAGTAGAGATTTAAAGCATAAGATTATGACACTCATTAGTGTAACATCATATTTCCCCTTATGAAAATGCTGTTATATTAAGCTACACGACGCAGCAAACTTCTTGAGCATATATTCACATTTGTTAAGATTTGTCCCTGATTTTTGTCATCTTTCACTGATTTTTCTTAGCCCTGTCTCTGCTTACCAAGACAGAAGGTTGAGAGGTATGGCCGTCGCCCCCCTTTCAGCACCTATGACCACCGCACACCCGTATATGTCAATGAGCCCACTTCCGGGTTTTGACATCCACAATATGACGGAGTGCTTTACGTACTCGCGCTCGGCAGCCCTCATGGGCGCTGGGCGTTGCTATTGTAGTATTTTCTTTCAGTTCTGCTGTGCTGCCCAATTGGTCGCCGACAGCCAAGCCCGCCTGCTGACTGACAGCCAGCAGCACAAATACCCCGTCACGTGACGCAAAACATCAGTACTCTCCCAGTGGTTTCAGCGAGGGCTGGCAAAATACTTTGCAGCAGGTGGCACTATGGCTGATGGACATAGCCACGGTGGTGGACGCTGCGAATGCGAGGCGGAAAAAGAGAGTCCGGAGCGCGGATTCGAGTTTGGCCTCTACCAGAAGATTAATTTGGACCGGCTGGAGTGCCTGAACGAGAGCTGCGAGGGGGCCGGCCGGCTGGTGTTCAAACCGTGGGAGCAGCGTGGGGATAAGAGCAAGGTAGTTCCACCAGATGGTGAGGAGAGGGCGATAGTGGAGTGTATCGGACCAGCGCTACGCTAGTAGCGTAAAACTTCCGTGAATACAGCGCTTACTGTTGCTGTTGTGTCAGTTTGAGTTGGGGAAGCCCCCGTTTTGTTTTTTTCATGGGGGGGGTGTTGGGACTGAAGCCCACCAACTCCGATAAACTACTAAAAATAACCCGACTGATTTATAAGACAGTAGCAGCATACCTCTCAACCTCCCTCATCACAAATCAGGGACAAGGCTTAAAATGATCAGGGACAAACAGCCAAAATCAGGGACACATCTGAAAAAACAGTAATATTAGTTCCAGAAGCTGTGTACAACATGCTTCTTATTGTGAATAGCATTTTCTGAATGAGAACTAGACTGTAACACCAATGGCTGGCATTATTTTGTGATTCAAATCCCTACTCTTCAGTGACAGAAATGCCAAATTTAGGAGGGACGGAAGAAATTTCTGAGGCAAAATCAGGGACATCCCTGAAAATCAGGGACAGTTGAGAGGTATGAGTAGCAGTAACTTTCTCCCACGCTAATAGCGTAGGTCCGTTGGAGATAGTGGAGTGTGTCGGACCAGTCGTGGTGCAGGGCTTAATGCGTAACTGACAATGCGCAATCATTGGGGGGGTGGTATGTCTACGATTGAGCAGCGATAGTCCGAATGGGGGGGGGGCACAGGGTCACAGCCCCCTGATGAATGATAAAAGAAATTGCTCTATCTACAATCTATCAGAGATAGTACGATACACTACACTATCTCCTAGTTTTTCTTTTTCACTTTTTCATATTAGTTTTTTTATTTCCCTATTAATGGTAGTTGTGTGATGTGAAGGAGAAGGGAGTTTGTGGGGGAAGGGGCACAGATCCCCAATAGCTGGGTAAATTGCCTGCCACCCGTGTCTCGTCACCCTTACTTCACTTGCCCGAGTAGGGTTACGTTCATACCGGTCAACCTTTTTGTCACCGAAATGAGGGACATGGACATTTTTGGACACTCAAAATGAGGGACACAGACCCTCAGAATGAGGGATGCATCCTAAAACATGGAGCTACAAGCTCAGAACACTGAAAACCATAGTATTTACTTGTACAAAGTTTATTTTGGATTTAGTACTTTAGAATATTAAGAGTTTCTGCTTTAAAGTCTGAATTTACAGCACATTCACTGTGTGGGCAGCACCTTTTCCCATGAGGGACAAAGCAATTTTAAGGGGCAAAATGAGGGATGTCCCTCGTAATGAGGGACACTTGAGAGGTATGGTTACGTTACACTTACGTTTATAGCGGTGTGCGATTCCTGTAGCTTTTGCGCCATGCAACATCGGGTGGTCCAACTCTCTCTGTCGCCGGTCCGTTGACGGTCAGATACTCTCCACTATTTCCGAGGAGACACACGAGGAAAGTTTATCGTGCAGCACAGTTATGGTTGATTCCATTATTTAAGAAATGCGGCTTGTATGCGGATTCCCTTACCTTTCTTCTCCTGTCTGATGTGCTTAATTTTTAAGACACTGCAGAACTCATCAGCAGTTCATTCTGCGCATACCCCGTGCACAGAAATGCAAACTATTAAGTACGCCCACGAATGCAAAGCGTCATGGGAAGTATATGCAAGTCACCATATAGGAACTGATTTGCCCACTTAAAGCAAACTTGAATGATGCCAGAATGCCTTTTGAACTATCTGAATAAGTTGACTATTGGGCACAGCTGATGTGTGTGCAAAGAGGCAGCCTGGGACCATGCTGAGAGCTGAACGAGGTTGAGTTCTGTGTTGACCCTGTACTGCTTAGCCAATGTAGTTCATACCTGGGCAGGAAAAATGTCACACTGAAAGTAAAGGCTAGCATGTAGCAGTGACGAGGCCAGCCCCAAAAGGCATGAATACAACATACATCACGGCAAGTCATTGCACAGAACCACTATACCTCTTATCCTGTGTTCAGTGGTCCATTGTGCAGGAATGCTAGGAGTGGCCCGTTGCAGTTCAGAGCAGCAGGAAAAATAGGTTTTAAATTTTTTTTTTTTTTTTTTAAACTTTATTTTAATTGACACAGTGAGGGTAAATCAATTTACAGTATACTTCTGGGTGCGTTCAGTACTTTGCTGTACATTGCCAGTAAATTTTATCACATAGTGCTAGATTATAAATTACTAGCCTCAAAGAAAAAAAATCCTATTGTTCAACATAAGCGTAGCTAGGAGGAGGGTCTCATAAGTACAGTTGTATTGTGGTGTGTGTGCCCCCCCCCCAAGCCGGGCATCTGCTTATGTTTCTGACAAATTCTGCTGCAGCAGCCCTAGCGGAGGTGTCGCCGTAGAACGGGCCGGCTGGACCAATCTGTCACAGCCTTCATAAGTGAAGGCAAGGGCTTGCTAATCAAGTCTAATCTTTCTAACCTGAATCAGGGGATCAGATCTGGGCGAGACAAAGCAATGTGTAGGAACCAGGTGGTCCACCTGTTGTCAACACTGGTACTGTGTTTTGCAAGTTGGCTGTCAGGCTTTTCATTTTGTATATGTTACAAACTGTGTTTTCCCAATTGGAAATGCTAGGGATGTTCGACTTGAGCCACAGCTAGCCGTCCCAAGCAGTATATTAAGATAAATCGTGTGGGTGCCTTGAATTTGTTTAGGATAATGTAGCAATAAAGCTGTCTCGGGTCAGGGTGCCCAGGCCAAGAAACAACTCCCACAATTGATTACCTACCCTTTCTCAAAAGGGGGCCAGAACTCGGCAGAACCATAGGGCATGCGAGTGCATAGCCACTTCACACCCACAGCCCCGCCAACAGGACGAATCCCCTCTGGTATTTAGTGGCAATCTAAGGGGTACAAAAGTACCTGGCTGCTATTTTTCAAGAGAACTCTCTCCACGTGTACAAATTAGTAGTTTTTTGTGTTACCGTCTCTAAATATGTAACCAATCATCCGGGCTGAGTTCGATCAGCATTTCAGTTTCCCAGTTAGATTGGGTGATTTACATGTCTTTAGTGGGGGTATTTTGCATCGCCTTATAAAATTTTGATATCTGGTGCTGTTGCACAGGGCGCTTAGTAGTTGAGATACGAAAAGGCCGAATGGGGATCGGCTGATCCAAAAGGTCCATTCCCCATCCCTAGTTCCTTGTTTTAAAAAAAAAAAAATGCAGCTCTGCAAGTAGTGAAAAAAGTCACATTGTGGCAACGAGAACTCCGTCTGTAATTTTGTGAAGGTTTTAAAAAACACCTCGCTCATAAAACTGGCATGTGTGTACCAGCCCTTTTTGCTGCCATTTCCTGAAAGTTGCATTGGTAAGTACTGGTGTAAATGTAGGATTTCTGGCAGGGATTCCCGTCCAGTTTGCTAGGCAATTTTCCTTAAGAGCGAGAAATTTTGCCCAACAACAAAGGATGGCTTTGATGAGTATAGAGCCCCTTGCCGATGGGGTAAATGTCTCGTGCTGAAATGTCAGGGTGTGATTCAAAGATGTTTCAAACATGACTCTTTCTAATGTTAACCAAATTGGAATCTGTCCTGGAGGGAGTAACTATTTTGACATATGCATTAGGGTAGCAGCTATGAGGTATTTGGAAATATTCGGTAGGTCCAACCCTCCCTTTTCTTTAGGGAGTTGTAGCCTATGTGTGGCAATGCGGGGTTTGCTCCCCTGCCACAGGAACATCTCAATAGCCCTGTCCCATCTTCTTAACTGAGGGGGAGGAAGTGGAATATTTTGTATTAAATATAATCGTTTAGGGAGAATAATCATTTGAATAGATTGCACTCTTGTTAGTATCAAGATCGGTAGTGGTGTCCATCTTTTGAGGTTGGTTTGTACCTGAAGGAACAATGGGTCATAGTTTAAATTGAGTAAACAGGAGAGGGATGCCGGGATTTTAACTCCTAAATATGTTATATGAGGACTAAGTAATAGCTTTTAAAATAAAGAAAAGACTTAACTTATAAATCATTCACTAGATATTACTACAGCCTCTGATGGGTGTCTCTTATTGTATAGTGAGAGACTCCTCTTATGAGGTTTGGACAGCCAGAACCACTCGGCTTTCGTTTTGCCATCCTCTCGCCTAAACCTCACACTGGGGGCCCGATATTCAAAGCATTGCACCTGGCACAACGCCGTAGTGCTGGAATAGCGCTGGATTTGTGCCAGGCTGCAGTATTTAAAAGCCCAAATAGCACCAACGCTAAAAGATAAGTGTATGCAGGGGTGGGGGTTAGGGGGAGTGGCCAGGAATGCCGGCTGCGCGGAATATTAAAACGTACAGCACCACGCTACAGGCATTAGTGCGATCTGTAGTGCAACGCTAAATACCACCGACAAAATGCTGGCGGTAATGCGGTGGTGCCCCCCATCACAATCCCCGACCCTCATAGCGGCGTGAATATACCAATTTCCCTGGTAGTCTAGTAGTTCCCCCACCCCATCACGATCCCCGATGCCCTTAGCAGCGTAAATATACTGATTTCCCTGGTAGTCTAGTGGTTCCACCCCCATCACGAACCTGACCCCGTAGCGGCGTAAAGAGAACGTTTTCTCTGGTAGTCTAGTGGTCCCCCCATCACGATCCCCTACCCTCATAACGGCATAAATATATTGATTTCACCGGTAGTCTAGTGGCCCCCCCCATCACAATCCCTGACCCCGTAGCGGTGTAAAGCAAACGTTTTCCCTGGTGGTCTGCTGGTTCCCCCAGCCCCCCATCACGATCCCGGACCCCTAATCACAGTCTTCCCTGGTGGTCCAGTGGCCCCCCACCCGGCAGTGTCGATTCCCGCTCCTGCTGAAAACATCTGACGAACAGAGCTGGTGACTGGCCCAGCCCTCCTCTCACCACCATGGCCGACTGTGGTATGCCTGAGCGCTGCTCATTTCAGTAGCACTCAGGCATACCGCGATCAGGGCTGGCCATGGTGGTGAGAGGAGGAACGAACGTCGCCTGCTCTGTTAGACCCAATGTTTTGGCGGGAGTGGAATTGATACTGCGGTTAAAATACTGGCCCCAATTAGGGAAGACTGTGATTAGGGGTCTGGAGCGAGATGTCTAGGTGGTTCCACCACCAGGAAAACGCTTCTGACGCCGCCATGGGGGTCGGGGATCGTGCTGGGGGGGGGGGCATAACTCTCAACCTCTCAGTGTAACATATCATAACACTGGCCTTCACGGAGCATAGCAAAGGGCCAGAATGTGTAGCACTTCCACATTTTAAACAATAGTATGTCTGCAGATAGTGGGCCCCATATAGGTAGTGATGAGTGATGTTTCTATTAACGTAGTTCAAGGATTTATTAGTTTGTGTGTCCAGACAAAGCTCTAACATTATGAGGACTTTCAGTAAACCTGTGCAGTGCAAGGGTACTTTGAGTGCGGAACTCGTAGTGCTATGCAGAATTCATAGCAGTTGAGAGGTATGGGTGGGGATACCGCTACACCACCATGGACAATTAGAAATGCTTGCGGCTACAGGAGGGGGATCACAATGGGGAGGGGCTAGACTACCAGGGACTGAATCCCGTATGGGAACAGTGTCCTTGACATCCGAGATGGACTGCTTGGCCCACCCAGTGTACCCAGGTCCCTACTGTGTGGAGTTGCTGTTGGGCCTTGTAGGCCTACAGCCTACATCCTCCCCCCTCCCTTGCCTCATTCCTGTCCCATGCATTCTTGTCTCGCCCTACTATTACTGGTCATATATGTGTGTGTGTGTGTGTGTGTGTGTGTGTATGTATATGAGTGTGTGTGTGTGTGTGTGTGTGTGTGTGTACATATGTATGTATGTATGTATGTATGTATATATACATATATAATTACATAGGGGTCTGTACTGCTTGCAGTGCTGCATGGGTGGGTGTATGCACCGCTTGTGCCTGCCAGCACCCATATCCTGCTGCATCCAGCCTGTACATCCATTCCAACCAACAGGGGATGCTGTAGGCATGCCTTGGCCTGCAGCTTCCAGCCATACCTCTCAACTGTCCCTGATTTTCAGGGACATCCCTGATTTTGCCTCAAAATGTTCCTCTGTCCCTCGTAAAATTTGTGTTTTTGTGACAGAACAGTGGGGATTAAAAGCACAAAATAATGTCAAACATTAAAGTTACATACTTGTTTTTCTTCAGAAAATGCATCTTAACACAAATCCCTTTATTCTATTAGCTTTCTGAGTGAATAGTATCAGTTTTTAAGATGTGTCCCTGATTTGGGGTCTTTGTCCCTGATTTTTTTAAGCCTTGTCCCTGATTCATGAGGCAACAGGTTGAGATGTATGCTTCCAGCCTATACTTCCATTACAACCAAAAGGTGGAGCTGTGTGCTCCATGCAATAGCACCAGGCAAACTGCATGGTAATGTATGCTAAGCAGCACATAATGAGATGCAAATGTGCCTGTTTGCCCACGGAAGACCTAAATAGGCTCATTTGCATGGGAGCTTTGAATATAGCACACGCTTGCCCCGGACTATTGTGTTGGCACCGTGCAGTCGGGTTAGCCCCGGGCAAACCTCACTTCAGCATAGCTCAGTTCTGCAGTGTGTGGCTTGCATTGTTGTTTGCAGTTGATGTGAGACATCTCTGTGCAATCGCACACAATGTTCTCCACCTGCAGCAGTGGCTTGCTCCAGGGTATACTGAGCTGCTGTTGCGGTTTGCACTTCCCTGTTGATATATTCAGTGCTGTCTTTATTCCTGGGCTATTGTTGCCCGGCACTCCCAGCCCAGTTTGCCCAACTTCCTTAGCACGCTATATTCAGCAGGATTAGTACTAGGCTATTCCTTTTGGATATGGCTGGCTCTTTGGTCCAGACAATTTTTGCACGGCGGGCAGTGCTAATTTAGTCCCGGGGCAAAGTTTTGAATATCTGGCCCTGGGTGTCTTATATCATAAGAGACCCAACAGAGGCCCCATTAATTAAAAAAAAAAAAGGCACACCAATCAGGCCTAGAAGTATAACTTTATTAAATAGCTGGTACATCTGCAAGGTTCAGCAGCTCCCTGATGCTTTGAGTTACCACAAGGTCTTTGTCAGGGCCTGTTTGACCTCTGAATTACACTAGCTGTTTAATGAAGTAGGTTACAAGTTGGCCCAACAATAGGGCTACATCCTGTGACAGCAGCGAGCCAAAGGGGGCAGCGAGCCTGGGATGTTGAGGTTGGCCAGGAGGAGGATTGAGTGTACCAGAGAATGCTGTCTATCTTCTTTTGAGGGAGTGCTGATGCTGCCACCTGGTGGACTAGGGTTGGTAGTGCAACAGCACAACTGGGAGAGTGTGGACAGCCAGGGTCTGTGTGGAGCAGACTGCATGCATCAGCATGGACCTCCTAGCATGCCAGTGTCCCAGGGGGATAGGAACACAGCAGAGAAAAGCAAGTCTGCCTTGTGCGGTATGAGCCCAGGCTGGCTTGGGTTCTGACCACTACCCATTGTAGTGGAATCCTGGAAACTCCTGCATGTGTGTGTAGGATGTTTAATCCTGTTTGGCTGGAGCAGGGTTGAGGGGTGGCAAGCTTGTAAGACTGGAGACTGCCCCAAGTATGGGGCTTTTATGTAAGGGAAGAGGACGCGACTGGGGCTGAGGCATGGCAGGGATAAAAAGAAAATTTAAAAAATAAAGTTGCACTTTCTAAACCTGTTTGGTGGGCAGTGATGTTCATACCTCTTTAAAGACAAAAAGTGTTGCAACATTCAAATTAATATTTCCTCGTCCCCTCTTCTTGTTCTGCATGTCTTTTTATTTTCTGTCTCTGATATTTAAAATCAGCTTTGTATGTGTCTCCCTTAATGTGCCAGTATAGATGCTCTGACCCGTGGCATCTTCAGTTGCAGTTTGTGGCTTTCTGTGTTGGTAGCACTAGCCCATTAATTGTCATCATAGTAACAGTTCATGCGAGCAGCAGGATCAGCGAAAAAAGCCATTGACTGATTGCAGCTTATGTCACTGGTTGGAGCAGCTGTAATAGTGCAGAAGGGTGGCTACATAGTAATGACGTAGTGTCACTGTATTGGAGACCAGAGTAATAATATTCTGGGAAATTTCCAATACGATAATCGAGGTATACTGTGGTTCTGATCTAGCTTGGCATGACACATGAGTTTGAGTAGACTTTTGTGTACAAAAGCTACTACTGCTGTAATACTGTGGTATTACAATAATAGCAGTATTGCATGTGGTGCTTATGTTGACAGTTTCATACCATGACATTAGTACTACACACACAATTGGTTTTAAAGACCAAGGAGACAGAAAACAAAAATGAGACCAACAGAAACCGAGTGAGGTGCGAGATGTAGAGTGGAGCCTCCCGACAGCAACTCTACGTAGAATGAGGAACATCCTGGACTCTGCAGGGTGTATTTCTCGAGGAACTAGTCCGTGAACTTTCTCGTGATGTGGCAATACTGGACTTGGCACTCACTAACGGGGACAGTAGTGCAGACGTCAGTGTGGGAGGCAACCTGGGGACCAGTGATCACTAAAGGGTCTGGTTCAGTGTAAGGATGGCTGCGAAATTGAACCACACAGACAAGGGTCCCGGACTTCAGGAGGGCAGAGTTTTTATAAAAATGGGTGAATACCTTAGGATGATCGTGTGTGTGTGTGACCTGGGTGATGTGGAGGAACAGTGAGGGAAGCTAAAAGGGAGTATAGTAAAGGCAACAAACAAATGTACAAAAGGACGAGGAAAAAGATCACTATGATTCTTGAGGTGGTTGAAAAGGTAAAGGCTAAAAGGATAGCATTCAGAAGGTATAAGGAGATGCAGATGCAGAGGGAGGAGGATGGGGACGTGTATTGGGGAAGCAGGGAAAGCAGTAAGGAGCACAAAGGCACAAACTAACGAGAGAATAGTCCAGGAGGTACCAAAAGGGGACTAGACATTTTTTTAGGTATGTAGTGGAAAGAGGAAGACCAGGGGTGGGAAGGTTTAAAAAGGGAAGGGGTGGAGACTATGCAGATGGGGACCAGGAAAAGGCAGATATCCTGAAGAAATACTTTTTTGCTTTTGCTCAGTGTTCACAGAGGAAGGAGTAGGGGAGGGGCCACAAATAAGTAACATGAGCTATGGAGGGAGAGGGACACTAGTCCAATTTTTGGAGGGAAGAGTCCTGAAGGGGCTTGATAATCTGAAAGTGGACAAAGCAGTGTGGCCAGGTGGGGTGCATTCTGGGGTATTGAGGGAGCTCTGGGAAATATTGGCTGCACTTCTTGACAGCTCTGGAAATAGGAGTGGTTCTGGAGGAGGATGGGTGTAATCCCACTACACAAATGTATTGGGGAGGAGGCACGTAATAATAGGCCCTCAGCCTGACATCAGTTGTGGGAAAGTTAATGGAATTGCTGCTGAAGGAAAGGATTGTAGACTATCTTGAATCTAGTTAGTTGCAAGACCCAAGGCGGCAGACATGGTTTAACAGGGTGGAGATCATGTCAAACGAATGTGATTTCTTTGACTGGGTGACAAAGGATTTGGATCAGGGTGGAGCGGTGGATGTGGCCTACCTAGATTTCAGTAAGGCGTTTGACACTGTTCCACATAGGAAACTAGTAAGCAAGCTGGGTAGCGTAGGACTGGGTCCAAAGGTGGTAAGCTGGATAAGAAATTGGTTAGGGTATAGGTGACACAGGGTGGTGGTAACACAGTTCATACCAAGGAAGGGAGGGTGACCAGTGGGGTACCTCAAGGATCAGTGCTTGGACTGGTCTTCTTTAATGTCTTTATAAGTGACACTACAGAGGAGCTGGAAGGGAAGGCCTGCCTCTTTTGCGAATGGCACCAAAATCTGCAGTAGGGTGGGCACTCTGGTGGGGCGAGGAGGTGGAAAGGATGAGTAAAGACCTGAGAAAACTAGGAGTGGTCATGGGTATGGCAGCTGGGTTTCAGTGCAAAAAAAGTGCAGAATAATGTACCTAGGGCACAGAAACCCAGTGGCGGAGTACAGAATGGGTGGAGTGGTATTGTTGACCACCAAGCAGGAAAGAAACCTGTAGGGGATCACAACGAATGACCTGAAAGTGGTCAGGCAGTGTGACAAGGCAATTGGGATGGCTAGTGGGATGCTAGGGTGCATAGGAAGTGGTATTACCAGCAGAACGAAGGAGGTTGTGTTGCCTCTGTATAGACTGCTGATAAAAACCCCACCTAGAGTTATGGAGTCCAGTTCTGGAGACCACATCTATGGAAGGACATAGAATGGAGGCGGTCCAGAGGGGGGCCTCCAGAATGGTGCAGAGCCTGCATCAAAAGCCCTATGAGGAGAGACTGAAGGAGAGGACAGGGTTCATTTCAGATATTTATGTGGGATACTGACCCACTGGGTATAAAATGTAAGGGTGAAATGAAAAAAAACAATGGATCATATTGTTCAGCTGAGTCTAGCTTCATAAAATAGCAGTTTAATATCTCTACAACAGTGAGCAGGTTGTCCCCAAGGTAGAAGAAAAGGTGGGTCAAAATTAAAAAGTGTGTGCTAATTGTCCCAATCCCCCACTCAAAAATGAACCCTGAGTGGATGGAGAGGGGGGATATAATAGAAATCTCTAAATACCTCATGGGGGATAAATAAGGTACAGGAGGGAAGTATTTTTCAGAAGAAAAGGTGCTTAGAAGCATAGGGACATGCTATGAAGTTGGAAGGGGGTGGATTCAGGAGAGATGTAAGTAAGTACTTCTCAGAAAGAGTGGTGGATTCCTGGAACAGCCTTCCAGCTGAGGTGGTGGGGGTCAAAAAGGTGGTGATGGTCAAGAATTCATGGGATAAGCACAAGGGAATCGTAGTGGAAAGGAAGGGGGAGAAAGACCTTTAGATCGGGTACAGTCTATAGTAATAGTGTGGGGGGATGGGCAGACTGGATAGGCCAAGCACCCTTAGCTGCTGTCAAATTCTATGGGCACGATTCTCAAAAGATTTAGAATGTCATAAGCCCCGGGTGTGCGGCACACATGGTGCTTGCAACATTCACTGACTGGCAGTTGGGATTCTCAATCCCATGCGCCACTTGCCCCAGATTAGACCAACTCTTTCTGGTCTAACTTTGCTGACCTTTTTATGGGGTGTGCGCCAAATATTTTGCGCAAGCCACCATAAAAAGGGTAAAGTGTCACAAATGTGTACAACCATTTAGAATCTGGTGCAGGGTGCGCCAGTGTGTCCGGCAGAGTGTAGGGTTTGTGTGCAAGCCCTCTGTCAACCTTTGAGAATTGAGCCCTGTGTTTGTGTGTGAGAGCCCAGTGACCTAGTGGTTAGTGTGGTTGATGTGGAGCACCGGGTTTGATTCCGTATCCTGGATTCCCAGTTGGCTGACAGAAAGCGAATGTTAAACCCTAGGAGACCCGTATGGGCTGTGGGAGGTAGGTGACTCACTGTAGCAGCCCATATGACTTACGGTGGTGCAGAGGGGCAGGGAGATGCACTAATAGCTTCTCTCTGAGTTCTGCCTCCTTCACTCAATATATCAGGTACTGGTATGGCATCTGGGAGTGGCATAACCTCCGCCCAATACAGGGCTGGGTTGCATGGTGGAAAGTTGGCTGCCCATCTGTTGCACTATAGGGAGGACCATCAGCAACTGGACGGAACCCATCAAAGCAGGTGGAACTCCTAGATCGAAAGGAAGAGAAATGCAAAACAAATGTGGGGGAGGAGAGCACAGAAGAGAACTGGAGGCTATGACTGTGGCTGGAAAATGTAAATTTGTGTCAAGCTGTCAACTGTGCTGCTTCATCTGCCAGTCTAATCTTGTTTTCCTTCTCAGTTTGTAGAGAGTGACGAGGATGAACAGCTGCTGTTTAATATTCCGTGAGTAGAGAGCACTTAACATTCCATAGCAGAATGTGTCTTGATCCATATATTGTATAATAAATCGATGAAATGTTTGTCGCTCAGAATTGCTCTTTTCTTAGTGTGGAAAGCACTCCAATTTTAAACAGGAATCCATCAGTGATGCCTTACAGTCAGAATCATCCCACCAGAGTGCGATGCCCTGGAGACAGAACTTTATACTTTCATGCAGATTTTTAAATACAAGTTCAAAGTCTGCACTGTGGTCATGCTCCCCTTACTGTTCCAGTGTCTGATTTGTTTCTCCGCTGAAGAGATCAGTCACCCCAAAGTACAGCTCCAGTCTTCTGGTCAAGTCTTTACATAATTTTGTTTTATTTAACTGTGTGTGTGTGTGTGTGTGTGTGTGTGTGTGTGTGTGTGTGTGTTTGCTGTTTCACCAGTTCCCGATAGGTTCCAAGAATTAGGGAAGGCAGCATTTGTATCACTGCTCCCGCCTCAAATGAACTGAGCGCATTTGATTCAAAATTGAATAAACCGCCAAAGTTTTCTTCAGTTTGGCAGTTTCTTGCATTTTGACATTCAGAACATGGAGAACCGAACCACATTTTGATAAAATAATTCAGCCGTTTTGTTTTTAAAATTATCCTAGTGGTCTCTCACTATCTGTGAGGGGAAAAAATATTTTGCAGTATTTTAAATATTGCACTTGTGTTGTAACTGGGTTGGTGGATCTTTCAGTGTTTAGCATGACTGATAAACTTTGAAAACTAGCAGAATCAACAGCTTTTTAAAAGTTGTACACATTATTTTCAGCTCCTGGGAAAGGCAGTCTGCCACAAGCTTTGGTTAAAGTGCCTGGGTCCAGATCAGTTTCATCAGTTGTGAGTTCTGTAAAAAGTTTTCCCTAAAACCCAAAAGAAAATGGCTTCAAAAAGAGAACAGTTTATTGCTTCTCAGTCTGCCTTTGTGCCACCAAAACACAATAAAGGCTCAGAGGAAGTCCTGACCTTGGTGTGAAGCACACCTCAGAGGATTCTTCTCATAAGAAGCAGCAACCCCTGTTAAAGGGGACCGATACAAAAGATAAAGAGCTGCTGAGCCATCAGGCAGACATGATAATAGTCATCAGATAAGCATGGTAAACATACCAGAGTGTCCAAAAAGGGGAGTCCTGATTCCAGTGATGGCAAAAATACAAATAAAAGAACCTCAGAGCATTGTGTTGAGACCTCCATTGGGATCGTTCCTCACATTAAACCACAACAAATAAACTTGTGGGTAGGACTGTTCGACCTGGAATACAGGAACTGGCTCTGGTAGGTATTTGGGGAGAGAGCTCCTTCATTCGGTAAGGAGCTATACCTTTTATTGAAATTTACCAGGATAGACTGTTTTTTTAGGAAGCAAACCAGACTTTTATAAAGTAAAATCATGTAAAACACGCACTAAAGTTAACTTTGATCATTCAGCTGTGACAGTAGAGCTCCAGGTGGGTGACTAGACAAAGACTTCTTTTTGGAGATTGAACACATTTCTGTTGGACAAAGAGGAATTTTCTTAATCTACATTTGTTGGCCCCTCTGGGGAGCTGGTGGGCAGGCTCGCCCCCCCCATATCCAACCCCAACTGGTGTCCCATCACCGGGAATGCCACAGGGCCATCACAAAGCCCGCCAGCTCCGTAGTTCCCCCACCCACGTGCACGTGTATAGAGGCATGTGCATGCTGTGGTTCCACAGCGCCTTCCTATTTGTGCTGCCCACTTGGCCTGCACTACCCTCAGGCCTCCACCTGGGGGCAGTTGTATTGCGGGGGTGACAAGATCCCTCCCTGGGAGAGGAGAGCTGTTTTGTGGCGGCTCAAGCCTGCTTCTTCCCTCCAACAACCCAGGCTTGCTCCTGAGCCCTCTGGCATCGCACAAGGTGTGGTGTCCAGCTCCTCAACCCTCTGCGCCACCTGGCCAGATGGTTAGAGAGAATTTTCAGCAGTTAGTTCGGGACACAATAAAAGAATATCTTATGGTAAATCAGGACCCAGAAGTTAAATTAAAATGACAACGGGATGCTCTGAAGGCCACACTTCGGGGAGTTATTTCATATGCTTTCCACCTAAAAAAGCAACGTATGAAATAATAAATCAAATTAGAAAAATGCCTAAAGGATTTAGAGCTACACCATAAACTATCCGGGTCACCCACTTTATATCATGAGTTGCAGCATGTCCAAAAAGACCTTCAAGATTTTTGGGACATAAAAACGGAAGGATATCCAAGATCTCTAAATCAAAAATACTGTGAGCAGGGCAATAGGGCGGGGGTCGCCTGCCAGCATTCCAGCCACGCAAAGCTCAAGCGGACCAGTATGTTAAACAAAATTAGAGGAACAGAGGAATGCTGAACACACTGTGCACACCCATGAGGACAAAGCCACAGTTTTTCAAAAATACTATCGAACTCTTTATAGTAAAGATACATCTCAACAAATAGGAAAGGAAATCTCAGATTTCATTGGCCGCATAATTCTTTCCAGGCTGACTGATACAGAAACACAAATGTTGGATGCCTCTGTTACCTTAGAGGAAATAACTCTGACTATCCAAAACATGAATACAGGCAGATCACCAGACCCCGATGGCTTTCACATAGAATTTTATCAAACATTTCAGCAACAACTAACCCCCTACTTACTAATGTTTTTGACTCTTGTGAGGTGCAAGATGACCTGCCTAACGCTTGGCAGTCAGCTTTCATACCAGTTGTTCACAAAATGGGGAAAATACTCCATAAATGCGAATCCAGTTGCCCTATTTTGTTGTTAAATGTAGATTCTGAAATATTTACTAAAGTTTTGGCCAACAGAGTAAACGAGATGCTAGGGAATCTTAAACACCCCAATCTGTCTGGATTTGTTCCACTTACCCCATCCCGCTTGGGCATTCCTCTGTTCCTTTGGTGCATCTGGAAGCTACGTTTTTCTAATTTTGGTTAACTTCTGATGTAAACTTGTGACTCAGAAATTCGTGACAAGTCACTGGTTGCGCCTGCTGCACTTGACAGATGTTACGTGCAAAGAGACTGCGTAGCACTGACAACAGATTTAAAAAGCACTCAACAATTATGGCTCAGAGATTTGTAGATTGAGGTTATTCTCTCAGGTTAAGGGTGGCATGGACAGCAGCACATGTAGATTGTACACAGCTTCTAGTACAGAAAGGAAAAGTGCAGCAGGTGCAGCCAGTGACTTTTGTCACATATTTCTGCAGTCAGAATAATGCCTTATGAAGCACAGTGAGGAAACACTGGCACACATTACAGAGTTTTGTTTTTGAAAATACAGAATTAAGGATTACACACCAAAGGGGTAGTAATCTGAAAGACAAGCTTGTGCACAGTTTATTTATTTGAAATTTGGTAACAGGGTAAACTCACTGAGACAATGCTGTCCCTTTTTTCAGGGGCAACCCAGGTTAAGGATGCAAAACTGAAACACATTAGATAATATAGATGCAGTATATAACAGTTAAAAACTGAAACCGCTTATTTATAAGTGGTATACAGCAAAGAATAGGTACAACATATATACAGTAGAGTCCTAAGAATGTTACAAAGGTACATGAGCTAAACAAAGCAGGTGCAGGCACTAGGGTGAAGTAAATATTCGGAAAGGGAGCGCTTGAAGGTAGCTAAAGAGTTGTGGGAAAAGGGAGTGAATTCCAAAGGGTGGGGGCAGAGTAAGCAAATGAACACCTGCCAATTGCTAGACGAGGAGAGGGGGGTGAACAGCAGTGGGAAAAGTGAGGATCGGACTAACCGAGGTGAAGGTTTATGTATCAGTTGGTCACTCGTATGGAAGGGGGGAGGGAGAGAGAGAATAGGAAGGTATGTTTGTAGGTGAAGCAGAGGGAGAAAAACTGTAATCTGTGGTCACAAGCCAGCCTAGAGCAGTTAAAACTTCACAGTGATGGTTCCGAGAGTTGGTTCCAAGGGCAAAACGACCCACCCTGTGGTAAAGCACTCTAAGTTGGGCGAGAACAGAGGTTTTGGCTGAGAGAAGGAGCGGGGCACTGTAGAAAAGTATGGGGAGGAGGTGGCAGTCTTTAGGCAGGAGTTATGCAAGAGGAGAGGGCGAAATGTGGTAAAGCAACCTGAGCTTCTGGTTAAAGGAAAGCTGTCTAAAATGTGGGCTTCTGCCCCAAAAAAGCTTGCCTTCCGGTTTAGCTTTTCACAGTAAAAGCGACATTTTTCGTGCACCGCAACTTGCTGTATTTTATTTAAAAAGTATTGAAGCAAGCAGTGCGGCACCGCACCTTTTCATCAAATGGAGCCTCCCCTGCATCTGCCATACTTTCCGGTTTCGAACTTTTGTGAATTAAAATACAGTAAGTTGCGGCGTGAGAAAAACACCGCTCTTACTGTAAAAAGCTAAACTGGAGGGTAAGCTTTTCGGGGCAGGAGCCCATGTTTTAGACAGCTTTCCTTTAAGTTTCTTTGTGATCATTGTTACATGTTCGTCAGAGGAGAGACAAGGATCAAGCAGAATACCAAGGTATTTGAATGACTTAACGGGTTTAAGGAAGTCACCTGATACGGACTGAACAAGGAGTGTACGATTGGAAGCAATTTTTATAGTGCGGTTGTGAAATAACATTGTTTTGGTTTTCTTCGTGTTGAGAACTAGGTGATTATCAAGGAATCAGTTCTCAAGTATATGGAAGTCTGCTCCTAGGTTCAGATTAAGCCATTGAATATCTCTATAGGACCGGTATAAAATGGCGTCATCGGCATAGAGTTGTACTGAGGACCTTCTGCAGTGCAAGGGAAGGTTATTTATAAATAGCGAAAACAAAAGGGGCCCCAGGATGGAACCCTGGGAAACACCATGTGTTATGGCTCTGAGAGAAGAGTGCCCCAGTCCATTTTACTATTTGGGAGTGTCTTGATATATGGTTTTGGAACCAGGATAGAGAATAAAGGTCCATGCCAAGCGGATGTAATTTATACAGAAGAAGGTTATGAATAACTAAGTCAAAGGCCTTGGTTAAGTCTACAAATATGGCTCAGATAAATGGATCGTTATCAAGAGAGTTGAGAATTTTTGAGGTCACCTTGGTAGGGGCCGTTAGGGTGCTGTAGTTCTTTCTGGAACCATGCTGACAATCGACCAAGAGAAGGTAAGATTCCAGGTAGGATTGAAGCTGGTTGAAGATGAGACGTTCTTGATTCTTAGCAAGTAGGCAGTGGATCAAAATAGGTCTAAAGCTTTCTACTGCATGTGTCCCACCCTTGTGCAGAGGTACCACAATAGCTACTTTCCATTTATCAGGCACACACCCTCTTATATGGGACTTATTTGTCTGATCACAAATGGGTGTTGCAAGGGCTTGGGCACCTAGCTTTAGAAATCGTAGTTCTGTGGTGTCGAAGCCTGGAGAAGCTTCTTCCTTTAGCTTTAAAAGCAGATGAAGAACTTCCTTGCGAGTAACCTTCTTGAGGTGAAACTCGGGACAAGAGAAGAGAGATCGCCTGTGAGGGAGAGGAGGGATCAAAGTTGGGGGTGGGGGGGAACCATGAGGTGTAATTAGAGAGGTCAGTGAAAAGTCATTTAGACCGGGTCTGCACGGACAGTGGACCAGAGAGAGAGTAATATTGCCGCTTGTACGGTGCTAGGGATGTGGGGAGTGGCCTTTTTTTTTTTTTCGTATAATATTTTTATTGGAGACAGCATAGGTGATGATACCAGTAGTCGGTTACAAGGTATACATATAAATACAGTTGTACAGTATCTTAAATTGGACTGTTATTACATGCCTAAGGGTACACGTATCATACCAAGACTACATTTTGTTTTTATCCCACATGCCTTTGTCCTATTAAGAGCAGTAAGGCTTTAATACATTACAGTAAATGACTCATTAAATCACTAAATCAATTACCTAGATGTTCAATTTTAAATTACTGTGAAGCCTTAAACATATTCTAAATTATCTAGAATAGAAAGTTTAACTTGTATGTTAAAATAGAACTAGACAGATATAACATCTGTAACCAAATTATATTTAATACTAAGTGGCTGTGCCCTTTACATGCACTAATTTTTATAAGAAGTTTATAATTCATACATATAGTATAGTGTATTGGCATAAGCTTCATGGGAATAAAATCCTCCTGTTTAAACCTTTTGTCTGTGTGTGTGGTTGTTATATTCATATTCACATTGTACTGCCCTCATGTATTACGTTCATTTCTCCAGGAGAGTGGACTCAAGCCCCCCGCATGTGTCTAGGGAAGGCCTCTTTCCTTCCCGGAAGGTATATGTTAGCTCTATCTGTCGACAGGGTCTTAATGGCTAAGTTTCTCCATTGATTCACTGTTGGGATGTGGTTAGTTACCCAAAGGGTTTGTATGCCCTGACGGGCTTTAACCAGAAGTATTCTGATCCATCTAGGTATACTTCCTATTCTTCCTTCTCTTGATCCACAGTGCCCATCAAAAGAGAGCATGGAGAGAACTTTTACTGTTTCCTCCTCCTCTCCCGTTTTTAAGTCCCCCAAAAATTTCCTTCCAGTAATTCAGGATTCCTGGGCATTCCCAATAATAGTGAAAAATTGTCCCCCGAGCTCCCCCACATTTCGCACAGGGATATTCCTGGACAAAAGACATGTACCATGCTTGGTAGGCAATAGTCTATGTAGGAATTTATATTGTAATTCCTTGAATCTATTGCACAGAAGCAATCCCATATGTGTCCCCAGCAGCATTTCCCAGTTTATTACTGAAATTTCTACTCGTAAGTCCTGTTCCCATTTTTGTTTGAGTGTTTCTCCTTGAAAGTATGCCCCATCAAACTTGGCCATCCTTCCAGTAAGACCTTTGTCATTTTCTTTTGCCCCTAAAATCAGTCTCCCCATCTCTACCATATCAGGATCATGACCCTGTGTTCTGTTTTTAGTTTTTTTTCAGGTAATTTCTTATTTAGCAATATCTAAACTGATGAGATGGGGGCACATTCAGTGCATTTTGTGTAGTTTGAAAGGAACATAGTTCCCCTCTCTCTACCAGGTCTCCTATGCATCGAATCCCTGTGTTTTGCCAACTTCTAAAGCCCTCATCTTCTAAGCCAGGAAGGAAGTCTGGATTATTGGCTATGGGTACTAACAATGTATTGATTTGGTTTAAATTTTGACGCTTCTTCATTTCCTTCCATGTTTCTAAGCCAGCCAATACCAATGGGTTGGGATTCTCAGTTGCCCTATAGGCCCTTAAGCCATTCTCCCCTAGGTAGGCCGAGATTCTCCCTGGGCTGCCCTTGTCTTCTAAATCAAGCCAGGTTGCTGCTTCCATCCTATTAACCCAGTTTTGTAAGTAACAGAGTCGTGTGGCTAAGTAATATCCCTTAATATCTGGGAAATTCAGACCTCCCTTCAAATTATCAGCTGTAAGTCTTTGTCAAACTAATTTGTGGCCTTTTCCCCTGCCATATGAACGTTGTGAAGCCCTTCTCCATTTGCTTTATGTCCTTTCTATTTAGTCCCCAGGATAACATTTGCATAATGTACAGAATTTGTGGCAGCACATTCATTTTTAAGAGATTAATCCTGCCCATCCACGAGATAGGCAGGGCTCTCCATCTGTCCAAGTCTTTGAGTATTGTGTTAACTAGTGAGGGGTAATTCAATTTATATATATCTTTTAAATCCTTCCCAACTCTTATACCCAAATAGGTAAAGGCTTCCTTCACCAACTTTAAACCCCAGGAGTGCTCATCTTCTCTCCCTTCGCCCACCTTTAAGTACATTAATTCTAATTTATTAATAGTGAGATTGTAAGCTGAAAAGATGGCAAAATCCTCCACAATAATTAGAATAGTCGGGATTGACGGCTCTGGTCGCGTCACCGAGAGGAGGAAGTCATCAGCGTACAGGGTGATACCAGTAATATCGGTGTTGCCTAATCTTAATGGCTAGAGATTCTATAGCTATTGCAAATAGCAAGGGGGAGAGAGGGCACCCCTGTCTTATGCCTCTTGCCAATGTGAATTCCTCAGATACTGACCCATTTACAATGATTTGAGCAGTTGGCGTTTTATAGAATGCCCCTACAAGCTGAATGAACCCCTCCCCCACCCTGAACTTATTAAGTATATGCATTAGATATTCCCATTCAATTCTATCAAAGGCCTTTTCAGCGTCCATTGACATAACACATGTTTGTTGTTGGCCCTTAGATCCCCAATGTACAATATTCAAAAGCCGTCTGTTATGATAGGACATTCTGCCTTGTGTAAATCCTGCCTGATCTGTGAGTGGCCTTTAATGAGTGTATTGATTTGCTTCCAGAATAATTTTGGGTTGCTGAGACTTTTAGTTTGCAAAGTGCAGTAGTATGTACGCTTGGCACTACGGAGCTTGTGCTTACATGTGTTGCGGAGTTGTCTGAAGGTTTGCCAATAAGAGGGGCTACCGCTCTTCCCAAAATTTTTCCAGGCAGAATCACGCTGCACTATAAGATGCCTCAGGTCCTTGAAAGGCCAAGGAGAGTTTTGTCCTTTGGATCTCCTTTTGGTGAGGGGAGCGTGCAGGTTAATTCTTGCTTTTAATATAACAGCAAAGTAATCCAGGGCTATATCTACGTCGGGCAAGGATGTGATAGGAAGCCAATTCACAGAGGAGAGGGACAACAGGAAGGCTGTTTTGTCAAAGCATGACGTTTCTAGAGTCTGATTTTTGGGAGGAGGGATTTGGGATTTGTTACTCCAAACACAGAGAATTGGGGAATGGTTGCTAAGGCAATCGGAGAGCACTTCAGCTGACTTCACCCTATGTTGGCAGTTGGAAACTAGCCAATCCAGTAATGTTTGTTGACCTGATTTGATATTCAGTCTAGTAGGATCCGAGATGTGTTGTGTGAGGTTGGATCCGACTAATATCGAGTGAGTCGTTTTTTTTTTGTTTTTTTTTGGTTGAGCCAGTCGATATTGAAATCTCTGCAAAGAATAGGATTGTGCCTGTGGAGGTCAGAAGGGGAGGCTATAAAGCAGGGGTCAACCTTAACATTCATTTAGTAGCCTGGGTACTAGTGCAGATTGTCGTGGGCTAGTGCAGAATCTCTGTTACTTGCCCGGCTGGGCTAGTGCAATTCCTCCTGTGCAAAGCTGCAGTTCCATTCTCAACCCAGTTATCAAATAAATAAACAGACAAATACATAAATGTAACTGTTATTTAATTTAAAGCCAGGTCCGTTTCATGGAGGTTTAACTACAGTATGTGTTGCCTTAGCATTTGTGAAATGAAAAAAATGGATGCCTGTGTGTAGTGCACTTACAAACTGTTTCATTTTGTGCTAACTACTGGTTTTATTTTTTGCTGGTAAAAGATCCTTTCTCCTTTTCCTTTCCTTGTTTAGTTCAGTACTCATGGCAGGCAGATTGTACCTGTGTCCAGGAGCAGCACAGTTCTAGGGTTGCCACCTGTCAAGTTGTAGACCGGATAATCCGGTTTTCAGGGTCCTTATCTGGTTATCCAGTTTTGATTAAATGTAGTCCAGGTTTTGGGCCATTTTGAGTGCTCAGATAGTATTAAAACTGATTGTATCAAATCATTCACTGTCGCATGCATGTCCAGATTACAAAAAAGTTCTAATGTCACTAGTCACGGGCCTTTGTTTATAAAACAAGTCTGTCTAGGAGGTGTAAAGTATGGCCATTAAGACCATTAGCAGTAAATCAACTTAATCTTTTCAACTCTGAATTTTAAGTATGGTCATTTACTGCCATGACAGGAAACTGTTTTTACACCTTTATATGCTGTAATGGGTTCCTGTTTATTTTTCCTATATTCTCATGTTTTAGACCCACTTTTTCAAATTAGATTTCACATTTTTATTGCCTTTGTCCCTGTGTTGATTATTTTTCTCCTAAGTCCACAGCATCTGCTGCTCTCATTTTTTATACTACTAACCTGAACATTCCATGATATTAGACCCACCTTTATAGTCCATTGGAATAAATAGCATGGAATTGTGTGTCTGAAATTGTGAAATGTGATGTGTTAGACATTTGGGGAAAAAAAAAAAACAGCAATAGCTGATGAGGTAAAGGGAACACAATGTAGTTAGTATTGAGGATACAAGAAGTACTGATAGTTCAGTTATCAAAAAGGTGGTCAAAGCATATCCGAATACATGGCTGCCATGGAAAGGAAAACTGGAGAGTGTTTAACAGTGAGAGCAACAGGTTGTGAATGGGCTTTGTACATCCAGCAGATCTGGGTTTAAATTTCCACAGCCTCCACTTGGATAATGTGTGACCCTAACTAAGCAAGTCACTTAACCTCCCTGTGTTCCTGGGCCACCCCATGTAAATGGGTCTTGTGTCCAATGGGAGTTACCTGGTTGCCAAAGAATAACGATAAATAAATAAATAACAGTATGGGTTGATGCTGTTGAATTTATCCGCACTTTCTTTTTTTGGTGAACGTTTTTTAATAGAACTTGGATAATCAAGCATTTCTGGAATCTGTGGCCCGGGTAGGAAAGGAAAGGAAAAAGGAGAAGAAAAAGACACACACTTTTCAGGACACAGCTTTAATAACTACAGGTCTGAAAATGTGAAAATATATTAAAGAAGTCAGTATCCCAGCTGACATTAATAGAAAGCATGTTGATGAAGACAAACAAACAAAAGATCATGAGCACGAAAAAACAAAGCGAAGCCATCGGTTCCAGCAATATTGGCTAGAAAAATATGACTGGTTGGGGTATGATGGTGCAAAAGATCTGATGTTTTGCCATGTGTACTGTATATCAAACAAGAAATACAGTTGGGTAAGGCAGGCAATAACAATTTTTGTTTCAGTACAGATAACTTCCGGCTTGACTCTGTCTTGTCCCATGATATCAGTGAAGCTCGTGCTAGGGCAAAGGAAAAGGAGGATACCAGCACTGCTACTCCAGAGACAAGTAATGCAGAGGGAATGCTGAAGAACATGAATGAAGCAACATTTAACAGTCTGGATAAACTATTTCTCATATGCCATGCAACTGCTAAAAAAGGACGTCCTTTCACAGACTTTGTGTGAATGTGCAGCCTTGATGATATGAAAGGGCTAGATATTAGTTCAGCATAGCAGAATGACAGATATGGCTGCAACTTTATCCGCTATGTGGCCAAAGTTGAACACATGGTGTACGAGAGAAAATTATGGGAACAAAGTTAATTTCAGTCATCAGTGACAGATGCACTGACTGTTCAGTCACAGAAGCTGAGACAGTGTATGTGCAGTTCGCTGTTAAAGGCACAGTGCAAAATCAGTTGGTAGTTGTCCAGACTGTTGGCAGGACACATGCGATTTTATTTGCCTTTCGTTTAACAAATCACTGTTAACCATACTGACTGCGGGCTACTGCAAACTTCTGTGGGCTAGTGCAATCTCTGGTTCACTAGCCCAGCTGGCTAGTGCAAAAAAAGTTAAGGTTAACCCCTGCTATAAAGGAAGGAGGTAGAAACAATAAATAGTAAGCTGTATAACATTACTCAGGGTTAAAGTTAGGAAGATGCATTCAGCAGGCGAAGGTGCCTTGGAGAGGAGGACCACCTTAGTTACTGTGAATGTAGGTAAGGACACCACCACCTTTTTTTTTTTTTTCCCCCCCCGTCCTGTCTGACAGGAATATCCTGGTAAAGTGATTTCATGCACAAGTATATTAGATTTGAGCCATGTCTCTGTGATTCCTAACACATCAGGGTTGTGAACAGAGACCCAGGCCTCTAATTCAGCCATTTTTGGGTGAAGACTCTGAGCATTTAAGTGGGAAATCTTCAGGCCCTTATGATGTGGACGATGGGTGGAGGGAACAAAGTGAGGACCTGCAGGCCCAGGTTGGGTTCGTCATCACCAGCAAGAATAAAGAGAAGGAATAAGGGCAGAAGTTTAGTGAGAGAGCTCTGGGATAGGAACCATGGGAGGTTTGGGGCATACCAAGTGCCAAGGTATGCAGTTTCTTTTTTCGAGAGTGGAGGAAGAGCTATTACGGTAGTGATTTAGGGTAAACGGACACTGGCGGAGGTGAGGTAAGACCGGGCTGTGTGATTGCGACTCTGAGGGCCATCAACTTGTCTGACAAAATGTAAGAGAATATGTAAATGAGGGCCACGAGGCATCTGGTTAGCTGCATATCTAAAGGCGTTGGAGGATCTAGCTAAGCAAACAAGGGCAAATAGAGAGACAGCTGTTCTAGGAAGCCGCAAATTGAGATAATAAGGCTAGAGCTTTTAGGTAATATGGACAGCAGCAGTCAGGCAACAGCAAAGTTAGCAGTCGGGGCTCTAATCAGGGCAGCAATGGAGCAAAGGCTGAGTAGATGAAGGGGGACACACCAAATTGTAGTTTAACATTGTTCTAATTATAGAGGATGAGAAATTGGGCTGCTATGCCCTTAATTGTGGATCAATATGATATACAACCCATCAGCTCAGGCAGTTTATGAGGGTTACACGGTCACCTATTAGCATCTCAGTAAAGGAGCAAATGAGGCAGTCTGTGAAGGATTACACAGCCACCCATCGGCAGCTTAATATAAGGAGCAAATGAGGAGATAGACTACATCACAAAAGAGTCTTAACCCGTGCCTATAAAAGGCAGCACAACCAAGGGGGTGTATCAGAAATCAACCAAAATTAGAAAAACTTGGCTTCCAGATGCACCAAAGGGGAATTTTAAATGTGGCCACTGTGCCTAGTGCAACAATACCATTAACACTACAGTACTTTAAACATCCTAGGACTGGTTAAAAAATAAATAAATTCAGCATAAACTCCTTTATCAACATTAGGTGTTATTTATTTGTTGGTTTGCCCCTGTGGGATGGGGTATGTGGGACAAACAAAGCGCCTGCTCAAAGAGCGTATTAGTGAACACAGATCTGCTATTCGCAATGCTTTGCTTACCAGTGCAGTGGCTAGACACAAATGAATCATGGTTCACCAGCAGGTTTGAGATTTTTTGTGGTACAGTATTGAGAGGTGGTGATTTCTGTAACAGACTTCTACAACGTGAATGTTTTTAGGTTCGCACTTTGAATACTTTAACTCTGAGAGGTTTAAATGACGAGATAACTACAGTGTTATTTATGAAGTGTTTTTAACCTGTGTATTATGTGTTTGTGTCATGTTTGTTTTTTGGCTACACCCACTAATTGAATATGGATGTGTATTGTGTATAAGAATGGTTACCTTGATTCGTTCAATCAGCTCTGAGGAAGCCTAACGGCAAAACGTCAGCTGATCTGTACTTTGCACGTCGTGTGCACATTGTCCTTGCTCCTGGCATACTGAACTGTTTCGGATGCACCTAGGAGTGTGTGTGTATGTATTATGTGATTTAAAACAGTCGCCGCTACTTTTGTTTGCATTTGCACTTTATGGCTTCGTGATTCTAGCACCTTTTTCACTTAATAGAAGAAGATTTCGCCTGGCTCTATGGTGCCAGGCAATTGGGGTTTGCCTGGCATGCTGGCAACCTGGGTTCGCATCCTGAGCCCAGGGCGATAGGAGCAGAGGCTGGCAGGGAGTGCTCTGAGCGTCACTTGGATGCTCTCCTCCCGGGGGGGGGGAATGGGGACACGCTGCCCTTGAGTGACTCCTGGTGGCTGAGCTTGGCACCACGTAGTGCGTCATGAGTGACCACATGGTGCATGTGCAGACAAGGCAGGACGCCACGGCACATGCCCATTAGTGGAAGGGGGTGAAAACAGGAAAAATGGCCCCTTCATCACCGGATGACGGTGGCCCCATCCTCCCGTTGCTGCAGTAGCTGGGCTAGACCCCCATACTGCGCCCTAAAGCTGCTCCGGCCTAGATGGCAAAAGGTGCCATGGGGCACTGAAGTCTCCCCTCCCGGCTGCCCCCAGGGATAGAGCCCCCTTGTCAAAGGGATACAGCAGGACAACTGGAGCAGCACGACATAGGGGCAGTGGACGGCATGAATGGAGGATCGGAGTGGCAGTGAGGAGACTGGCCACCCAAAGGAGAGGTTGACCGAGAAGGCCATGGTGGAGGAGGTAAAAAAATACTGCAAAAAAAAAAAATGTTAAAGAAAAGCTGTGTTCTGTGTATTGATCTAAGAGCCAGGTGCTCTGAGTCTGTGCAGTAGCGTTTGGGTTACTGTGGTTCCCTCCCCTTTGCATAGTGCAATCATGACACCATTCACACGAATGATGCCCTTTAAATGGGTCTCGACCCAAATTAGTTATTTAGGGGTGTATATCCCAATTGACCTCAGAAAATAAAATCAGGCCAGTTTGGCAGACTTTTTTTTTTACGGAAGTGCCAATCAACCTGAAGAGATGGGAATTAATCCCTCTCTCTTTACTGGGTAAGGTGGACACCATCTGAATGAATATTCTCTCTCATTTTCTGTTTCTTTTCTAGGCCCTTCCACTGGGCATCCCCCGGACAGAATGGCTCAAAATTAATAAAGTTCTACACCATTTTGTTTATGGCATCTGGAAAGCCAGAATTAGATGGTCAGATTTATAGTGACCCAAAGAACAAGGAGGGGTGGGACTTCCAAATCTTAGTTTACTTCCAGATGGCTCAATTACTACCATGGGTCGTGTATAAAAACAAGATCCTCCTATTGCCTGGATTTCCCAAGCGGTGGGGAGCAATTTGGTTATACACCCCTTGGAAAGCTTAGATTTTCCCATAGAACTACTGGTTAAACTAGCCGCTACTAACCCTTGGATAAGACAGCTTTATCAGACATGGGGTGCGGTTAAAAGGGATTTAGGTATTGAAGGGTTATTGACCTGTTACATGCAGATAGCTGGCTGTGCCCAGTTTATCCCCCCTCGTAGAGATAATACATTTCACCAATGGACACGGTTTGGTGTAAGTGGTTTCTCCCAGTTTATTCGGGCACGGAGTGTTAAATCCTTTATGGAAATGCAGGGGGGGACCAACTCAGATAGGTAGGTTTTTCCCACTATTTACAAATGGTCTCATTTCTGTGATCCGGCACTCCCCTGACTAAGCCGCTTGGGGTGAAGCGTTGAGGTGGTGTTTGCTTTGGGCGAATGTTATTTTGGACTCCTCATTAAATTAGTTTTTGATTTACTTTTTGAGTCCTAGAGTTCATGTTTGGAGTGCTTACTATCCTGTATTGATCATTTTCTGAGGGTTAGCCAGCTCTGTCTATGCACCCTCCAACTTTACTTGGCGCTACTGTTTCTTTGGATCCTACAAATACACATCTACTCATGGGTATAGGCAGGCATACTCGCTGTACACATTTGTGTATAATTTTGCTGCGTGCCTGTCCCATATCATATACCTTTGTTAACATTATCATTCCAATTTATACTATTTAAGTTAGTGTAGTCCACTGAGCAGTGTCTCTGTTTAACCTTTTATTGCTTAGGAGATGGATATGTGTACCACCTATTTAGAGATTGGATGAGTCCTCTGACAACAATCTGATTTGCTTGTTATGGGGGCAGCACTTGGAGAGGATGTGTACATTTTTTAATGGGGGGGCAGCAGTTGGAGAGTGTGTGTACAAAATGGAAATTTCTGGCTACACCCCTGCATCCACTAATTAAAAATAACACTGAAAAGCAAAAGGTATAACACTGATGGGGTCAGTGATTTACCACTTCTTTAACTGAAAGCACTAGTATAAAATGGAATTTGCCGTTTTCAAACCAGCACTCCTGAGTTCACTTTGTCATGAATAAACCCCTTTTTGCACCAGCTTTTTGGACAAACTCCATTTTCAAATTTTTGTACAAAACATACTGATTTGCCCTTAATTTTGAGTTACAAATGGAAAAAGCGGATTTTAAGATTTTACCAACCGGAATTTGCCATTTTTGAAAACAGAAAATCACTGTCTTTACACTGAAAGGAAAACGCTTCCACAACCTACAGGCCTTATGGAAAGGGAGGCAGGGGCTTCTATTCAAGATCCTGCCAGGGTTCACACTTAATATAGTGCAAACTGCCTCAGGCCTGAGTGATTCCCTGCTGGCTTGCCCATTTGGACTACTGTTACACACAAAAAAAAAAAAAAAAAAACATCTTGGCACCAAAACCGTCCTCACCCAGGTTCTCTTAGTCAGCAACTTGCCAAAAGTTCAAACATATTTGAATAAAATCCTTAAAAAAAGCACGCTGCTGAATGTTGGTAGTCTCTCCCTTTTGTAATATTGCAAAGCACTGCTGGGAGAGATTGTCTACATTCGGGCCTTCGAATGAGACTTGTTATGATACTATAGTTGACCTACTTCGTTAAGGATTATATTAACATACTTTTGATTAGTTGCTGACTGTGGGGATATGGGTTGGGAGGGTGTTGGGGTTGTGAGAGTTAGATGATGGCTGGCCAAGGAGGTGAGTGGAGGATTTGTGCCAGTCATCAGGGACCAGACCATGGTGGAGTTGGGGTGCTGTGGAGTGTAGGGGTGCCACTGGACACGGGAGAACTTATGGGGAAGGGGAGAGAGTAGGGGGTGCCACTGGACTAGGGGATGCTACTGGACACCAGGGAAATTTATGAGGCAGGGGAGAGAGGGGTGCGACTGCAGACCAGGGCCAATTTATGGGGAAAGGGAGGGGTTGCCACCACACGGAGAAATGGATAAGGGGAGATGGATGGGGTGCTACTGGACACCAGGGAGAATTATCAGAAAGGGGGGGGCCCGCTGGAAAATAGGAAGTAATTGGAAAGAGATGGAAGGGGGAGTCCTCTCCACCTCCAGTAACTCCCATTATAGATTGGAGCTGCCAGTGCAAATTGGTACCACTTTCCCAGCAGGACTAGTGCAAAAAATGCCCCCTATGAGTACAAACCCGACAGCGTTACTGCAGAAGCAGGAGGGGTTCCAAATGTACTGCAGTACCAGCCCCAAAGCCACAGCCAAAACAAAAGCCCTGACAGTTCGGCCTGGGTCGCCAGTCCACTATTGCCAATGGTTGGAAGGCTGGCTGACTCAGTACTTTCAGAAATGAGTAAACATTACCACAGATAAGTAAGTCCTGGATATAGTGGGCCAGGGATTGTCCCTTCAGTTCAAACGGTTTCCAAACTGCAGAGAGACCAAAAATCTTGCAGCCCATTCACAAACAGAAAGAATTCTGCTGAAACTGGAAGTAAAGAAACTGCTGCAAGCAAAAGCTGTAGAAAAGGTCCTTACCTCACAGTGGGGAACGGGCCTGTTATCAAAATGCTTCCTGACCCACAAGAAAGATGGGGGAGTGGCAACCCATTTTAGATCTAAGGTATCTGAACAAACCCAGGCTCACACATACTTGTCAACTCTATGAATAGGCAAAATCTAAATCATCCCATTCCAAGGCAAAAATATGGGACTTCAGAGGAGCTGACTTTGATAAGATGGCCAACAGAGTTAAGCTAGCCCTGGCAAAAAGAAACACAGGTGAGGGGGTACAGGCAAAGTGGGCAAGCATTAAGGATGCAATACTTGAAGCAACATCCCAGTGTTAGACAGAAAAGGAAGTGCAAAAGAAGAAGGAAACCACTTTGGTTCTCAAATACAGTAGCAGAAAAGGTCAGAGCCAAAAGGCTGGCCTTCAGGAAATATAAGGGAACACAGCGGGATGAAGATAGGGAGGCATACCAAACTGCCCTAAGGGAAGCAGGTAAGGCAGTAAGGCAGGCAAAGTCCCAAACTGAGGAAACACTAGCACGAACAGTAAAAGAAGGTGACAAGACTTTCTATAGATACATTAGTGAAAGGAGAAAGTCCAGAGGGTATTACTAAGCTAATGGAGAAAAGGGAGCATGTGAGGAGGAGGACCCTGTAAAGGCATCTATCCTAAATAGATACTTTTGCTCAGTATTTACTGAAGAGAAGGTAGGGCAGGGCCCACAGCTCAGCATCATGGACACAGGGGGGAGGGAGGTGAGCACTACTCCCTTCACAAAAGAAAGGGTCTTACAAGAGCTTGCTAAGCTCAGGGTGGATAAGGCAATGGGACCTGATGGCATACATCCCAGGGTACTTAAGGAGCTAAAGGAGGAACTAGCAGAGCCATTAGCAGAATTGTTTAGTGAGTCTCTGAGCACAGGAGAGGTCCCAGAAGACTGGAGAAGGGCTCATGTGATCCCGCTCCACAAGAGTGGTAGCAGGGAGGAGGAGGGAACTACAGACCGGTCAGTCTTACCTCAGTAGTGGGCAAGATTATGGAGGCACTCCTTAAGGAAAGGATAGTGCAACACCTGGAATCCATAGGGGCACAGGATCCAAGACAGCATGGGTTTACAAAGGAAGGTCCTGTCAAACTAATCTCATAGATTTCTTTGACTGGGTAACCAGAGTGGTGGACAAGGGGAGCAGTTGATGTCGCCTACCTTGACTTCAGCAAAGCTTTGACACTGTTCCACATAGAAGATTGATAAATAAGCTGGGTAGGCTTGGGGTGGGTCAGAAGTTGGTCAACTGGGTGGCAAACTGGTTGAAGGGCAGAAAACAGAGAGTGGTGGTAAATGGTATACAGTCAGAAGAGATGCAAGTCACAAGTGGGGTACCTCGGGGATCAGTCCTGGGGCCAGTCCTCTTCCAGCATCTTCATTAGTGACCTTGCAGATGGACTAGAGGGTAAGGCTTGTCTGTTTGCAGATGACACCAAGATCTGCAACAGAGTAGATGATCCAGATGGGGTGGGCAGAATGAGAAGAGATCTGGATAAACTAGCAGAATGGTCAGAAGAGTGGCAACTGGGATTTAATGCAAGAAGTGCAAAATCATGCACATAGGGAAGAGAAACCCGAAGCCACCTACAGGCTGGGAGGAGTTGCTAGCAGTCACAAAGGAAGAAAGAGACTTGGGCATCATCATCACTGATGACCTAAAATCATCCAAGCAGACCTCTAAAGCAGTAGGTAAGGCTAGGGGGTGTTAGGGTGTATTAGTAGGGTATCACAATGTCGTAAGAGGGAGGTAATAATCCCTCTGTACAAGACACTGGTTAGGCCCCATCTGGAGTACTGCGTGCAGTATTGGAGGCCACACCTTCACAAGGACATTAACCAAATTGAGGCAGTCCAGAGAAGGGCAACCAAAATGGTGCAGGGACTGCATCAGAAGACATATGAGGACAGATTAACGGAGCTCAATATGTATGCCCTTGAGCAAAGGAGGGAGAGAGGTGATATGATCGAGGCATTCAAACACCTTAAGGGCATAAACAAGGTGAAAGAGTCTAACATGTTTAAATATAAGAAAATAGCAGGACAAGAGGACACAGCATGAGATTAGAGGGAGGCCGATTTAAGGGGAATGTGAGGAAATTCTTTTTCACAGAAAAGGGGTGGATGCATGGAATGGCTTACCACAAGAAGTGGTGGCTATGAATACAGTGCAGGGCTTCAAACAGGCATGGGATAGGCATAAGGGAGCAATACAAATGACTATGAATAGATAGGCCACTGACAGAGCAAAGGCCGATGGCACATTTATAAGGTAGAAAAAGAAATGGGAGACTGGATGGGCCTTGCGGTCCTTATCTGCCGTCAACTTCTATGTTTCTAAAACTACTTAACCTAGATGAACGGCTAGGCTATCAAACCAGCCTCCTCACAAAAAAAACTCTACTCGGGCGCTCGCCTCCCGGGGTGACAGCCTCCATCCGCCACACCCAACCCACTATCGCAACCCGAACCTCCAACAAGACCACTCTACTGGTCCCCAAATCCAGGACCACCCATGGGTCAGAGGTCTTTCTGCTACAGAGCTCTATCCTGGTTTAACTCTCTCCCTGCTCCCATCTCCAATGCCCCCACAATCTCCAACTTCAAAACCGCCCTTCGGAGCCACCTGTTTAACACTCGCAGCTGCTCCTGTCGCTAAATGTGGCCTCGATCTCTCCACACTTGACAACACCCACCAGGTGCAAGACCACCTCCCCCCACCTCCTCCCCGTTGCATCTTGCCTCTATTATTTACCAGCATGTGCATCGGCTGTATCATTGTAATTTCTACTAAATTGTATTAATGTATGAAACCATTCTGTGTAACTGTAAGTCAGTGACTTTTATGCTCTAACCTAAAGTTGTTCTGTCTGTCCTCAATGTGACGAGGTACCTTTGGAAATGAGCCTCTGGCTCAAAGGTTGTAAACCGATATACAAATAAATAAATAAAATAAACTAATCAAAAAGGAAAATCTCAAGATGATCACACTGGGCCCAGTGATAACAATCCATAAAGTCAGGAGATGGGTTGGGGTCACTGGATCTCAAAGACCCCTACTTCATATTTCAGTTAGACCCACACACTGAAAATATCTATTTTTGAAACTTATGTCTAATAAGTTATTTGCGGTAAGACATGTAAACCAAACATTCATTAACATAGCACCAAAAGAGAGCCTTTGACCAGGATGTCTTGCATTTGAAAATATAGATTGGTGTGTGTGTGTGTGTGTGTGTATATACATATATATATGTGTGTGTGTGTATGTATGTATGTATGTATGTGTGTGTATATGTGCGTGTATGTATGTATGTATATATATATATACACACTATTTCAAACAACATGAAGTCTTGCTATATTATGACAATTGCAGTGAGTCCCCATCTTCGAACTGCTCCAAAGGTGAAATAGTTAACTTTCCATGCAGGCATGGAACTCTGAGCACGAGCGCGGTTGGAAACTCTGTCTGTTGTTCTTCAAACAGAAACTGTCAGATTCTTTACTCCGCCTCACTGAACAGTCGCTCCGGAGATTTCTCCTTCTGCTCGGTTCATTTTGTCGGTTAAAGTATTATTTTATCGTTTTTTTGACCGAAATTAAATCGCAACTGGTCGGTTCAAGCTCTGTCTGTGGTATTGTAAGTAATAGATAGCTTTTACATTTCTTTTTTCTGTGTGGAACTTGTAAGCGGTTATCGGTTCGGTTTGAACCGATCAGGTTGTCTTAAAAACTTACTAGTCCTTCTTTAGAGTGCGGTTCCCGGTTCTTATCGGTTCTAAAAAAGACGGATTTCATTACGGTTTTTTCCACGACCCGTGACACGGTTGGGAACCGATAAAGTCTTGTGGCGGATTGCCATAAGCGAACCTTGAAAGTTTGGTTGAGCTGGCACTATGTCTGAGAAACCCAAAAGAAAAACCCGGCCCACTGGGTTTCAACACTGTGGTGTCTGTGGGGAAGCCTTTGTTAAGGCTGACCCACACACCACCTGTGTTTATTGTCTGGGGTTTGACCACCTCAATGCAGACTGCCAGATTTGTAAAAATTTTCCTGCTGCCACCATAGAGAAGAGAGTTGGTAGGCTCAGGGAAAGGGAGGCCAAAAAGTCTGCTGACCCGGATGGCCAGCCCGGTTCGGTCCCAACCCGAACGGAGAGAATCTCCCTCTGACCAGGCGATGCTTCCTCGGGCAAGCGAAGAGCCAGCTCTGAGGCAGTTCCAACAAAAAGGACTAGGAAGTCAGCTAGTGTGGAGCCAAAAGTTCTCTCTCCAACCGCTGAGGAAATAGCTGAAGCAATTCAAATTGTCCAGTCACTTTCCCTGGTTCCGACCAAACCGACACCATCAGGGAAGCGCTCGGTTCGGCCAGTTCCACTAGTTCAAGATTATGATTTTGAGGAATTTTATGAACCGGAGGAGGGGGAAGAGGATTATGAGGAGAGTGAATGTGGATTTGAAGGTCTGGATGTGCCCATTGAACCGGACATCTCTTCAGACAGACCGTCAGGGGTTTCTCCTCCCAGGCTCTCCGAGTCCCCTTCTCATTTTATGTTCTATAAAAAAGTTGCTGAAACTCTCCAGCTCCCTGTTGAAGAAGCTATTGGTGACCAAGAGGAGCCTGATTATGTAGAAATGATGGATATTCCAGAGTCTAGGAGACTGTCTATTCCTTTGCATAAATCTTTTCAGAAACAGTCAGTAAAAATTTAAAAAACTCCTCACACTATACCTCCTGTTGATAAAAGGATGGACAAGAGGTATACATTATCGGGCTCTGATAATGAATTCTTCACACAACAATGCAGCCATGTGGGGTAGTGCAGGCTGCAGCCTGTGACAAGGCAAACATTCCCTAGCTACACCCCTGAAAAGGATTCCAGGAGGATTGATGCCATGGCAAAGAAACAATACATGGCAGCATCTTTGGGACTCAGACAGGCAAATTATATGACTTATGCTGCTAGGGTACAGAAATCCAGATGGGATACTGTGCTGGCTCTAGCAAAACAGGCCCCTGACCAGCTGGCCAGGGAGCTGGAACAGGTGGCTGCAGATGGTATTGAGGCATCCAAGGTGCAATTTCATGCTGCAGAAGACTCTAATGATGTATCATCAAGGGTCATGGCTACATCTGTGGCACTTCGCAGAATGGCTTGGCTCAGATGTACTACCCTGTCACAGGATACCCAGTCTAAGGCCATGGATTTTCCTGTTGTGGGCAATTCTCTGTTTGGGGAGCAGACAGAGAATTACATGAAGAAAATGGATGAATATAGGACCACCTATAGGAGTGCGCAGGCCAAGGAAAGGCAGGCCACTCCTCAAAGGCAGCTTCCTAGGGGCAGGGGCAGGCCTTTTCATAGGCCTTTTTACCAACCCCAGGCCTCCTCTTCTGCTTATGCCCAGAGGGGGTTCTTTAGAGGGAGAGGCAGACGGGGTACAAGCAAGCCTGCTTCCACCCCTCAGCCCAAAGCCCCTGCCAAGCAGGCACCCTGATGGGGTTGCCAGGGCCGATTCTCCTCTACCCGTAGGGGGCAGGCTGGCTTACTTTGTCCAGGACTGGAAGTCTCTAACATGAGACAAGTGGGTCCTGGAAGTGGTAAGCCAGGGATTGGTTCTCAGCTTCAAAAAGTTTCCAAAGATGAGAACCAGATCCTTTCCACCTGCAAATCCTTCAGAGGCACTTGCCCTAGAGGCAGAAGTCTCTTCCCTCCTGGCTCTCAGAGCCGTGGAAAGGGTTCCACCCCTACATCAGGGCAAGGGTTTGTACTCCAGGTACTTCCTTACCCCAAAAAAAAGACAGGAGAATGGCGGCCCATCCTGGATCTCAGATACCTAAACAAGCACCTTTTAAAACCAAAATTCAAAATGGTGACTCTGGGAATTATTTTACCCTCTCTAAGGCCAGGGGACTGGCTAGCGTCCCTGGACCTCAAGGATGCCTACTTCCATATTCTCATCAGAAGCTCCACGAAAGTACCTCAGGTTCGAGCTGCCCTCAGGCCATTACAGTTCAGAGCAATGCCCTTTGGCCTCACGTCTGCTCCAAGGGTATTCACAAAATGCCTGGCAGTAGCAGTTGCCTACCTAAGGAGGCAAAAATTTGCCATCTTTCCTTACCTGGACGACTGGCTCATAGTAGGCCAGTCCCCAGACCAAGTCAAGTTACATCTTCAGATAACTCAGCAACTGCTTACCTCCCTAGGTTTCATTCTGAATCTTCCAAAGTCAGTTCTAGAGCCTGTCCAGCTCCTCACCTTCATAGGCGCAGAACTGAACACAGAGGAAGCCAGAGCTTTCCTTCCCTTGGACAGGGCAAGGACCCTAGTGTCTCTGGCCTCTCATTCACCCCTGAGTCTCTCGTCCAGCAAGGCATTTTCTGCAACTCCTAGGACACATGGCTGCTTCTACAGCAGTGGTGCAAGGAGCCAGATTTCAAATGAGGGACATCCAGTTCCATTTGAGAGCCTTTTGGTCTCAAAGAAAGGACCCTCTAACCAAGTTGATCCCAGTAACTCGAACCCTGATCCAAGCCCTACAGTGGTGGCAGGATCAGAGCAACCTGAGACAAGGGGTTCCCTTTGTCACTCAGTCTCACTCTTTAATCCTTACTACAGATGCATTCCTCTTAGGGTGGGGAGCTCACATGGGCGAACTCACTACCCAAGGACTGTGGTCCCCTCAGGAATCTCTGCTCCACATCAATCTGTTGGAGCTCAGAGCAGTTTTTCTAGCACTTCAAGCTTTTTTCCAAATCTGTTCAGAACAAAGTTGTACAGGTCAGAACAGACAACAC
>CM057451.1:522927500-522940000 GCA_016271365.2 Neoceratodus forsteri
CCAGGAATGGAACCAGGCCTTTCCAAGTTTATCTGGGAAGGGCACTGCTAAGGCAATGGGAGGTCTATCCCTACCAGACCAACAAGCACATCACAAGGCAGCACTCCTCACACACCTTATGGCCAGACAGTCATCTACTTCCAGTCCACACAGGTCAGAGATAGAACAATCTCATCACCAATGAGTATTTTCAGGCCCTTTACATCAGGCAATGGACCCACCCCCTCCCCACTAACCAACCCATGGATCAGACATTATATAACTGTCTGGTTCATCATTAGGATAACTTCGGCACCTCACCCCTTTCCGAACCCCTATTCGCCCAATCTCTAGCTCAGTAACTTCCAACCGGACGGGCTGGACCAAGGCTTCAGACTCTGGGAGAGATATGGCCTAAAGTATCTAACTCAAATAACTCTGGGAACACACTGGTCCTCTGAGGAAATAGAGGAAGTTCAGGTTACCACACAGGGCCTTCTGCCTATACCTACAACTCAAGCAGAGTTCATTCTAGGAACCAAATTTGGTGTGTCAAATAACCCACTGGACACTCAAAGGTGGGTCATTTCAGGAAAATGTGGGTCATACATGAGATTTCTTAAAAATGTGTATACAGAATTTTAAGTAACACGGCATGAGATATATTGAAAATGGCTGTTACTAGCATGTCACAGTAAACAGTATTCATGACAAGCTGATGAACTATTACAGCAAGGGCAGATCAGAGGTGGTGTGAGTTGTGACTCAGAAAACAAGTATGGTATTTTACATGATGTCAGAGGTGGACAGCAGCTTACTAGAAGGCACCGACATCTTGTCATTGCCTGGCTTCAATCAAGAGCAGGCCTGAGGCAGCAGCAGCCAGGTGAGTGAGGTCTTGTGTCCATCCAGTAGTTGTTCGCAATGTAGTAAACTGTGAATTTTTCCAAAAAAAAAAAAAAACACCGCCCTTGTACTCTTACGAGAGAGAGAGAATCATTTTGGAAGAATACACAGAGCAGGCATTATTAACAGCCTAGTTAAGAGTCTTAATAGCAGTCACAAATCTAAGGCTAGGCTACACATTAAGATAAACAATTTTTCGTTAATGAGGCATGATATCAAGACAGATAAAAAAAAATTCAAAGTATTTTAATGTAAGATATTTGTGGTAATGGTAGAGTACTAGTAAGTTGTCAGTACACACTACAGTCAAGTTCGGTTAATGTGCTGAACTTGGAAGTCAGTCAGTGCAGTCCACATGCTGGAATAACCTTGTGTGTTTTTTCCCTCAGATATTGACTGCAAAACAATCAAATTCAGTCTGGCAAGCTCGCTCAACTACAACAGTCAGCAGATCATTGAGTCTAGTAGCACACAGCTTATTTCTCATACTAGTTTTACAATGTTCTGGGCACTGAAGCCCCTCTCACAGTCTGCTGTATGGACTGGGGCAGTTAATACCAGTGCAGCCAGTGTCAAAGACTTGGGAAGTCTGACTCACGACTGAAGCAATAAGGCATGACCAGGGTTATGTTGGTGGTATGTTAACCACCCTGTAGGTATAATGTTGCACAAGGCATAGCCGAGTGCCACATGCCCCAAGAGGGGGATTGACTTAATGTAACCCCTGAGAGTGCCTCATTGCTATTATAATAAAAGCATTTTTTAAATAGAGTTAAACCTTGTTCAGCATATGATTAGGCTCTACATATATGTTAATAAAAGATTAACACAAGGCTGATAGAATGCTTCCAGCCAATCAGAAAGCTATATTTCTCAGACCCTTTATAATATTGGTTAATGAACCCCAAAGAGTTTGTATGATATCCCTTGGGTATCCCTCTCACAACAAGTGGCTTCAGCAGTTCACACTCTGCTTTGATGCAGTCTGCATCCACAAGTGGTGTGCCACTGTCTCAAACTGTTTGTGTCTCTGCTCTTGACTAAGGATCAAGCAGCATGTGAATTTGTTCATTTCCCCGGTTTCAAGTTAGTCTCTAGAAAGGTGCTGACTGGCCTAAGACCCAGTACTCCAAAAGCAGCCAACTTGTTTCCGTCATACCCAGGAATCTGTCTTAAATTTGCAACCAACTGGTCAATGAAATGGTCCTTGATTGAAAGGTTTTGCCTCCCTTAGTAACATGATGCCCGTGAACACCATCTTTCTCTCCATCTTCCTGGATATCCTTCTCCACTTCATGTAGACACATTTTTCCTTTGTGCCAGATTTTTTTCCTAAATCAGAAAGCACTTATCCAAACTGACATGGACCATAGAGGATGTCAGATTTCTTCTGAAACACTACACCAAGCTGGGTAATTACAGCAAGTCTAGCCATTAGCATATAGACTTTCATTATTAAGTCATATTTGGACATTTTAGGGCATAACCATTTGCTCTAGCATCAGTCTCATTGCAGAAAAAAAGTGAGGAGTCGTCTAGGTTGTGATGAGCAGTCTCAACACGCTTTGTGAACTATCCACCTCACATCGTGGACCTTCACTTTTAGAGTTGGTTCCTCCAGCATTTCTTGTATTTGTTTTAGTTTGTCAACTCTTTTGGCGGATCTTTTAAAATGGTAGAAAATCCCAGTTAGCACCTCTTGGTGTTTTTTTTTTTTTTTTTTAGGTAAGGGACAGAGTCTGCTGCTTGTGAACTACATAGCGCAACCCTATGAGCAACAGTGTATATTTATTAGCATTAGGTTTTCACTCTAGCATGTGTCTAGTGACTCCCTCATCAGTCCCTGTCATGACTTTTGCTCAGTCAGTTCCCAATCCCATCACTTTTCATGCTAATTTTTTGTTGGCTAGGAATAGCTTTAATTCTTTAGCTATCCTTGTTCACTGGCATCAAGAGATACGTCATTCTCTAGAAAATGAGATGGAAACAAAACAAAAAAAAAACTTTCAGGATCAAACATAGAAACAGAATTTGACGGCAGATAAGGACCGCTTGGCCCACCTAGTCTGCCCATTTTCCTACCCAACAGATAAGTTGCAGATCCTAGTTAACCAACAGCTTACTTCCTCCTAACCCGACTAGGACTGCCTTATGTCTGTCCCATGAATTCTTGAATTCCCCACTGTTCTCGACTCCATGACCTCCTCAGGGAGGCTGTTCCATGCATCCACAACCCTCTCTGAAAAAATACTTCCTCACAATACCTCTGAGCCACCCCATCTATCTTCAAATTGCCTCTTTGTCTTGCACATCTCTTTCTGAAAGACGGCCACCTCTTGGACTTTGTCGATTCACTTGAGGTACTTGAAAGTTTCTATCATGTCCCCTCTCTCCCTCCTTTCCTCAAGGGTATACATATTAAGCTCCTATAGTCTTTCTTCATTATGTCTTCTGGTGCAGACCCTGCACCATTTAGTTACCCTCCTCTGGCCAGCCTCCACTCTGTCTTTGCGGAGATGGGGTCTCAGAACTGCACAAGTACTCCAGATGGGGACTCACCAACTGTCTGTACAGAGGATAACAACTTCCTGTTTTCTACTATTGATGCTTCTTCCTAGCATCCCAGTATCCCCCCAACCTTGCCTGCCTTCTCCATTGCCTGCCCACCTTTAGGTCATCTGATATAATTACCCCAGGTCCTTTCCATTTTACTGTTAGTATCTCACCCCTCATTGTGTACTCTTCACTTGCATACAATACTTTTTGGCAACAGTGACATCTGTGCTCTCATCACAAATTAATGTGATGTATAGGCTATTTTCCAACTTTTTACTTATCTCCTGCCTAATTACCAGGGCTATGCATTCGAGGTGGTCATTAGCTGTAGTTTTTGATGAATCAGGCACTCATGGCCGGCCAGTTTGTCAACAAAAGGACAAAAATTCCATTAAACTTGTATATTTAAGAATCGGCAAGTTTTCTTTGGCCATCAATAAACACTCTTCATGGCCACTAGAACAGCTTATTCTTTTTCAGATATAGCTTTTCTGAATGCATGCTGCAAATCTCCCTGCACATTTTCGGCTGCCATTGCATCTCTGGTCTGCCGAGCCAGCATGCCTAGTCAGGGTGCTTGTCCTGAAATTGTTAGTGCCAGAAGTCAGATTTTGTTTTTCTACTGAGGCACACAACACAAGTGACATTTTTCTGAATTATATCTCAACCCCTGTACATTGTGAGCCAGTGGCCTGAAAATTGCATTTAATACTGCCCACATGGGACTGGCTGTTGGAGGGTATCCCATGAGGTGGGCACAGTCCGTAATGGCTACTTCTTTGTGTGCAATCCCTCACGGCGATGGGAGGGTAGGGCGACGGATGAGGGTGGCGAACTGGGCGACAGGATGTCACCATCTTCTACACCGGGCGGTAAGCATGGGCGGGAAGGAGGAGCTGTGAGGGGTGGCACTGCGGTGGGTTTCCAACCTGCGTCATGGTGTCAGGGGTTGGCTAGTGGTTGGGTGGGTGAGGTACCAGGTTGAGCGCTAGTGCGATTTTATTGCCCGGCCCGATTTTTAATTCTTTCACCATCCCACCCAAAGCATTAAAATACATGTCCTGGCACAGTTGTCCTGTGCGCAGGGGTTGTCTAAGAGTCTGTGCGATAACTGATCGCCTTAGCGCTCGCCACATCACACAGAACCTGTAAGCAGGTAGTTCAAGCAGCAGGCTCAAAATCAAGTTGCGACTGGCTAGCATTGTCAGATCCCAATTGTGTCTGCCTCAGTGACTGACAACATAGTCTGACAGAACTGGCACCTCATTACTCCCATTTGAATTTTAGAAGCGCCGATTCTGATGCAGCAGTACATAGTCTCTTAGGTGAAGACCTGAAAAATGTTTTAATGTTCACTTTTTTTTGCCATGACTAGACATTTTATAAGCAAGCAGTTGCAGCCTTGTTTAATATTCTAGTTCTTATGAGGAGGGTGACTGAAAAAATAAAGAATTATATAATGACAAATAATGGGGTCGGTGTTTCACTGAAAATGTTTTAATAAAAGACTATTTTTGGGGTAGTTATTACTTTTCTCTCCTCCTACTGCGGCTTGTATCAGGGGGCATCCCCAGTGTCCACCAGCCAGCATGACCTGGCCCCAGGGCTTACCCCGGCCCAGAATCGGCAGAGGTCAAACTCCGCCATGGACTGGATTAAGTTGGCCAGCGCCGTGGCTGGCTGAAGCGAAGCCTGCAAGCGCCCTCCGCCATCCTGCACGGCAGTATCTTTTCTCCCGTTCTTCCAGGAGTCGGGACATGACATAGCGTCAGCAGAGTGGGCTTAAGCGGCGTCCGCACATGCTCCCTCAGGCACGTCTGGTCCAGCTCCTTCCCTACTTGTGGTGCAGCGCCCTGCCCTCAGCCTCTGCCGGGGTGAACAAGCGCCGACCACCTAGAACCCCCTCCCCAGAGAGGAGGGGCAGTCCATCGGACACTCAATCCTTCTCCTACCTGCGACCCCCACGACGGCTCGTGCCGTTCCTGAACATGGGTTGCTGGCGTGGCGCGGAGGTAAGTGCCAGCGCCACAGGGCGGCTAATAGAATACTTATTACAAATCTCGTCAGAGTTATTTTCACACTACACAAGAGATCTGCAAGCAAGGTAGAGAGTATGGAATTCAGAACACACTGAAGTAGTCAGTCACACTCTGCTTGCTGCTTTGTTTTCAGTCCCACCCTCCTGACCCTGCTGCTTTTCCTAAAATTAAAATATCTTTCTTAATATGCTGCAGTCTCTCTTTTTCTAATTGCAGAATGTATTTTTTTTTTTTTTTTAAAGACTGTTCCTTTTAATAATGCAGCTCTCTGGCTTTCCTATCTGACTGCAATGTGAACAGGATACTTTAAATATATTGTTTCTGTCTGTATGTGCCTTTGCCTGCAGCAAACTTAAGACAGAGCCCTGCCCTGGCTTCTTTAATTCAAGTTTACTAGTTCTTAGACTCTTAATAAATCTACTTCCCTGCCTGCAGCAAACTACTGAGAGATCAGAAGTTAAAGATTCTGCCCACTTGTCCTGCTTGCTGTGATAAAATATAATTTTTATTTTTTCTGTCACGTTTCCTGCCTGGATGGAATATATCCCCACATTCTGGCTTAAAACACGCGTCAGTGGCTGCTGTTTATTAATGATTACGAATCTGCAGTTTGACTCAAAGAGCAAAACACACTAATCCAGTTATAATATTTATTTGAAATTTTTGTGGGAAGAGGTGAAATTCAGACAAATATTGCTCAATCAAGCTGTGTAATCAGATGGAGACTAGTATCATAATGTAGGTGTGAAAAAAAAAAACACCCTGACCCCCTTACACACAACCCTCACACACGACTCCTCTCCTTTATATCCCTGTTTATTTTTCAAGTCTGTGGCTTTTCCCTGCCCGACTGCCAGTTGAACAAAACTAGACAGCCCCCTCACATTCTTTGCATCAATTTCTACATTTCCTGTGCTGTAATTATTTTCAGAACACTTTAACCTGCTTTGGCTTTCCCTGCTTGCTCTGCCCAACTTAGGTGAGATATAAGAGCAACCCTCTCTCCCCACACAGATCTGACTCTTATAAAATTTCCACTTTCAGTTCTGAAAAGCAATTTTTTTGCCTTAGTAGGTAGATAAGATCAGATGGCAGAAGCCCTAGCGCTGCCTTGCTATCTAAGCTATCAATTTGTTTTAATAAATTCAATCTTATAGTAATATTTCCACAAAATAATCCAGTCTACTCTGACATGCCCACAGCTAAAATAGTTGTAATTTGCCTGATTTTTTTTTTTTAATGCATCAGCGATTATAGAACACTATTATAGCTCTTAAGAACTACAAACAGCTCACTTCCCGACAGTGACTCCAAAGTAACTGCACAAAGGTGGAAGCATGGCAGTTTTGGTAGCTCTGTTCTGTATCATGTGATGCGTCTCAGTGCACATCACATGGTTCACAACAGAAGTGCCAGCCCCTTGCATCCAGATCAGCCATTCTGTGGCTGAATATCAAGAAACACCCTCCCAAATTTGATGTTGCTCAAGCTGCCACTCAAATTGAGTGGAGCACTGACATTCAACTTCTTGTTTAACCCCAAAAAAGGCAGTGCTGTCCATTTCTTTACTGCAATGTGAATTAATTTGTAAAACAGCTGCTGATCACCAACCTGGGCGCGGCTCCAGTGCAGACACAGTAAACTGCTAATTATCTCTTGATTGGAACACAGAAAAAGATGCATTTTCTAAGTGCTTATGTTTGTGGCTATGTCAATGTGTAATCTTTTATCTTTCTAGCTTGCATGTCAGGCAGCACTCCAATCATTCTCCTTAGATTCCCTTTAAGAGCTCAGCTCAGGCTAAAGGCAATTATTCCTGCTAAGAGGAAAATTATTGTGTGGTTGCCACTTCGGGTGCTCGCTGCCTGACATGTAAGCTAGCAGGTTACACATTGACATAGCCAGCAACATCTAAGTGCTTAGAAAATACATCTTTTTCTGTGTTCTCTTCGATCGAGAGATAATTAGCAATTTACTGTACTGTGTAGTGTCTGCACTCACAGCTGCACCAGTTGGTGATCAGCAGCTGTTTTATAATTACTGTTTGATTCCCATTGCAGCAAATTTAACAAAATCAGACCCAGACTATCAGTGTTCACAGATCCATCGTGCGGGCATTCCTTACTTCAGCAAAGTGTCCACTGCACTGACTAACTCCTACAGAGCTACAGTCCTCCATACCACAATAACCTAAGGGTGTTTAAGTCCCAGACCATTAACTTTTTCCTTCAGCGCGCTTCTCAACATGGGAGTCTCAACCTGACTCGCCTAAGTGGTCGGCCATTCGTGAGCGAGCCTTTAGTCCCTCCTCTTCTCCAGCATGAAGACACCCTCATGCCCAGGATTCCTAAAGATGCAGGTGCAGCAAAGACCCAAGCCACCATATCATGATGGGTCAGGCCACATGTCAGGCGCGCGCCAATGGCGCGATCCTGCAGCCTGAATGAACACTGCTCAGGCACTACTATGACACCCTACCCAGGGGAGTGAGAATACCGAACTACACCCCTGGTCACTAAGCTAGCTCACCTGAACACCAACCCGGATCAGGGACAACAATTGCTTATAGCTCACCAAGAAACCCTGGGCATACGTGCTTACGGTGGCAAGATTTTTTTTTAATTTATATTTTGTTTTACCAAGAAACAATAGCACACAGTTATCTCATGTAAAAGATCACAAATTTGCTCAGCAATACATCCAATGTACATAGAATTAGTCTATACATTTTGATTTACAGATGGGGGTATAAAATTAAATGTCCAAGAAAGATATGAAGTCCAAAATATGCTGCACCCACAAGACTTTGGGTGACCTCACATTAAAAATGAAATCCGAGCAGATTAAAGACTCAGTCACTAGTGCTGATGTAGTCCCCTTCGAACAATGACTCAATGCCTATTTATTGTGCATGACAGAAAAACCCTCAGGCCCAGAGATCCACCTTTACTAAACTTTTAACACTGAGCCAATATAGATGAAACCGCATATTAATTGCATCGTTTTCCAAAATATAACCCCAGTGCAATACGTGGCAAGAGGTCTAACAGTTAAACATGCCCAACTTAGTTCTCTTTCCAATAAAGCCTGCATCATAAGACTGTAGTTCTATACAGCATTCACTAGTGCAATGATTACATTTTAAACAAGTATGTTAAACCTGAGATTAACACTGACACACAGAGAAAAGGTCCATTAACATGGTACTTCAGGTCTCCTCTTCATCTTCTTCAGATTAGAGTATTTCTGGAGCTGCAGCATGGCTGAATTCCATCGCTATGGCCTCAGTCTTTTCCCTGCTTCAGTCGGGTCAGTATACTGAAATGTTTTCCCCAGTAGTACACTCTGAGGTGAGCAGGCATAAGTAGGGAGTGGGCCACCCCTCAACTTAGGTCTAGCCCGGACACCATCAAATTTCTTCGCCCGCATCCTCGTGGCAAGCGAAGATCGCTGGAACAAGTGTATAGTAGTTCCTTGAAAATTAAGCTTCCCTGATTCTCTGGCTGCTGTTAAGATCAGATCCTGGATCCCTGAGCTGGCAGTGATCAGCAGAACCTTTCTGGAGCCTTGTCTCGATCTCGGCTGATCTAGGAGAGATCAATACGCTCGTATTAAGTGTTCCGTCCCAATCTCGATCCAAGTTTCAAGCGCTTTTGGGAGCCATTCCTGGAGGAAAATAGGCAATCTCCTTCACAGTTCTCAGGTAGGCCTACAATCCTAACGTTAGAAGCCCTCTGCGACTTGAGGGCTTCTAGCCTATATCTCAACTATGCATTTTCCTGGACCAGCTTGGTTGTTACATTAAGCGCCTGGTTTGCCATAGATTGTGCAGAGGAAGCCGTTTTGTTAGCTTCCACTATTTTGTTCTCTCCCTCTGTAAATCGGGTAAGAATGGACTATCTTATTATCAATTGCTTGCATTGAGCGTTGGAGCACCGTCCATGGAGGAGCTGGTTCAGTCCCAAGTTGAGAAGTTACCTCATGTTGCTCTGGATCAACAGGCCTCAACTTTGCAGCACCAGCTGGACCCTTATTAGTAAGTCCCATCTTAAAAATTAGATCGGAAGATTCAGCGCTTTTAGCAGATTCAGTTACAGTTACTATTTAGAAAGATTTCCCAGAATTTCTTATTATTTTAAGATAGAATACTCTCTGTGGGCTTGGAGAGCAGATCTAAAGCACATTTGGTCAGTAGGTGTGCTCCACAGCTTCTCACGGTGGCAAGATTAGCTGGGTCTACTCATCACCACTGAGGAATGGCAACTGTTGTACCAGCATGTGGTGACGGTCACCAGCTCACCAATTGCAAGAGTATGCCTGAAAAATCTAATACTGATACTTCAAAACTCTAGCTGTCAAGCACTACTCTCCCATGGGCTCTGCTGAATGTTGGCACCAGTGTGGAGAGAAAACGACATCACACGCACAACATGTGGTCATGCCCAAACTAAAGCCCTTCCTACTGTCTATCCAGTGTGAACTTCAGGAATTGTTCTGAAGATTGGTTCAGCTCACGGAGAAAATGTACATCCTCCTGCTCTTCCTCACGGACTGAGACACCCCAGTACTATTATCATCTCCTAAGCTTTTTTATCACAGCAGCCAAGAAAACCATAATCAAAGCTTGGCTCTCCTCAAGAATCCCAACTATCCAAGATTGGTGGCTGGTAACCAAAAATTTACTAAGTAAAAATATTTGGTAAACATGACAGTGAGAAGTGCAACTCTAGGTGGACACTATTATACTACATCCTAAAGAATGGATCCTTTGTCCTTAAAAGCTCTACATCCCCATCTCCTTCCCCTACGAATGATCTGGGAGGTGGGGGCACTGCTAGGCGTGGGTCCTGGCCTCTGGGTGCTTACCTTTCACATCCCTCCCTACTAGTTCTCCAATGTACAGACACCAGTTCCTGTACTCCTGGTATGAGACCCACAGGTACAACCACAGAAAATATAGGGATACAGTAGGGGAATACCCTGCTCTTTGTTTATTCAATCCACCAACGTTCAATGCACTTACCCTCTGCCTTAGAGCAACATTAGAGTGGATCAATGTAACCATTATAAACTGTTCCTAATGTGATGTGCTGTAAGGTTCATGGGCCAACTAGCAGGGATCCTACAACGAAGCAAGCAAGTACTGCTGTTATGTGTAACTACAGTCCTGTCGACTGTTTTAAAAAATATATATACACACATATACATACATATACATATACCGCACACACACACACAAAAAAGGTGAGAAAGTTATGCCGGGAGAAAGAGAAGAGACGCACTGAAATGAATGGGGACCATTCGCTTTGCGGTTTTTTTCTCTGATCTTGAGAGTGCCCGTGAGACAGATTGTCCTGCCCCCCAAGCAAAAGGCAGCCAAAATCAAGTGTCCTCAGGCTTAGAGTCAGAAGATCAGATTTTAGGTGAGCCTGGGGCAATGGAACTTGCACACCTCTGGATGTACATATATGCACGGCCTGCTCGGCAGAGCCATGTACTTACATGCAAAATGGTGGAAGCAGCACTGTTCCTGTTGAGTACATGGAGTAAAAGCGTATTTAGAATCACCAGGAAATCACTAGCTGAAACTGGCCAAAGGACACCTCAATTAACTTTCTTTCCACTTAAAATCTGATACAGAAGTCACATTAAACGGTTCCTGCATTACATTTTTCTGCTTTAGAATGTAGACAGAGATTACATTAAACATGCATGCAGAATCATTGAGTAGAAGTCAAAATTTGCAAACATGTTGTAGAGCGTTTTGATCTGATGTGAGTAGTCCAGAGTCCTTTTCTTTGCTATTAAGTTTTTCTTCCCTAAATTAACCTGCTAGTTATGCGATACATTTATGGCACCTGGAAACCATCTTAGCAAGGTTTATTGCTTTTCCTACAATATCTCCTGTCACATGTGACAGTGATGCATCTGGCACCACTGATTCACTAGAGACAGAAGCCTGATACTCGGTCTCCACTCAACATCTTTTAATTTAATGTTTTTGTTTGTCTGTGTCAGGGCTAGCCAGCAGGAGTATAAATAGTAAACACTAGTTTTCTCACAAAATAACCCACTCAATTAGCCCCCAAGTATTTGCTAAGTTGTTAACATAGCCATTGGTCCTCACTGGATGAGAAAAGTTGCTTAATATCCCAGCTCTGCTGTTGAAAACTGACTGTAAGCCAGTGTTCTGAACCCATGGTTCCACATACTTTATTTTTAGTCTTGGGTAACTGGTAGGCCCACTAGGCACAAGTGCCTGTTTTCAGGGCGACCTGAGAGCAATGGGCGGTTAAGTGACTTGCTCAGAGTCACACAGTATGCAAGCATCACTGTCACGTGGGACAGGCGGCACTGAAGGAACAAGAGCAGTGAACCATGCTAACATGGAGATCCCGTCATAACTACCCTAAAACCAGCAGGCTAATTTAGTTTAAAAAAAAAAAAATTAATTAACAGCAGGCAAGGGAAGAACACACTAGGACCACACACACAAATCCCTCGGGGGCAAATGCTACAAGTCTCGATGGTTGAGAGGGACCTGGGGGTGGTGGTGGATGCCAAGATGAACAACTCTGAGACTTGAGGAGGGCAGCAGCCAAGGCCAACAGGATGCTGGGATGCATTGCTGGGGGATCACCTCCAGAAGGAGGAAGTGATACTCCTCTGTATAACTGTTTAGTGAGCCGCACCTCTAGTACTGCATGCAATTTTGAGGCCACACTTAAAGAGGGACATTCAACTCCTGGAGAGGGTCCAGAGGAGGGCAACCAAAATGATTTGGGGCTTGGGGACAGGACCTATGAGGAGAGCTCAAAGAGCTAAATACGTACACATTGGAAGAAAGAAGGGACCGGGGACATGATAGAGGTCTTCAGGTACATGAAGGGGTAAATGGAGGAGGAACAGTCAGGGTACTAGGAAGGAGGAGGGGGCCACTAGAGGGCATGGGTGGAAGCTGGGGGATTCAAGGGAGAAAGGAGGAGGTGCTACTTCACTGAGATGGTGGTGGAGCCATGG